>CP092882.1:5383919-5754376 GCA_030710605.1 Cordylochernes scorpioides | reverse complement strand
TGGTGGGTATTGTTGAGCGATGTACGACCGTGTATTGTCCTGTTGGCAGCAGGTTTGAGGGCAAAGGAAGACATCACAGGCTTCAAAAATCCAGAAATAAAATGGTTGTAGTCGAATGTAGTGGTAATTATATAAGTGCGGGAAGAAAATCCAATTTGACCTGAAATCGTAGCGCCA
Source organism: Cordylochernes scorpioides (assembly GCA_030710605.1). NCBI lineage: Eukaryota > Metazoa > Arthropoda > Arachnida > Pseudoscorpiones > Chernetidae > Cordylochernes > Cordylochernes scorpioides. The sequence continues at coordinate 5,754,199 of CP092882.1, read as the reverse complement.
GCTGACGGCCTGATATGGCGATGCGTAATGCAAGAGTAATGCAACCCCTCACTGCTGTGCCGTTATAGATTGGCACAACGATTGTAATATATATTGCAAGCAAATGGGATATTCGTCAGAAAAAGATATTGCCGTGTCATTCGTTTATTTTATGTATAACGTACGATTGCGTCAACGCACAAGCCTACATCAAAATTCTCTTTCTGTCGATTCCGAGCCATGTCGCACCAGCTTTTGCCAGCCATGACGGACGCACAAAATATTTTGTCCCGCAAATATCCTGTAAAATGCCAATTATTCACCCTTGTATTTTATATTTATCCTAGAAATAGAGACTTTGATATCTCTTGCTGCTCACGATGGTATTTTTTTTTTTTTTTTGTATAGTCAACAGCGTATTTAAAAAAAAAAAAAAAACAGACAAATATTACCGGTTATATTGGGTAAAAATTTGCTAAAGTATTTTTTAAAAGTTTTACGATTAGAAGCGCACGCGCTTAACACTACCTTTCTTTTTTTAATTAAAACAAATTACCTATATTTGGAGAAAAGTCGCTTTTCAATGGGCTTATGATAAATACGACGGGAAAATGAACTATTTTCAAAATAAATATTGACGTGTGCACTCGCATTTAGCTCTAAAATAGCCCAATGCACCCGCGCGTGCACACGCCAACGCCGTAAATAATTTCATTTTCTCCGCCATCATATTTATCATAAGCTTGTAGAAAAGCGACTTTTATCAAACGTTTGTTTATTCGTTTTATAATTTAAAAATATCAATTTTTTCTATATATCAAAAGTTTATTAAAAACATCTGTATAGTGTAAAAGAAACCATTTTGTACCAATTTTAAAATTCTAATCAAATTATTTTTTTCTAGGATAATTATGGATACTTTATATCAATAAATACAAACTAAGCCCCACTCACGTTAAGAGGAAATTTTAAATTTTCGTTAAATCACTATAAATAATGACGCCCACGACATTGAAACAAATAATTATTTTGTAATTATTTGATTTTGATAGAAATATTCCAAAATTGTATAGCGCAAACATTTGTAACATCGAGTTTATCAATAACTAGGCGAATGACCCGGCTTCGCCCGAGAAATCCCTTGGGTGCAATTTCCTTCATACTAAAAGTATATCAATAATAAATATTAGAAGTGCCATAGAATAGCAATACAGAAGTAACACATAAACTACAGGAAAAAAGTGTTTGTGGTGGCAAAAATTGTATTGTATTAGTGTTTAGGTATTTGATTTAATTAATATAGTTGAACAATGAGTTTTAAAAATTTTGTTTTAAAAAAATGCATCTGCCGGGAATCGAACCCGGGCCGCCCGCGTGGCAGGCGAGCATTCTACCACTGAACCACCGATGCTTTAAAAAAATGGCCATATTTAGGTATTCATTCCATTCCGGATTAGTCCGCGTAAAAAAAAGTTCTTCAAATGAAAAAAGAAATAGCCCAAAATACTAATCAAAGTGCAGCCGAAAATTTTCCTCAGGTTTATAAAAAGCGACATGCAAAATTTGGTACCAATTGGTTCAGTAGTTTTTGAGTTTATCGCGAAACAGACAGACAGAAATTGACTTTTATATATTGTTACATCATGATTAATGGCGTATTTCTTATATTAGTTTTAATATATTTGAAATTTAAATTATATATTTATTTATTTTTATATAAAATATTCTATGATATTTATTTAAAACAGATTATTAATTTATCATCATTTGTATTTAGGTACACTGTGACTTCACTGCTCTCTTTGATGTGAGAAAATAAAAAAAGGATTCTGGTGGCTACTTAAAGAAGACTTATCTCGTTATTCCCTTTTATAAATTTCTAGGATGGTTGAAACACGCTCTGGTAAGATGCAGGACCCAGCACAGGAGAGAATCCAGGCTGAAGAGTCTGCCAAACCACAACCTGGTGCAACAATTGGTAGAGATGCTAGTTCCGACCCAGTTGTCCTGAATCCCAACATCGACATCCCCAAGTATGATGGAACGGAAGACCCTCGCCCATGGATTGAATCTCTTGAAGAAATTGGCTTCTTGTACCATTGGGCAGACTACATTATCTCTCGTTATGCCGCCATGAACATGACGGGAAGCGCTAAAACCTGGTTGAATTTACACAAAGCTAGTTTCACGAGCTGGGAAAATATTAAAATCCGCCTCATTCAGGATTTTTCTTTGGACGCGAATAAAGAAGAACTTAGAATGAAGCTCAACAGAATGCAACACTGGAATGAACCAGCAATCAGGTTCGCGGAAGACATTCTAGTGTTGTGCAACAAGGTTGACCCCGCAATGGAAGAAGAAACAAAAATTGAACATGTTATTGGAGGACTGAAAAAAGAGTACTCATTCGCGCTCTACCTGAACCCTCCTAAAACGACCGATGACCTTCTTGTCGTGTGCAAGAAAATGGATTATTTTGAAAAGAAGTATCGGGAACGTGTGGAGAAATCCAGAAACCTATATAACGGTCCACGCTATTCTAGACCCCAACAACAATCGAGGTACGTGCCGCCGACTGCCGCACGAAACTACCAGACCACTTCCAGGCCCCAAGCCCCTGTTTCCAATAATTACAAGAACGACTCCCCTCCTACCCCCAGACAGTATCGAAACAACTTTCCCCAGCCCTCTACCCCTAGACGTCCTTATAATCCTAACTTTGTGCCGAAACCAAACCTTCAGAGAAACACTTACAATAAAAGCCAAGAAGTGAGCAAAAATAGGACGGAAGATGGAAGACCAATCTGCTTTAAATGTAACAAGCCAGGGCACGTGGCCCGTTATTGTAGGGTCAAGTTTATAAGAATCCTAGAAGAGGATCCAGCAGATACCCAAGAGAAGGTCGAAGAAAAATGCCAAATGAATGAAACATCAGAGAAATCAGGACCTCGGCTTTATGCTGATGTATGTCATAGCACACAGACAAATATTCCTACCCGGAATAGATATTCCGTGTTGGAAGATTTAAACTAAGCGTCGCGCCTGAATCTGTCAATCAAAGCAAGTCGACCATAAACGGAATCAAGAAGTTGGACCCTAAATACAAATTAAAAATTAATGTGGACAAGATAGGGACTTTTGAAGCTTTGGTTGATACAGGTGCTGACCTCTCAGTGGTCGACCTCAGAACGGCCCTCGATACAGGCCATGGTATAAGTAAACTCGCAAAAATTTGTGCAGGACCCGATGGAAAAAAATTGGACATGGTAGGAAGCATATTTTTAAATATAAAAATTGATGACGAAACATTATCACACAACTTTGTGATATTGAAAACGCATTTACGGACATTAATTCTTGGGAGAGATTTCCTTAAGAAAATGAACGCAAAAATAGATTGTAAGCAAGAAACTATAAAATATGATTTGACGAATAATCATGACGAAATCAATTTTGAAATGTTGAAAATAAAGAGTGCCAAGGATTCCATTGTACCGGAATGTTCCATGAAATTGATCAAGGCATTGGTAGAAACAGAGGATGGAGAATATATTATCGAAGAGAGCAGCAAAATGTTTCAAACAAATGGACTTCGTCTAGCAAGAAGCTTGATCAATGTTATAAATAGGGAAACACACATCTGGATAACTAATCCGTATCCTCGACCGTTAAAAATAATGAAAAACCAAACATTGGCTTTTGGAAGTAGTCCAGCGAAAATAAATGTGAGTCGAGAAAGAGAGGTAGAAAAGAACGAAGAACCTAGATTCCAAATAAACGAAAATCTTTCACCAAAGGAACAGAAGGAGTTAAAACAAGTTTTAGAAAGGTATGGAGATCTTTTTTCATCGAGATTAGGGAGAACCAATTTGGCAAAACATCGGATAGACACAGAAGACGCGAAGCCAATTAAACACAAGCCTTACCGGGTAAGTGCTAAAGAACGAGATATTATAAAAGAGCAAATTGACGAGATGCTTACAGAAGGCATAATTAGGCCATCTTCTAGCCCCTGGTCTTTTCCAGTAATATTGGTCAAGAAGCGAGATGGTAAATACAGATTTTGTGTGGACTACAGAAAACTGAATAATGTGACGGTAAAAGATGTCTATCCGATCCCTAGAATAGACGAAGTTATGGATACTCTCCAAGGATCTACACACTTCTCAGCAATAGACCTCAGATCTGGATATTGGCAAGTTGAAGTCGAAGAAAGAGACAAAGAGAAAACAGCTTTCACTACAGCGCATGGATTATATGAATTCAACGTGATGCCTTTTGGACTTTGTAACGCGCCTGCTACCTTTGAGAGAAATATGGAGAATATGCTTGGAAATCTGAGATGGCAAATTTGTTTGTGTTATCTGGATGATGTTATCATATATAGCCCGGATTTTCCAACGCACCTCAAAAGACTTGAAGCTGTTTTTAGATGTTTTCGTGAATCTAATTTAAGGTTAAACGACAAAAAATGCCGATTTGCTTTTGAAGAATTGGAGATTCTCGGCTATATAACGAGCAAACATGGGATAAAACCCGCGGAACATAACATCAAAGCTGTCAGAAATTTTCCTCGGCCCAAAAAGGTCAAAGAAGTACAATCCTTTTTGGGGATGTGTTCATATTATAGAAAATTTATCAAAGACTTTTCAAAAATTGCTGACCCTTTGACCAACCTTATAAAAAAAAGTGTATCATTTACCTGGACAGAAAGACAAGAGGAAGCGTTTCAAACCCTAAAAACAGCACTATTAAGTCCACCAATTTTAGGTCACTTCAATCCAAATGCACCTACTTATGTTCATACTGATGCGTCCAACATCGGCATAGGTGCAACACTTGTCCAAGACATCGGTGGTGAAGAGAAGGTGATCTCATATTTGAGTCGTACCCTAAGTAAAGCGGAGCAAAATTATTCAACCACTGAAAAAGAATGTCTGGCCGTTGTCTGGTCAATGTCAAAATTACGACCCTACCTTTATGGAAGACACTTTAAAATAGTAACAGACCATCACGCCTTATGCTGGCTCAAAAACTTGAAGGATCCAACAGGTCGATTGGCAAGATGGGCATTGAAAATTCAAGAATATGACTTCGATATAATACATAAATCGGGAAAGAAGCATCTGGACGCCGATGGCTTATCTAGGGGGCCCTTACCAGAAACTGATTGGGATGAGGATTTTGAAAGGCTATTTTTAAATCAAATAACAGACGAAGAGGATAAATTTATCGAAAGTGTTAAGAAAAACCTTAATGGAAGCAGGCGATCAATTGCGCAAAACTTTAAAGAAGAAGATGGATGCCTCTTTAAGAAAAACCCGAACCCTGAAGGCAGGGCGTGGTTGCTTGTGGTTCCAGAGAATAAAAAGAGAGAAATTATGAAAGAATATCACAATCATATGTCGAATGGCCATCTGGGCGTCGCCAGAACCATGTACCGAATAAAGAGTAAATACTTTTGGCCATCCATGCTAAAGGATGTCTCAGAATTCGTTAAGACGTGTCACCTTTGCCAAAGTAGGAAAGGCTCAAACCAATTACCTTCTGGACTACTACAGCCCATCCCCCCAGCCAACTTTCCTTTCGAAAGAATTGGAATTGACTTTGTTGGTCCACTACCATCTACGAAAAACAGGAAAAAATGGATAATCGTGCTGTCGGACTACTACACTAGATATGCAGAAACAAGAGCAGTCTCGGAAGCAACAGTGAAAGAAGTTTCTAAATTTCTAGTAGAGGATATTTTTCTTCGGCACGGAGCCCCACAATATCTTATTAGTGACAGAGGCTCTCAATTTACCAGTAATTTAATGAAAGAGGTGATGAAAACGTGCAAGATTAAACATTGCTTCACAACGAGCTATCATCCCCAGACTAATGGATTGACAGAGCGGTTAAATAGAACATTGATCAATATGCTCAGTATGTATGTGAACACTGATCAGAAAAATTGGGACGAAATACTCCCATTCATCACTCACGCTTACAATACTACAATTCAGGAAACCACAGGATATTCTCCCTTTTTCCTGATGTTTGGAAGAGAACCCACGTCTCTTTTGGACGACAGGAATATCTCGGTGGACATTGACAAAGATGATTATGATGAATACATAAAACATCACTTAGACAAAATAAACAGAACAAGAAAATTAGTTATTAACAACACAATAAAGACTCAAGAAAGAATGAAAAAGAACTATGACAAGAAACACATGGAAAGAAGCTACGAACCAGGAGAATTAGTAGCAGTTTGGACACCAATTAGGAAAATAGGAAAGTGTGAGAAACTACTGAGAAAATATTTTGGCCCATATAGAATATTAAAGAAGCTGTCCAACGTAAATTACTTAATTGAACCAAAAGATAATCCTGGCCAAGACCCATTGATTGTCCATGTCTCAAGAATCAAACCCTATTTTGAAAGAATTGATGAGGTCAATCACGAGGACGTGACGACCTCTGGAGAGGGGGAAGTGTTACATCATGATTAATGGCGTATTTCTTATATTAGTTTTAATATATTTGAAATTTAAATTATATATTTATTTATTTTTATATAAAATATTCTATGATATTTATTTAAAACAGATTATTAATTTATCATCATTTGTATTTAGGTACACTGTGACTTCACTGCTCTCTTTGATGTGAGAAAATAAAAAAAGGATTCTGGTGGCTACTTAAAGAAGACTTATCTCGTTATTCCCTTTTATAAATTTCTAGGATGGTTGAAACACGCTCTGGTAAGATGCAGGACCCAGCACAGGAGAGAATCCAGGCTGAAGAGTCTGCCAAACCACAACCTGGTGCAACAATATATAGAGATAAAAGCATGATGCATATAGAACAATTAACACTAATCGAACATTATTTTTGAGAGTTGAAAATAGAAGCGCAAAAATAAAATAGAAAATTAAATATAGAGTTTGTAAAATATGGGTAATTCAGGCTTCTGGAGCGTAGCTATAGATAGTGTCAACAGATCAATGTGTTGCAGTTATAATAAGCCTTTTATATCATTTAACATGAATTTTAATATTGATATTATATAAAAATATAAAATTTATACAAAATAATACATATGCTATGTAATTATAGAGATACTATTCTATAGATGTAAAATATTATTAATAAAACATTTTATCAAATATATATAGTATATATAAAAGAACACAATATTTATTAAATAACTTACAAAAAACATGACTTATTGTTCTCTTTGCGCGCACAAAAAAAAGCAAATATAAATTGATTAATTGTGAATTGCATTAATTATTTTTTATAATTATTTTATTAACTGCAATATTAATTTTAAATTCCCTATCTGTCTCTATATATAAGAGAATTTACTTAATTATAGCATAATGACTTTAAGATCGTCTGATTTCGAGAGAATACCCAATGATGCTGAATTTCTCTTTCTTTCTTTTTTAATTTCGTAGAAAAAAAATTAAATAGTTATTAAAAATGTATTTAAAAAAAAACATGAATATATTTATAAAGAATAAATATATAAAATATATAATCTATCATATTATATACTAATTTATTATTTTTTATACAAATAATATTTATTTCGTTTTAAAAATTAATTTGCCTTTTTATCTACAAATTGATAACACCTACCTTATAAAAATGATAAAAATTCCGAGTCCAGAACTCCAAAAAATATTCATCTATTACAAGTAGAATATTTAAAAGCGCTTTATATGACATATTACTTTGTATAAGTTTTTTTTTTTATGTTTTAGTCATGTGTTAACAAACGGTAAAGATATTTGAAAAGCGCTAATATAGAATCACAATTATAAAATAAAAGGATTTATGTTATTGTGTTCTTTCTATTTTTATCATTTTGTGGACATCAAACAATCATATATACTAAAAGGACACCTTTAATCGTGAAATTTAATTTTGCTAATGGCCCACTGCCATATTATCGATGGTAGATACTAAAGTAACTGCAGCTATAGTAAAAAATAAGCAATGGGTACTCCTGTCTGGTCGAGAGCGGTGCGCGGCTAATAATCCTGTCTATAAGAGATGGCTCTTCAGGACTGGAGAATAGAATAAGATGGGGTTGTTGACCCATGACTGCCAGACTAACGACTACATCCACCCCCTGGTGGACGAGACTGCCCGCCGACTGGTCCCGGAGGTGAAGATAAAAGAGGGACTTCCGCCGGTGGAGGGCCATCACCCAGCTGTCTCTTCTGCATGAAGTGCTGGGAGCAGTGGGTGAAGTACGAAGACGATGTGTCGTACCTGACGCCCTACTTGGAGAAGGGGGAGAATGAGTGGCTGGAAAAGGCCAACTGTAAACAGAGGCACGGCTGCTAAACTGCATCTCATTGTAGACTTCCTCTTAGAACCTGAATAAATTATCTTGCTATTTTTTTCTATCGTAAAATATATCGACTATCCTTGCACAATTAGGAGGTGACCTATTAGTAGTTATCTTCTTTTTAAACTCCTTTTAAACAAAAAAATAATCGTTTATCCTTAAATAAGTTTATAGTCATCTGAAAACATTTATAAATTGTTTTTTTTTTAAGTGTTATTAAAATCTTATTATATCTTGAAATATATATAGACACATTAAAAGTATTATCTTATACCATAATATGTGTCATTATTAAACTTTAAAATATTGTATTATATGTTAAAATATTTTTTTTTTATGTCTTAAAAAGCAGTAATTATCTGAAAAGAATGAACTCACCCCTACCCTTAAAGCAATAAGAAACTCTAAATTCCAACCTAGTCTCATGGAATTCTTGAAACTACACCTTTGTTTTAATTTTTAAAACTAATATTACGCTCTCTCTATATTTTTATTAGAAAATACTGTGAGCAAACAGACGACCGGCGACATCAAAGACCTTACACTTCTTTAAGATTTGTCCATGAGTGTAAGTATCTTTCCTTATAGAAAAAAAGTACTCAATGGCGGGTCTTGTTATCGAGAATGTCTACAAGGCGAACATCTTTATTCTTAAAACGGCCAACAGTAAATGTGTGTTGGAAGTCGCTAGGAGTAACTGTACTAGGTTCCTGGAGTATGATAGCTTTAGGTACGATTGGATGACCATTCAAAGGGATTTTTGGTCGAGGTCCATTGTTGCCTTAGTGACCAGTCCCAACAATCCTCGAGTTTTGGCAGCCCTTTGGGGTAGTGGTGTCTTTAAATTATAAAATATTTTGCCTATAATGGCTATGGGAGACTGCCGTACACTCTATTGGCTGTGTGGCCTTGAACGTGGCCTATTGGCCCATGTACCTTTAATGGCCGTGTTTTTATAAACGAACATCGCCACTCCTGCAAACCTGCATGACCTAACTGATCGCTGACATCTCACCCTTTTGTCCAGAGTCCGAAATCAAGAGGACATCCCAAGTAGCTGGATCAGCCAGGAGCCACTTGATTTCTTGATCCTTGCTTACCTACATCTTCCTCCAATCCATCTCTCGACTGGACTCTTGGATCTGAAGTGCGTGTGGCGACCAAACGGTCCTACCTTGGCGAGATATCATGTGTGGATCTTTGTGTCAATGACATTATCAACATTCATCAACACCATTCAACCTCATTCGAAAAGGAAATATCGGTGGTCAACGGGAAGCTTAATGTGCTGAGAACCAGAATGGCCAACTGTGCTCTACCCTGATTACATGAAGCTGATGAACTACCACACCGATCTGATATGATCAACAACTAGCACTAGCAGCCCCACGGGATGTCTGGAGAAAGGTCTTGAGAAGAATCTTGAAGAAATATTGATCTCTTTTCCCTTTATTTCATTTTTTCACTTCAAAATGCTTTGATTCTGAACGAATTCATTGATCTTAATAATTTCACGCAGAAAATTAGGAAAGACAAACCATGATGATAAAGCAATTTATTTTTAAGAACAAATTAAAAAATTTCTAAAATACAATAGAAGCAATGAGAGGTAAGTTTATAGAGAGTAGCAAAATATAAATTTAAAAATTGATAAATTGTTAATATAATAATAAATATTTTGCCACACCATCATAAAGCTCGTTCTTTTGATGGTTTATCATTTTTAGCGATTTATTTACGATCTTTGAAGATGAAATCTTCCCTAGAATCCAAGTTTATTACGGTATCTATTGAAAGCCGAGTTTAGAAGTTCTTTTATTGAAACATCGTCGACGCTTACCTCGCTTCCCTGGTGTTCCTGATTTGTCCCTGCACATTCCTTTGGTCCGATCCCCCCTATACTTGAATAAGGATAAATACTCGTTTTAATTTTCGATTGAATAGTTGGAGTATTTCGATATAAAATATATTTATCGGCTTTTTACACGTAGAACAACATTATAAAAGTAAGAAATGATTAAATGCAAAATATTACATGCCTAAATACAAAAGGTTGTTAAAAAATTAAAGAGACCATCCTTTGTTCTTAATATAAAAACCTTAGTTTTTCTTCTTCAAGGTTTTTATTGATGTTCCTTTTTTTTTTTTTTCACAGACATTATACCTTCACTTTTGTTATAACTTATCGTGTGTTCTATTTACATTTTCCTGTCTTTTTAAAATACTTTTCCATGTATACTCGTGTTGATGTGTTAACCTAAAATTTTTTGTAGCTACCTTTTACTTTTAAGTGTATGCCAAAGTGTCCTCTATTTAGGGATAAGTATTCTCTTATTTGTAATACTTACTTTTCTTACTCGTAGCAACTAAATAGTAAAAATGGTAATTTCGGGCAATTTAAACTGTCCTTTGTAGAGAGGTGTTTTCTAGAGGGAGTGTCCTCTCATGTTCTATTGTATTAATATCTCAGGAGATATAGTAGTAACGGTGTACTGTTATCCAAATAAATCATAATTCGAGTTTACCAAGCGGGTTAAATATCAACAATGCTACGTGTTTGGTTAAAAATGTATGTGTTTTATTCTTATTTATTATTAATTGTCAATTATTGTAGAAATTGTTGTTAATAACAAATAAGAATAAACACATACATTTTTAACCAAACATAAATTATGTAAAACAATGACTTATATAAATTAACAATAAAGAATAGAATAACATCAATGAATAATATTTAACAACAATTTCTACAATAATTGATAATTAATAACAAATAAGAATAAAACATACATTTTTAACCAAACACTATGTAAATCGATTCATTTCTTTATTCACAGGAATAATTTTAAAAAAATCAACAATTAGGTGAGGTTTATTCCGCCAGATGGCAAAATAACTCTGAAAGATATTACAGTGAACTTTATTGAAGACACACGAGATAACTAAATGTGAAAAAAATTGCCTCTGTCTCCTTAAAAAAAATATATATATATAGACGAATGGTGACATAAAAGACTTTCTACTTCCTTAAGTTTTGTCTATGAGTGTATTTTTTGTTGAGTTTTGACCAGTGATGAGTGTACTAAAAAAAAAATGTTAAAACCCCCGTGTGAAAACGCGACTTTGCTTTCAAAAATTTTAGGCCTTCAATCTGTTTAATTTATTTCTTTTTTTTTGTTTGTTTTTGCTTATCCCTAGTACAAGTGGTAAAAGCCATGATAATCATAGTGGGTAGAATTTGGCGACTGCTTTTGCTGTAAGCGCACCACATATCTACACATGTGAAAAGCAGTTCGACTTTGCACTTACAAATGGGCCAGAGCCTCGTTTGGTTACTTGCACTGTGGGGTTGGACTTTTGCAAGAATCGGGAGCCATTGGAGCATTTAAAATATATATATATTTCCTACCTGACGATGGAGAATATTATTCCCCGAAGCGTTGCGAAGATTTTCTTCTTGCCACCAGGTGTCCTTACAAATAAAAGCTTTAAGTTCCTTAGCTAAGATCTGTTGAAGGCCATTAGAAATATTAAAGTAATTGAAATACTTTTTAAAAAGCCTTTTTTATAAAAATGCACTAAAATGGAGAAATTGAATGGAACATACATTGAGAAGAAATGGATTACGAAGATAATTCCGGGAAGAGATAAAATGAACGAAAAGAGAGAATGTCTATAAAGGCAACGGTCGCCTCTCCCGTCAAAATAGACGTCAAAGCTAGACGCCATCTATTGGCCGTCACCGCAAACTAAAGGCCTCGGGTCGATGACAAAGCCATAACACTAGATTTGATAAACTGAGAAGCGTCCACCTAGAGACCATGGTTTTGGGCTAATGGCCCTCGTCAGTCTAGGGCGGACTTTATTCAATGAGGTCTACAAGGGATCTAATGGAATCTTAACAATCTGCCAAAGAGGTGTTTAGCTGGTAAAGTGGCTGGGCCAAATCTATGGCCAAAATATTGATGAGAATTTTTTGGGAAGAAAAGCCTCTTTGGCAGATTGTTAGGATTCCATTGGATCCCTTGTGAATATCATGGAATAAAGTCCGCCCTAGACTGACGAGGGCCATTAGCCCGAAACCATGGTCTCTAGGTGGACGCTTCTCAGTTTGCCAAAGCTGGTGTTGTGGCTTTTTCACCGACCCGAGGCCGCTAGTTTGTGGAGATGGTCAATAGAATGGCGTCTATTTTTGACGTATATTTTGACGGGAGAGGCGCCCTATGCTTTTATAGATCAATTTCCTCCCGGCAAAATTTTCGTCTAGAAAAGAGAATGAATAAAAGAAGAAGATTTGAACTGGATAGAAATCTTGGAAGAATTTCTTTCTAGCTTTCTATTCAGTTTAACTCTTAACCATTCTCTAATTTCATTATTTTTAACTCTTCCCAAAAATGTCTCCATTTCCTTTGGATATTCCATCCCCAATATTTCTGACACGTCAAAACTAGACGACATCTATTGACCGTCGCCGCAAACTAGCGGCCTCAGGTCGGTGACAAAGCCACAACACCAGCTTTGGGAAACTGAGAAGCATCTACCTGGAGACCATGATTTCGGGCTAATGGCCCTCGTCAGCCTAGGGTGGACTTAATTCCACGAGATTCACAAAGGACCTAATGGATTATACACAATCTGTAAATACCTGTTTTCTTTCCTCTTTTCGCTCTCCACTTCTCCCATCCATATTTCCAATTTTTTTTTCTTATTTTTTATTCTTTCTTATAATCTGTATATATTTACCATATGTATATAATCTTTCTCCATTTTTTTTATTTCCCACTTTCATAGGTTTCCCCGTCTTGTAACCCCAAGGAGAATCCTCTGTAAGACCTGTGTGTCTTAATAAAGGCTTTTGTGTGTGTGTGACAATTAAATAATTTTATTGACCGCTGGTCAACAATTACTCACGAGGAGTCAAAAGGGCAAACTATGTACATTGATCAGGAGGGCAAGGCTACCCTTAGCTTGTGAATACCCCTGCGAATGGTGGGATGGCTGTTCCGAGTTCGCTCGAGAGCAGCGTCAAGGAAGCCCGCGAGGTTACTCCCCTGCTCAGGTGAGAGATCCCCGAGTAGATCCAATCTATCTTCGCGGTATAAGACCGCAAACATGACGGCATCCAGGGAAATCCCTGGCTCCAGCAGGGGTCCAAAGCCGGGTTCAGCGATCATTTTATTGAAGGTTGTATCTAACTCCGGCATCAGGTCGTCGTCGTCCTCCATCGGGTCAGGCGGTGGAAGCGGAGGTGTAGTCGTGGCCGGTGTCGTCTTTTGCCCCTGGGGAGTGGGCGGTGTTGGCTCAGCGAGCCGAGGCGCAGGCAGTGGGGGTACACAGCGCTCTTCTTCCGTCATCGGAACGTCCTCCTCCATCTCCGTCGGGGCGGGCGGCGGGGGTGTAATCAAAGCAGGTGTCGGCTTGTTGGAAGTGAGCGGCGTTGGATGAGATGATCGAGGCGCAGGCAGTGTGGATGTAGGGGGCACTGCGGCTGGACCGGTCCTCAGCTCTGACATGACCTGTCGCAAGACCTTATAAATGTTGCTATTTACTCCGGGCCTTAGGTCGAGGATTTGGTTTATTAGGCCGGCAAGAGCATTGCTCTGCGGAGGGGTTAGATGCTGACCGCGCTTTCGCGCCTTGGTCTTCGAGGAGAGGAGGTCCAGGACCTCCTCCCGCCCAAGACCAAGGGCGCCCGTTCCAGCAAACGAAACCCCGGGGTTTCTCTTGAGGAAGGCCTCAAGGTCGGGTCTCGTCTTACGCCCTGATGATGACGGGGAGGGCGGCACAAGGGTCCCCTGTGCATGCAGAGGACCAGGAGGAGCGACGGAGGCTGGCAGGGCTTGAAGCACTTCTCCGGGGGGCTGAGAGGCCGGAGGGCGAGGGTCCGTGGGTGCCTTTGGTGCCTCTGTTGGCTCCATTGCCTGTGGGGCGCTGTTGGAGGTGGGCGGCGCCAGCACTTCGGCTGCAATCTCCATGGGCTCAGAAGGAGGAGCCACGGCGTCTGAGGATGTTCTCGCAGGCAGGGCGGTAGGAGTGCCGGGAGCTGATGTCTGTGGCGCAGGGCGCTTTGGTCACGGAGCTGGAGCCGTTGGTGTTGGGCGGTTCGGCTGCCGGGACTCGGTGGACGATGCACCAGATGGAAGGGGTGCCGGCTGTGGCTGGGCGTTGTTGGAGGCTCTCCCAGGAATGATGGGGCAGTTGGCCCTACGGTGACCCTGCCGGCCGCATCTGGAGCACTTGACTCCATAAGAGATGAATGCCGACAAGACGTTACCCTTGTTTCGGATGATGACGCGGGTCGGGATCTTTTCCAAGGCAATGCCCTCCTTAAGGAGGATGAATGCCTCGCGTCGTCCATCCGTGAAGGTATACCTTCCGGCTCTCAGCCGGATGGGGACGATGGAGGTCACGTCACCGTAGGGCTTGAGGGCCTCGATGACGGCGGCGTCGTCCACGAAGAACGGCAAGTTTCCGACGGTGATCCTCTCCGCCCTTTTCTTGAAGGGGAAGGCCCTGAGGTGGGTGTGGCCAATATCAAGACCGTCTCTTATAAGTCGCTTCGCCAGGGCCTTGGTGGACAGGCCCACCAGCATATGGCCGTCCATTTTCATCACCTGGAGCACATTCCCGGCTCCTCCGACCAGCTCTTCCACCGCCTGCAGGTAGTGGGTGGACCCGAAGTCCGGGCAGTGTTCCACGAAGACGCAGTTGTCTTCTGTTGAAGAGCGCTGGCGTGCTCTGGCGTCGGCGATGTCGGCCTGGGTAGCCCTGATCATCTGGACCCCCGTAGCTCCACCCGCAGGTGGCCGTCTTCGCGGGGTTGGGCCGGTCCTTCTGGAGGCCGCGACACCGCTGGAACGTTGTTCGACAGGGCGGCTCGGTGACTCCCTGCGTCTTCACTTGTGTTTGACCACGGTGAAGCCATCTTCAGCTGATTCTGCAGCCTCCATTTGCTCGGCCCAGTTTGTCGCAGCGGCCAAGGCGCCGCTCGTTGATGGCGTGACGTCAGCGATACACGCCGCGGCAAAATTTACATGCTGTCTGTCGAAAGGTAGATTAGCGTAGTCGCCGCTAGCATTGGCTATTCTAGATTTTTCATCTTGAGATTGGTTATCCGCGGATATCTCCGCAACGGCTTGACTTTCAAAGCCGAGCCTTCCAGGCTCGTGTTCAGCTCGATGAGGGCTTCCAGCCCATACCAAGTTCGTCGCTTCCAGCGACATTTCACCGCTCGCCTGAGTGTGTGTGTGTGTGTGTGTGTGTGTATGAATTATACACAATCTGCCAAAGAGGTTTTCCTCCCGGCAAAACTTACAATTTCAACAAACCTTAGCTAATGAACTCCACGACTTTATGTTTGAATGGACGTTATACTGTTGTCCTTGCTTGTCAGGGTTAGTGTGTGGATTTACTCTCGTTCTCCCATCAATATACTTGAAACACAGCTGTACGAGAGTATATACCCGGATATATGATAAATCATCAAGATTATCTATTATCGCCCAGACGAAAATAACTGACCATTTACTTATGACGTCATCTTTGACGGTTTATCTTGTGGCTGGTGAGAGATGACCTCAAATAACGCTTGTCTCGTTCAAAGGGACATTAAACCGATTTCAAAACAAATTCCCTTTCACAGATAAAATCTTTCTTTTAAAAATTCACTTCCTCTTTCCATACTTGTAATATACCTTATAATAATATTATAATATACTCTGTTTAATTAATTTATTATTGATTGTTTGGATTTGGCAGCACTGTAATTGTTGTTGTTGTTATGAATATATAAAAAAGTTAAAATTTTACACAAATAAATTTACTGGCAATGCGTTTCTTTTAAATATCATCAAATATTAATGATATGAGTTATTGAATGAGATGGCTTGGCTTATCAGTAGTGAACCCTCTCAGCGGTTTCGCCAAATTAATATCTATTTATTAAACCGCTGAGAGGGTTCACTATTGATGAGCCAAGCCCTCTCATTCAATAACTCATATCATTGCAGTAAGGTCTGTAGAGATAATATTTGATGATATTTAAAAGAAACGCATTGCTAGTAAATTTATTTGTGTAAAATTTTAACGATAGATGGCAATTAAATTTAATATTTACTAATATATATTAAAAAGTGTATGTTTGACATTAGAAAGATATATAATTGAAATTTGTTTCTTTTTTTTTTTTTTTTTGCTTATCCCTAGTACACGTGGTACAGGCCATGATAATCATGGTGGGTAGTTAGTGACTGCTTTTTACTGTAAGCGCACCACATGTCTACACATGTGAAAAGCAGTTCGACTTTTGCACTTACAAATGTGCCAGAGCCCCGTTTGGTTACTTGCACTCGCTGGTGGGGTTGGACTTTTGCAAGAATCGGGGGGCCATTGGAATTTTTTTTTTTTTTTTTAAACATAAAAAGTGTCCAATGCGGGGATCGAACCCGGGTCGTAGTGGTCGAAACCAAACGGTTTAACCAGCCTTCCACCGACCCCCCAATTTGTTTCTTAATTTGGTAAAGCATATTTATTTATTTAATCGAAGAGAGAGAGAGAGAGAGAGAGAGATTGAGATTGAAACTGATTTTATTATAACGTCCATATAAGATTATATAAGAGAGAGAGAGACAATTGACAATTGACATATTTTTATTGACATCCTGTCAATACATGTAAAGTGCACAGTCCGCACTAATAATAAGGATGATGGTTATAATAAATAAAAAAAAGATTTTGAAAATGATTAAAAAATACAACTATGTACATGGCGCCTCTGCCACCGCTGCAGAGTTTGATGGAAGATCGCCAATGGGTCCCCAGAGATACCACGCATCTCGCGATCTACGAAGAAAACGTAGATGGCATGCTTTGCCGCTGAGGAGATGGTGATGGCGTGGTTCTCGAGGTTCACCGCGAAGATCCAGGATTGCAGGTCCGGCGGCCGCCCGATGAACCCTCCCAGCGCCCTTCGAGGGTTCACCACTGATGAGCTAGGGCCTCCCATTATTTCTATCATTGCAGTAAGGACAGTGGTAAAATACTGTTTTACTTAAAAGAACCATAAGCGTCATAAATACACTCATGGACAATGTAGTGTATTTGCATATTGAATTATGGATATGCAAATATCCTGTTTTGCATAATAGTTTTCATAGAAATTTTGTATATAAATAGCGACAGTTTTTAGCTACCAGCAGTCAGTCAATTTATGTCAATAAACGAGATTACTGGAGTCCGTTTTGCCTCACTGAAGCGACACTTCACTCTTGGTTACCTCCCAACCATAAAGGATAAAACAACTCTAATTCTATGAAAACTATTATGCAAAACAGGATATTTGCATATCCATAATTCAATATGCAAATACACTAAAGACAAAAATGTTTTTGGTGTTCTCACACCCTTTCGACTTTAAATACCTGTTTCATGATTTTTCAGGATGCCCCAAAGACCAGCTTTTTTTTTTGGTCGTTGATGTATAGCTTGTACCACTCGGACGAGGGCAAACACCCCGAAACGTGTACTTGGTTAGCTTTTCTTGATTAATCAAGAATGGGTATTTTGGCTAATTCTGGAATAATAAAAAAAATCAACGAGAATAGTTGATATTTATTCCGATAGATGGCGCAAGCCATAAATAACTTTTAGTTACACGACCAGGAGATAACCTTTCTCTTAAACTAAGTTAGTTGTGTGTGATTTAGAAAACAATTTTAAACATTTAGAAATATATCTTTGAAGTTAACGAAAAATTGCGCTACAAATATTAAAAGAATAAAAATAAAACCATTTGCAAAGAGTTTCTTTTTATTATATTTCACGCGAGCTTTCGGGCTAGAACCGCCCTTCTACAGACAAAATGAACTACAGTGGTACCTCGACATACGAGTTTAATTCGTTCCGCAACCTTGCTCGTATCTTGAATTACTCGTATCTCGAAGCAAATTTCCCCATACAAAATTCCTATTTAAAATCACAGATTAATATCTTCAACACTACCGAACCGAACTCGTATCTCGAATTTCGCTCGTAACTCAAAGCAAAAAATCACTTGCTCGTCGGCTCGTATCTCGAAAAACTCGTATGTTGGGGCGCTCGTATGTCGAGGTACCACTGTATTTGCTTTTCGAGAGACATTTATATACATATGTTACAGTTACAAATCTACATAATTACAAATTCACATAAATTTTACATAACCACCAAATTTCGAGAGATTAATCCTTGAATCCCTGATTTCTAAACAACACAATAGAATTAATCGCAGAATAGAGATCCCAGAACAATTTTGCCATATTCCACACCACAAAAATCAGATCTCTCGCTTGTCCAATTCATAGGGTAAAACTTAACTTTTTAAAATATCGAAATTTAAGGTTAATTTCCTTCCAATTGAAAAATCATAGTAAAATAGTAATAATGTATGTAAATTTAATTCTTTTCTTCCTGTTAAAATTTATGTAAATTTGTAATTATGTAGATTTGTAACTGTAACATCTTCTATATTAATAAAATGGAAATTTCATAAGTGGTGTTCGCTAAAAACTTTCGTTACAATGCATCAATTTCGACCAAATTTTCAACATTTATGTAAAACGAGATGGAGCAGGTTTTGCTTAACATCAAAATATTTTTCCTAACTTTAACATGCGTAACTTCGCTGTTATCGATTAAATACAAAAAAAAATCAACAGAGTTAATTTTATTTATATATAAATACAAAAAAAAAATTCAGCAATTCATTCAACTCAATCTAAAAAAATATTCAAAACAAGCAATTTTAAGATAACACCATATGTAAAACAGTCGGCCAAGAAAACAACAACGATATTACATCTTTCTCACATATTCACACACAATCTTGATTAATAATTAAAACTAATCTTTAACATTGTTTATTATACTTCATAATATATAATATTCGTTAGGCAAACTTTCACTCGGATAAAACCCGGGCGAAGCCGGTTACACATCCGCTAGTATGTATATAAATGTCTCTCGAAAGGCAAATAGTTCATTTTGCCTGTAGAAGGGCGGTTCTAGCCCGAAAGCTCGCGTGAAATATAATAAAAAGAAACTCTTTGCGAATGGTTTTATTTTTATTCTTTTAAGAAATATCTTTGCTTACCGCCAATAGGCCTAGCGCGGTTTAAAACAATCGCCAATGGTCCACTAAAATAATTATCTCATCGAATTTTTTCTTAATTAGATGTTAATTAGCTAATAAATATATATCCAAGTTGAAAGAATTTTCAAGATGATTGTCCTTTTAAAATTTCTAAAATGTTAAGATGGGAAGATAGATATCGCCGAAATAGCTCAGTTGGGAGAGCGTTAGACTGAAGATCTAAAGGTCCCTGGTTCGATCCCGGGTTTCGGCATTTTTTTTTTTTTTGACAACGAACAAAAAAAAATAAAAAAAATTAGGTGCTTGTTATTTTGAATTTTGTGATTGGGAAATTAACATTTTTTTTTTTTTTTATGAAAATTTTTTTATTTTTCTAATAATTTAAATGTGAAAATTTGGGAAATTGTGAATGAATATCTTAAAACATAAAACATAAGATTACTGATCCTATTTATAAAATTTGTAACAATTCATTTTTTAGGGCAATATGTTTCTTTCTTTTTTAATATATCATTAAATATTATCTCTACAGACCTCACTGCAAGTTGACCCTGAGAGGGTTCAACACTGATGAGCCAAGCTCCTCTCATTCAATAACTTGTGATATGATCCTGTCGACTCTTCTGTGATATGATCCTGTCGACTTTCAGTGTGGCATTATGATAATAATGTGGGGAGAGAGAAATAAGGAAACAACAAGTTTGCAAGATGGGACCCAGCAAACCGAGAGAGAGAGGTAGCACGTGGGCTGTCACTGTTTAAGCTATTTTATCTACATAGTTTCAAAATAAACACAAGGTAATAAGACCAAATCAATAAAAGTGTGTGATGTTTTGTAACAGCATTGTTACCATCTTCAATATTTTGCATTCCTTCATAACTTTTGTCTCAAGATGGTAAAAATGCTGTTTCTGAAAGGTCGTACACTATTTATTTATTTGGTCTTATTACCTTGTGTTTAAGAAAAATAGTTTATTTACATATTAGATTTTATAGTTTTCAATCAATCAATAATTATTAATATACTATGTAATTATCCACTAAATTACCATGATAGAAACTGGGTATAATGCAGGTGTCACCAATGACCAGCAGAAATGTGAACCTCACTAAAATACTGAGAAATGTGAAGATTGAATTGTAAATAGTTCATATGTACTAAAACATGATGATAGCTAACTAAAATTATTAATTGAATGATAAAGTACAATTTGATTTATAGATTATAATAAAAGAATATAAGACCTAATCGAAATAATTTATTAGTGTGTGACGTTTTGGCAACAACATTGTCACCATCATCAGACAAAATGAAAACTTTTTTGTCAACAATTTTGTCTGATGATGGTGACAATGTTGTCAAAATGTCACACACTAATAAATTATTTGGATTAGGTCTCATATTCTTTTATTATTGATTGAAGAACATATTGAAGGTACTACGTCAAGAGGATGTACTACATTTATGAACTAACTTTTATTATTATTACTTTTTTTGCTTATCCCTAGTACACGTGGTACAAGCCATGATAATCATGGTGGTTAGAAGTAGACGACTGCTTTTACTGTAAGTGCACCACATGTCTACACATGTGAAAAGCAGTTTATTATTATTATTAGTTTATTATATATTATAAAGCAATTATTATCCCTAGTAAACGTGATGGGTAGTATGAAAAAATAAGACAACCAACAACATCAAAGACCTTTTACTTCCTTAAGTTTTATCCATGAGTGTTACAGTTCAATTTCTTATTCAACACACACAGAAGAAACAGAATTTTCAGTTGAATTAAAGTAAATTGGTTAATTGATAAAAAAAAATTGTTGAATTAATGTAAGTGTTGAATTATTATTGGTTAAATTAAAGGTTATAGTGGGGGTTGGTGAAAAGGTTGTCTAAACCGTTGGTTTTTGACTGCTACGACCTGATCGTACAACCTGTATTTAAAAATACAAGAAAATAAGACCTAATCCAAATAATTTATTAGTGTGTGACGTTTCGGCAACAACATTGTCACCATCATCAGACAAAAGAATAAATGCCATTTATTATAATCTATAATATTGGGCTTTATCATATTGATTTAAAAAAAAAAATGCCCCAATGGCCCCCCGATTCTTGCGAAAGTCCAACCCCACCAGCAAGTGCAAGTAATCAAATGGGACTCTGGCACATTTGTAAGTGCAAAGTCGAACTGGTACATGTGTAGACATGTGGTGCACTTACAGTAAAAGCAGCCGCCTACTTCTACCCACCATGATTATCATGGCCTGTACCACATGTACTAGGGATAAGAAAAAAAAAAAGAGGTTATACTGGTGTAATATCAGGAATTAAAATAAATTTCCAGTAATGATTCTATACATGGTATTTTTAACAAACTACCTTGGTGCCATATCATTAACATTAAACAACAAAACAATGATTTGTAAAAAGTTTATTTTTATTATTTAAAAACAGTAAGCTTCCGTGTTGTCAGGTTTCATCAGTTCAATGGACTGCATGAAAAAAAAAAAAACCAGAATTTTGGATAACAATTTTTTTTATTTAACAACTTTTTTTCATATATATATAAATACACTCAAAAAATATATATCTTTTTTTTTGTTTTTGTTTCAATATATTTCAAACAAAATTTTCAACAATCGATTTAAAAAAAAATACACAACAAATATCATAGGGTGAATATAAAAAAAATCAGCTAAAAATTGAAAGCTTTTTAAGTTTTTCTCCAAACACACATTCACACAAAAAGAAACACTTTTATAGGCTTAAAAATTGGGAAGGATGAAAAAAAAAAAAGGAAGGGAAGGGTGGAAGGGATAAAAAAAAAAAAAACTTTGAAGAGAGAGATAGAGATACAAATCACACATTTAAAAAAACAAAAAAAGAAATCTTTACATATATATGATAATTGAAAAAAATAATACATGCTACTCATATATTTAAAACAAAAAAAAAAAAAAGATTTATGACAATAAGTGAGGAAATTAATGAAAAAAACACATACAACATATTTGCATATGTGTAAATAAAAATATAATATGATGAGAGAATGATACATATATAATGATTATAAGGAGAAAAAATTTAAATATATATATATATTCTATAAAAATATAGATAAATATAATCTGGGGAATTAGGAACAAAAGGAATCCTTATATAGCATTTTATGGTAAATATGCAACTAGTCGTGCAAATTAAACCCATTATAAAATCACAGTTCTATTGCGAGAGGGTAAAGACAAATTTCACAGAAATCACCTGATTTTAAAATTGGCCACATCAGACCAATCATATACACAGAGAAGATCTTTAAGGAATCCTTATAGAGCATTTATGGTAGATATGCAACTAGTTATGCAAATTAAAAGAACCAAAAAAAAAACTCAATTTGAAAAATCACAATAAAATTAACTCTAGTTCTATTGACGGGGATAACAAATATTTTAAAAAGTAAAAATGATATATTTAACAGAGAGATCACCAGATTTTTTTAAAAAATAGGCTGCAGCAGATCAATAAAAAGAGAAAATACAGTGGAGTCATCAGAAAGGACTTCTGGTAGAAACTTAACTAAAACATCTTCGAAAGAAAGAACTTTCTAATCTAAACAAGGGACCATCAGGTTTTGCCAGATTCTATTCTAGAGTAGGATGGAGTCATCAGAGAGGACCTCTGTACACGGCAGAAACTACCTGGAACATCTCTGTACCAGACCTGATGTAAATAAGTCTACAAAAGGAAAAAGGAGAACAACAGGATTAGTTCAGTGAACTTATATTCTGATATGCCATATAGATAAATAGAAATATGATTCTACTCTTAAAATAGATGAGAGAAGAAAGGATAAAAAAATCTTCACCAAATATAAATAAGAAAAAATAAACAGAGAAAAAAAAAAGGGGAAAGAAATTGGTACATTTAAGTAAAGAAAACAAAGATAAAATAATAGATGAAAAAGTTGACAAAAGTCAGTTAGGACTAAGGATCAGATTTTCATTTATATATTTAAAAATCGTTTTGAAAATTATAACACTATGCGGCGCTGAGTTTGTGTATACAAAAATGTAATGCCTTGATAAAAGTTGGCGTTCAGCCAACCGAAATATTGGCAATAAATATTTTATTCAATCCAATATATGCCTTTTTACTATCTAATATTTAAAAATAATTGAGGAAAACCAAACACATTTTTTTTTTCCTTCATACATGAGGAGGAATCGGAAGGAGAAAAAAAAAAGGAAAACTTTACGATTATTAACATTTTTAAAAAAGGTGACTGAAAAATAGCTAAATACTGTATGTATATATATATATATATGTTGTAAATAATTTTTTAGTAATATTATATTCTACACAATTTGTATATTTTTATTAATATTTTAATTATTTATTTTCATAGATGAACTCTGTGACGCCGAGAACACCAGACGGCGCGAAAGTAAATATAAATAGTTTTTTTTTTTTGCATAGTTAGCTAGATTTTTTTGTGAGTTGGCCAGTATGTAAATATTACAATCAATTTTTTAAGTTTTGTTCTTTTCTTTTTTTACTTTCTTTTGAGGTACTCTACCTATTCAAGAGGCCTCAAGATTACTATTAACATTGATTTGCTCAAAAACTGTGACGACTTTTGGTTCAAAAATAAACCCGTCACTTAGTAAAAGTGTTTGATCTTTTTTCCACAGAAGGCCGCGACTGCACAACTCCACTCCTTACAATTCTATTTTAGAATACCAATATTTCAATTTATCTTAAAAATATATAAGATATATATATTTTTTTTTAAAGAAGAAAAATCTGTTATTACCAAATGAGAATCTAAACTGAAAATCCGAAGAATCCCTAGTTCAGATGTGGAAAGATCTCTAGAATTGATAAAACCAACAAAGACCTAAGTACAAAACTTTGCCATCAAGTCCATCAAAATACTTCAGAAATAAGGCAGTTATATTGCTACAGTATAAACTGAAGGCAAACTACAAGGAACACATTGTAGAGCCAAGATATAACATTTTTTTATAAAAAATACAAACAATCCTCACACAAGGAAATATTCATTATATTTTTAAGGGATTTATATTGCAACTCCTCTCTTTAAACTTCCCAAAAAATATGTTTAGAGACAGGATTTTACGTGTCATATGCACATAAGTTATGTGTATATATGTAACAAGTTTTATTTACAAAATCTTAAAATTGTTTTACCAAATTTTGAAACAAAAGGTACAAACTTTGGTTACATTATGGCTTGAATGGAAGGTAATGGATAATGGAGATAAATGGTTTAGAATTATTAAAGAAATAAATTTTTTTGAATGGAAAATTTGCATAAAAGTAGTAAACAACATATGCAAATATTGGATGATTGTGGGGAAGTAAGAAAGTGGAATTCAGAGAAAGAACAATTTGCATATGTGAACATTGTCCTCTCTCCAGTATATATATTTACATATAACACTAATAGTGTTATTAGGAATTGTACTTTATTGTTTAATAAGCTCTGAGGACAATTTGTCTGAGATATGAACCAATGGAATTTTTTTTTTTATTTACATATAGAAAAAGAGGAAATTGATGCATCTATGTAAAAATTAGTATTTATAGAGGAGAAAATCGGAGAATCCATAAAGAATATAATTATAAAAATATATTTTAGAGATGAGAGACATAATATAGATATTCAGCCATATTTAAGGCTATGTTGGCATTCTGAAAGATTTCACTGATTCCACAAGATTCCACTTTTTCCTTGTTTTGAATTGCGAGGAAAGAGAGAGATACCTGTGGGAGGGGACTAGTCTTGTACATAATTGGCTATTGAAGATGAAAGTTGTTAGGATGATTCATAATCAAGATAATCATTGATTGGTGGAGAGGCCGGTGGGTGATTGGTAATCTTTAACATTAAATGATGGAGTAGTTTAATAACAAATATTGGGAGAAATTTGAAATCATTCCCTTTGTCAAACATCTCCGAGAATAATAATAACAAAACCTCCTACAGAATTGTCATAGAAATTACCGAGTTTTTTTTTTTATATACTTAGTAAAAGAGATAAAGCTATTTATAACCCAGGTTGCAGAATGCCAACTACCTGGGAAGTCCATCTCACCAGTATGGACTAAGCACTTTTAATTGCATCCTGATTGGAATTTATTAACATATTGGTCAGTATGGTTCAATACAGACTAGGAATATACATTTTAACGTTAAATATATCAAATATAATCTATTTATTTCGGATCACAAGAGAATTATTCCTATAAAAGTCATCATTTCAATGAGAATGGATACACATTTTTCTTTGAAAACTTCTTAAAAACTCTGTATCAGCGTGATATGCAAGAGAGTTGTTACCCAAGTTAGATATGTAAATGGCAATATGTAAATATGTTGGCCAACCAGTAAATGGAATCAGAGCTAACTCTCTAGTTGGTGGAAAAACCACCTAAAGCCGACTTAAGTACATATCTACGGAATATCTTTTTCAGTATCACATATATATATATATATATATATATAAATGTAAATAATTTTACCATATTATTTTCTACATAAATTATATTTTTATTAATACTTTATTGTTTATTTCATAGATGAAATCTGTGACGCCGAGAAGTCCAGACAGCGCTGATGTAGATATAAATGTTGTTTTTTTTTTTTGCTTAGTCGAGTTAGTTAGACTTTTTTTGTTATCCAATATGTAAATTTACTATATTTTTGTTTAATTAAGTTTTTTTCTCTCAAGATTGAGGTATTCTACCTGTTAAGATTCCTCAAGTTTATTATTACCATTAATATTGTAAAACTTTGACGATTGGTTACTAAATAAACCCGTCAAGAGTGGAGTGTTTTGATCTTCTTTAATCAAAAGGCCTCGACTGCTCATTCTCACCTCACCACCATTTTTTTAAAAATAGAAATTAAATATATGCTTTAACTGATATATCAATAGCATCTATTTTGTCATTTGTTTAGAGTGAAAAATAAATTCCCTATCAACATGCACTGCATTTTAAAAACTCATACCTTTTTTCAATTCAGTCACAATCATCAATAACATTTGTCAATTTATTCTTTGTAAAATTACTGTCATACACTTAATCAATTATTCTTTAATTTAACATTTTCCTTACAGACAAAACATTTTGGCCAGAAAAACAAATTTGTTTTAAGAAACTAAATGTTATTTGAATATTAGTTTTACATACCTGACTATACCTTAAAAAGCAAATTTCTTAACCAATAATTATTTTTTGTGCATTCATCCTTATTATTTTGTAATTAATTAATTATATGTAAATAGGATAATGAGAAATATTTACATAGGGATATAGGTTGAGATCAGGAGAAATATGACTTGGAGAATAATGTAAAAAAAGTAATTTTCTATGAAGAAGAAGAAGAAATAAAAAAAGAAATCAAAACTATATAGGCTCAATTAACCAGCGTAAAAAGTATTAACAATAATATAACATGAAAATTTTTCATAATAACAGATACAATTTTGATTCTATTATAGTTTTGATATATGCAACTTTTTCTAATAGTTGGGGGGAAAAAAAAAAGAAAGTTGAGAGAGAAAGAAAGTGGTGAGGGGGAAATTTTTTTTTCTAAAATAGAATAATTCTATAATATAATGAAGATACAGATAAAATTATTAAGTATCTAAAAAAAAAATTTTTTTTTTAAATCCGCACACACAAAAAAAAAAAGAAATGAATAAGATGATAAAGAATAAAAAAAAAAAAAAAGAGGATAAAGAGAAGACTTAAATAAAAAAAGAGAGAAAACTATATAAATAATAATGATAATAAGAGAATAAAATATTTGAGGAAAACAATATACAAAAATATTTCTAAGATATGGAACTTTAGATATTTGAACTTGTAAGTTTCTAAGCCTGGGGGAAACATCGCAGACAGGAGGTTGGATTATCACAAGATGGCGGCTGTCGACTAGGACAGTGGGGGACCTGTGTTGAAGATGATGACAGATGCAAGATGGTCGTTGCGCATCACCTATCAACCAACACCATCCTGTTGTGGGGTCAATGTATATAAGATCGAGGGGAAGGAGAAGACAGGGATACACAGACGTTCTAAAACAATGGACTGGACGACACACCTAGGACTCCTCCTAGAAGAGGATGGCGGAGGAAGTATGGAGAGACCATGTGGCCAGCCACCCTCAGTAGAGGAAGACATTGAAGGAGGGAGATATGGAGAGACCTTGTGGCTCACCCTCAGTAAAGGAAGGCATTGAAGGAGGGAGATATGGAGAGACCATGTGGCCAGCCACCCTCAGTAGAGGAAGACATTGAAGGAGGATATAAGATCTGATTTCATCACATCTCCATTTATTTATATATAAACACAAGATAAGACCAAATTCAAATATATAAATAGTGTGTGACGTTTCGGAAAGTACTTTTGTCTAATAATGGTAAAAACTCTGTTACCGAAATGTTACCCACTATCTATTAAATTGGATTTGGTCTTACCTTGTGTCTCTAATCTATAATCCAAATTGTAGGGGATCGGTGGAAGGGTGGTTTAGACCATTGGTTTTCGACCACGACTCCCGGGATCGAATCCCGCATTGGGCACTTTTTTCTAATTAAAAAAATGCTCCAATGGTACCTGAATCTTGCAAAAGTCCAACTCCACCAGCAAGTGCAAGTAACGAAAAGAGACTGGCATATTTGCAAGTGCAAAGTTGAACTGCTTTTCACATGTGTAGACATGTGGTGCACTTACAGTAAAAGCAGTTGCTAACTACCTACCATGATTATCATGGCCTGTACCACATGTACTAGGGATAAAAAAAATAAAATAATAATCCAAATTGTACTTTATCACATTTATTTTTATTTGAATGTGCTGGAGTCAATGCTTCTGTGGATTTAGCCAGTCCTTTCTGTGGCCGTTGTTCATGTTTCATTCTTCAGTCACTTCTCTATTGTCCAACAACTCCATCATAGACTGCCTCAGTTCATCTCCAGCAGACACACCTGCCTTGAAACCTGCCTCTCTGTCTTAGAGAGTCCATTTTTATAATGGAAACTGTTTATTTTTCCATTCATTAAGTTTTCTTAAGCATCTGAGAGAGACGTTTTCTAACTTATTTACTTATAAAACTTTAGAATCCCCAAAAGGATTAAATGTTTTGAGCATCCTTTATAAAGAGAGCAACATTGAATTTGTATAAGAAACATCATTTTTAAATTTATTGCAACCAATTTTTTCAACATGTCTTAGGAAGGACACTTTCCCCTGGAAAGAAAACTGTTTGTCACTGGGATCTCATCTAAGCTCCCTTAGGATAGATGTCCATGTTTTCTAGACCATGGTTGAGGGGGTCGGTGGAAGGCTGGTCTAAACCGTTGGTTGTCGACAGCTATGACCCGGATTCGATTCCCACATTGGGCACTTTTTTCTGTTAAAAAAAAAAAAAAAAAAATGCTCCAATGGCCCCCATTGCTTGCAAAAGTCCAACCCCACTAGCGAGTGCAAGTAACCAAACGGGGTTCTGGCACATTTGTAAGTGCAAAGTCGAACTGCTTTACGCATGTGTAGACATGTGGTGCACTTACAGTAAAAGCAGTCGCCTACTTCTACCCACCATGATTATCATGGCTGTACAACGTGTACTAGGGATAAGCAAAAAAAAAAAAAGACCATGGTTGGAACTGTACTGGCAATATCCTGATAATAAAGAGATGGTGAATAGAGGAGGTTCCAATTCATGTACAACTCACAGGTGTCAGATACAAAGAAGGATAGGGAAGCAGTTTGTTAAACAACTGGAGTTCAGTTGGCCTGGCTGATAGTACCAGCTGTAATAAAGCTGGTAGGAAAACAGGATGAGTAGCATCTGTTAGGAGCACATGACACATGTCCCTCATGTTAGAGGCGGCAATGGAACTATAATGATAATATTTGATGATATTTAAAAGAAGCACATTGCCAGTAAATTTATTTGTGCAAAATTTTAACGGAACTAAGACTATCTACCAATACAGAGAAGTGCTCCCAATCTACAGTATATACACTCATGGACTAAACTTGAGATCCAGAAATCCAGAAATTAACTCCAGTAAACATATTGAAGAAGTTATTAGAAAAGGAAGAGACCGACTAAAAATCCTGAAATATATTTCAGGAAGAGAGTGGGGAGCCGATGCAACCACACTAAAATTAACTTACACATCTCTAATTAGACCTATCCTGGAATATGGATATCAAATCTATGGTACAGCATCTGAAACAAATCTAAAATCACTGGAAAGGATACAACTAAGTGCAGCTAGAATTATTACAGGTCTTCGAAATACCTGCCCTAATGATATTGTACTTTACGAGGCCGACATTATGCCCTTAAAGGATAGAAGAAGCTACAATCTGCCAAAATATATAAACAAAATCAAGAGTTATGGAAACAAACACAGAACTTCCAAGTACATACTTAATTGGGAATCCAATTTAAGACTCAAAAAAGAAGGCCCTCTACACCTGGCCAAAAGAAATGAATTTTTAAAATATAAAGTGGAAAAAAATTATTTAGCAGAAAAAATTTCTCCATGCAAACCACTACAAAATGTTATTTTTAATGCCACTTTAAATGAGCCCACCAACAAACAATACCAAAATCCAGAATACTTAAAACAATTATCATTAGAAATAATTAATAACATTCCTAAAAATGCAATAACTATCTATACCGATGGTAGCAGAGACGAGCTAGGACACACTGGCAGTGGCTGTCTCATTAAAACCACAAATGGCATTGAGAAAATGAACAGAAGAAACCCAGATTTTTGCTCAGTCTTCAGATCAGAACTCATAGCCATCTATGAAGCCTTAAAATCCATCAGAAATACTAATTATCAAGATATCTGGATTCTTACTGATAGTAGAAGTGCCATACAACACTTGAGTCACACAGGGGAACTCAGAGACAAAGTAAGCAGGAACATAATTGGTTATCTCCAAAAACTCTCAAAAACCTCAAAAATTCACCTTCAATGGATACCCTCACACGTTGGCATTGAAGGCAATGAAGCTGCTGATGTGCTAGCGAAAAAAGGCACAAAAGAACCCTTGCCACAGAAAAACAAACTTACTTTTAAAGAAATAGAAACAATAGCCAAAACAAAAATAAACAAGAACTGGAGGATCCCACCTAAGCACAGTTGGTACAGTGGAGTGAACCCAGGAGGAGCTCTGAAGATCAGAAATAGACAGCATCAAACAACACTAACAAGATTTAGAACGGGCCATCTCAAGCCATTGAAGATAGAAAATAATAACAAAATTTATCCCACTTGCCCAAAATGTAGTTTGGTACCTGCAGCTCCAGAACACATTTTGGCTTGCATTAGATGCACTAAACAGGACCTTTGGGAGAGGCCGTTGCTCATCATAAAACAGCTCGAGGAGCATGAACTCATGGAATTCGTGTAATCTTTACACAAGGGGATAAGAAACAACAACAACAACAACAAACTTGAGATAGTTTCATATTTCAAGCATAAACAACTCCTTATTTACATATATAACTGAGGATTTCCCATACGTGGAAATTTGAACGCTCTCCTTTAAAAAAATATATATATATATATATAATATAATGATAAACATTTTTAAAAATATATATGCTAAAATATACAACTTCATTAAGTTTTGTCCATGAGTGTACAACCCAAACACTAACAAGATTTAGAACAGGCCACCCTTGGCAGAGCTGACTGCTATAGGGCGCGTCCCCAGGTGGCGGATAGGGGAACGACCTTCAGATATGAAGGCCAGCTGCGAAACAAGCAGAATAACTCTGACAAATAAGCAGTCGCGGACCAACAGCAGCATTGTTAGAAGAGGAGTAGACCTCTTTAAAAATCCTGACTTCAACTGACCCGGTTGATGGACCTCAGCAAGGGTCCCACTCCAGGGATACGGAGGAGCTGTGTCTGTACTCATGTTAGAGTCGGCAGCAAAGGCGTCTGCTTCCATGTTAGGAACGGCCTCAAACTACAGGCAAAGTCAGACTTTCACCAAAGTGTGCCTGGATCATGGTGCCATGATCAACGAAAGCTGCACCCCTATACCCCATTCCGCTCGAGGAGCATGAACTCATGGAATTCGTGTAATCTTTACACAAGGGGATAAGAAACAACAACAACAAACAGAACAGGCCATCTCAAACCATTGAAGATGGAAAATAACAACAAAATCTACCCCACTTGCCCAAAATGTAGCTTGACACCTGTAGCTCCAGAACATATTTTGGCTGCGTTAGATGCACTAAACAGAACCTAGGCTGCTGTTTATCATCAAATAGCTAGAGGAGCATGAACTCATGGAATTTGTGTAATATTTACACGAGGAGATTGTGGCGCACTTACAGTAAAAGCAGTTGCCTACCTCTACCCAACCTTGATTAGAATGGCCTGTACCATGTGTACTAGGAATAAACAAAAAAAAAACCACAAGGGGATAAGAAACAACAAGAACACAACCTAAACTCGTGACACACCGATACATTACTTCTTGCTCCCCTGCATCACATAGGTTGATCTCTTCAAGAGAACTTTGGAGTATGTCCTGTCTATCAAGAATGGAAATATCCAAGAGACAAGAAGACTGCAGATACAGTATGGTGGAGTAGTTACCTCAAAGATAAGATCCTGGTAGTTGTAGAAATAGTAGTTCTTGAAGTAGTCCGAGTGGCTGTGGTCAAAGAATTCCTTCCTGAGGTACATGATGCACTGGGCTGAGGACTGGACCAGCTTGTCCCGGACATCGGACCACTGCACCCACATCACTCTACTGGAAGTTTCTTGTTTAAAAATAATAAATAAATAAAAACTCCAAGTAGTCATCTAAAATAATGGGTGTATCAAAGCATCACATGGAATTCGTGTAATCTTTACACAAGGGGATAAGAAACAACAACAAGATCAAAGCATCAACTTTATTTAGGGATTCAAATTGGAAGTTTGTATTGTTCTAAAGAATATATTCAATTAAAGAGATTGAAAAATTGGTTAATGTAATGGTAGCTGTAAAAAAACCTGTTGTTGTTTCTTGTGCAAAGATTACACAAAGTCCATGAGTCCATGCTCCTTGAGCTGGATAGAACAACTTCTATGAGAAGAGGCTCTCACTTCTATCACCAAAGTTACTATGTTCATCAATTAACAACTCACCGGAAAAAGAACATCTTTCTCTAAAGGACACTTTGACTCTACAAGTAGGTATTATCCTTTAGAGAGAGGTAATTCTACAGAAAAACATTTTTTGACAACAAATTACTCCAAATTTGAGGTTTCGATAACAGCATTGTCACCTTCTTCTGATTAGAATACTCAGGAAAAATTTTGAAGGAGGTCCCAGAATTCTAACTCCAAAGATTGTCAATCATTATAGAACAAACATCAGGATGGATGCACCAAACAACTCCACCAATAGGATGATATCCATACTGTGACTGGGTGTCAGACTGCTCCGTAAGAATAAAGAATCTGTACTCTTATTTATTGCTGTAGAACCTCCATGACACTCTTGCTAGAGGAAAATAATATTGATATAGTACAATATATTTTGATTATACATTAGCAACACAAGGTAATAAAACCTAATCCAAATAAATAAATGGTGTGCGATATTTTGTTAACAGCATTGTTACTGAAATGGAACATATTATTTATTTGGATTTGGTTTTATTACCTTGTGAGGACAATAATAAATTCACTCATTGACAAAACTTGTGGGAAGTGGAAAGTCTTTGATATTGCAGGTTGTCTATTTTTTTAAAGAAGACAGAGGCACAATTTTGTTCCCATTTTGTTATCTAATGTGTCTTCAATAAAGGTCACTGTGTATCAAATATCGTTAAGAGTTATATTCTGAATCCTGATATACAGTAGAACTACCTCCCTGTAAAAGACAACACCTAATTGCAGAGCCAAAGTATCCTTTAGGGAGAGTTGTCCTCTTACTGGAGAGTTGCTAAATAGTAAAAATGAAAATTTTACAAATGGAAACTGTCCTTTGTAGAGAGGTGTTCTCTAGTGGGAGTGTCCTCTCATGGAGGTTCAACTGTACATATGCTAAAAGGTACAAATTCCTTTAGTTTTGTCCATGAGTGTATTGTTTTTTCTTATCCCCTTGTGTAAAGATTACACAAATTCCATAAGTTCATGCTCCTCGAGCTCCATGAATGTATGATAGTAGCAAGCACTAGTTGAATATTTCAAGACATTTCAGAGACTCCACTGGGAGTAGAGACAGGTACCTGGGTGTGGGGAGAGAGCTCCACATGTTTGGGCAGCTCCAGGCGGAAGGGACACTGGTGGTACACCCCAAAGTCCTGGCAGCCAATCATGTTGGTGTGGAGGATCACTTTCTTCACAACACCGTTGGCATCAAACAGCAGGTCCTGCGCGCACACACCTCTCCATCAACACAAGGATGGCTCCCACCAAACATACTTAGCCGGATCATGTTTAGCTTATTTCCCGTCTTAGAACACGCCATCTACGTCCAATGATTTTCACAAGTGGATCCAAAACCTTTCCGAATTGCACCAAATGTTAGGATTCTCCAGTGAGCCCAGAACACATGATGTAATGCATCGGGCATTGCCAAACAAACATCTATACCG
This sequence comes from Cordylochernes scorpioides, assembly GCA_030710605.1. NCBI lineage: Eukaryota > Metazoa > Arthropoda > Arachnida > Pseudoscorpiones > Chernetidae > Cordylochernes > Cordylochernes scorpioides. The sequence continues at coordinate 5,720,064 of CP092882.1, read as the reverse complement.
ACCCAGCTGTGGTCATTGAGGTGATAAAGAGGCCTTCAGGATCTGGTCTAGACTTGGAAGTCCAGACCTGGGATAAGAAAAAAAATGCTGAGCTTAGGTTTAGTAGAAAACATTTCTCTTATTTCAGCAACATATTGGTAGATATTGTCAACCTCATGTGGTAAGCCCTTACTGACTGACGTTTCCATGAACTTCTGTCCTCAATTTTAAGGTAAAACAAAACATTGGTCAGTAAAAACTAACCACCTAAAGTTGAAGAATGCTATATATACTCATGGACAAAACTTAAGGAAGTGGAATGTCTTTGATATCGCTAGTTGTCCATTTTTTCGAAGGAGACAGAGGCAACTTTGTTCACACTTGGTTATCACATGTGTCTTCAATAAAGGTCACTGTAATATCTTTCAGAGTTATCGTCTCTGACAGTTAAGTTTAGTCCATGAGTGTATATATGACTATCTATAAAAAAAATATTACAACTTCTACAATTTATTAACCCAAGAGATCAGAAATTTGGATTGAAATTAAAAGTTGGTGTTAAATTAAAAGTAAATACCCTGATTGGGATTGAGAAATGGTTGAATTAAAGAACTTATACTGTATGTGTACAGCTCAAGAATACACGCAGAAAAGGGCACTTCTCCCTTTTTATATATAAACATTTATTAAATGCCTCAAAACTATGCATTTATTTTATCACTGCACAGAGAGTGTGTGCTAATTCTGATTGGTGGATACGCCATCATACACCAGCTTTGGTAAATTCAAACCAAATCTACACTCATGGACAAAACTTAAGGAAATTGTACCTTTTAACATGTATATCGGGATTCAGACAATAACTCTAAAAGATATTACAGTGACCTTTATTGAAGACACACAAGATAACCAAGTGTGAACAAAATTGCCTCTGTCTCCTTAAAAAAAAAAAATAGACAACTAGCAACACGAAGACTTTCTACTTTCTTAAGTTTTTTCTCCATGAGTGTATATACCATGGTCTCAGACAATGAGTACAGGGGGACGGCAGTAACACTGGGTGTCAGGTGAAGTGGCCTGTATAACAGGAACCTACCAGGCCCAGAGTGAAGTAGTTGTAGAAGTAGTCGGACACCTGGAGGTTCTTGTTCTTCTTAGGGGAGTGGATCTGCATCTTGTCTTCCTCCTTGTAGTACACCCTGGTGGGGTGGCCCAGCTTGCTCAGTACACTCTGTAGGACACCATACCAACTCACTGACTGCCGGGACACTAACTCTAAATACAAGTGTGTGGGGGGGTTATGATGTGGGGAGAAAGAGCTGAATTCTATCACCCCAGGTGGGGATATGGTGGTGGTGGTCAGCTAGGAATATCTGATAACTTAACAACAGCTGCCATCAATATAGTATGGGGTGGTGGGACAAAACAAATATTTATGGACACACAGGGTGAATGGCAAAATTATATTCACCGCCATTAAAAGTTTTTTTTTTTTTGCTTATCCCTAGTACACGTGGTACAGGCCATGATAATCATGGTGGGTAATTAGCGACTGCTTTTACTGTAAGTGCACCACATGTCTACACATGTGAAAAACAGTTTGACTTTGCACTTACTAATGCCAGAGCCCCGTTTGGTTACTTGCACTCGCTGGTGGGGTTGGACTTTTGCAAGAATCGGGGGCCATTGGAGCATTTTTTTTTTCTTTAAACAGAAAAAAGTGTCCAATGCGGGAATCGAACCCGGGTCCTAGTGGTCGAAAACCAAACGGTTTAACCAGCCTTCCACCGACCCCCTTCCATTAAAAGTAAACACTATCAACCAATAGCTAAGTTTGAATCCATGTTAAAGTCGTGAGTAAAAATGTCTGTTCTCCGTGTTAGGAATGACCTCATCTAAAACAAAGTTAAACTGCCACAGTATTTGCCTCAGGTTCTTTGTATAAATGGCAAATGCACTCATTATGAAGGCAGCATCCATTGTCTTGAATCTTATTTTTAAGTACTGGGATAAGAAAGAAGAGGGTCAAGCTTCTATAAATTCTACATTCCTATATAGAGCCTTTTCAATACCTAAATATAGGATGAAGTAAATAGATTCATGTTTAGGAGTGATGACAACAGTTTTGTGACAATCTCAGAATAGTACAGTACCTGGTCAGATTCCCCGAAGAGAATGATCCTCTCAAACATCTTGAGGCCCAGCACTGCACACAGATTAGTGAGACCAAATCCCACAAACACAGAGCAATGACCTTTTAGTTTTGTTCATATCCACATTCCCTGTAATAATGGGCTACAATTAGGTAGAATCTACAGCCATTTCTACTTACAACAATGGAGTTTTTTTTTTTTTTATCACCAATTCTTTGAAAACATGAAATAACAAGATGACATCCATCATGTGTGACAGTAACAATGCTGTTACCAAAAAACACATTATTTATTCATTCTAAATATAATCATAAACTTTTAGAATATTGGTACCAAAATGTTACATATAAGAATCACCACTCCGGGAAGATGCTTCCTGTTAAATTAAAGTCTGTTAAATAAAAGTAAGTAACTTGATTTGTGTGTGTGTGTGTCGAATTTGAAAAACTAGCTGACTTGGAATTAAAGTAAGTGCTGAAATCTGGTCAGTTGAATTGAAGTAGGTGTTTAATTGTAGCCAGTTGAATTGAAGTATGAGTATATTCTAAAGCATGAACTCATGGAATTCATGTAATCTTTACACAAGGGGATAAGAAACAACAACAATGCTGTTACCGTCACACATTATATTTTTCCATTCTAAATATCATTATTAACTTAATACATTGTTACCAAAATTTTACATATAAGAATAACCACTCCGGGAAGATGCTTCCTGTTAAATTGAAGTATGTTAAATAAAAGTAGATGATTTGTGTGTCGAATTTGAAAAACTAGCTGACTTGGAATTAAAGTAAGTGCTGAATTCTGGCCAGTTGAATTGAAGTAGGTGTTGAATTCTAGCCGGTTGAATTGAAGTAGGTGTTATATTCTGAAGCATGAACTCATGGAATTCATGTAATATTTACACAAGGGGATAAGAAACAACAACAGATGTTATATTCTAGCCGGTTGAATTGAAGAAGTTATATTTCTGTCAGCATGGGGAGTGAGAAGACTCACTTTCATTCTGGGATTTGGAAGATCCTTTGGAGGGAATCCTTAGGCAGTTCTTCCTGTTGTCCACTGGAACAACACACATGGGAATTATTGCACTGCACTCTATCTAATGATGGTGGACTCTATGGAAGATGTTAACCTTTGGGAAGGTAGGGTTGGAAATTTTGTTACAATTTAAATGACAATAATTTAGGGGTATTATTGATTATATTTATTTGGCAAAATAAATATTTTTTTTTTTTGCTTATTCCTAGGATACGTGGTACAGGCCATGATAATCATGGTGAGCAGAAGAAGATGACTACTTTTACTGTAAGTGCACCAAATGTCTACACATGTGAAAAGCAGTTCGACTTTGCACTTACAAATGTACCAGAGCCCCGTTTGGTTACTTTCACTCGCTGGTGGGTTGGACAATAATAATAATAACAATAAAAATAGATGGACTCTTGTCATGAAAAGGTTCAAAATTACAATTCTTTAGAGTCAACACCATTCCAGTATGTGAAACTGAGTTCAATTTCCAAATGCACAAATGGTGAGTTAATGCATCAAATTACGTCAGTAGAGTAGATAAGAGGACAGACACACTTGCTAGAGGACACCTCTCTAAAAATAACAGTTTTCATTGGCAGAATTACCAGTTTTACTGCAGTACATCACGATGACAACAGTAAACAAGTGAGATTAACAAAGTGAGCAGTCACTCACCTTCAGACTTGAGCCGGATCTTTATCCCCAGAGTCCTGGCTCCGTCCCGTACCAACTCCACCAGGTCCGGGTAGCAGTGGTTGTAGTAGAAGGCAAGAGGTAGTGTGGGGGTCCTGCCATGGAGAAACATATTTCAAGATAACACCATTGTTACTCAAGGTAATAAGACCAAATCCAAGTAAATAAATAGTGTGTGACATTTTGGTAAAAGCATCAAAATTCCCAATAAGTAAACAGCAAACAATCTTTTACTCAACAGCTGTACAGATTGCAGATTACACACTTATCTCAAGATAAGAAGTGGTGTGGGGGTTATTTGTCCCACCCACCCCTATAGCAATCCCCCCCCCCCCCCCCCCCCCCTCCACAGTAAGATATCTCCACACTGAGAGAGAAGGTTATCTTCCAGAAAAAAACAGTAAAACTCCTGATAAGGTACAATTTGGATTATAGATTATAAACACAAGGTAATAAGACCAAATCCAAATAAATAAATAGTGTGTGACGTTTCGGTAACAGCGTTGACACCATCTTCAGACAAAACTACTTGAATCATTCGGTAATTCAATGGTAACGCTGTTACAGAAACATCACACACTATTTATTTATTTGGATTTGCTCTTATTACCTTGTGTTTATAATCTATAATCCATATTGTGCCTTATCAGCATTATTACTGATATGTCACACACCATTCATTTATTTGGATTAAGTCTTATTTTCTTGTGTAGATGATATCATCAAAGAAGAAAAAAAGACAGAAGAATTGGATGGGACATATATTAAGAGTAAATGGGTTGATGAAGGAAGTTTTGGTGGGTGAAACTGGATGTCAAGAGAATGGTAGGAAGAAGAAGAATTAGACTGGATGGGAAGCTTTAAGAGAAGAGCTAAAGAGAGAAAGATGGAAACATTGGAGACCAGAACCTCTGCTAAAGAACAGATAACTAGAAGTAGAAGGTGATAATAAAAGAAAATAAGACCTAATCCAAATAAATTAATAGTGTGTGACGTTTCGGTAACAGCATTGTCACCATCATCAGACAAAAGAATAAATGAGAAAAAATATATATCACAGCAAGTTTTTAAATAGTACTTGAAAATTCTATTTTAAAGAGTTCGGGATCTGAGAAGCTCTCCTCCACTATTTAAGAACTTGCTGTGATATTTTTTTCTCATTTATTCTTTTGTCTGATGATGGTGACAATGTTGTTGCTGATAAACGTCACACACTATTAAATTATTTGGATTAGGTTTTATTTTCTTGTAGCTATAATCTATAATCCAAATTGTGAGCTTTATCATAGAATGTGATAACTTTGTGAATGTAAAGAAGAAGTAATAACGTCAGACACCCAATATAAGACAAACTTACTCTGGGGCAAGGCGGTTGGCACCAAAGTATATGGAGAGAGACTGGGCAGTCATGAGGTCATTGTTCCTCTGGAACATGCATCAATGCCATGACACTGGATATGTCACACATGTCACATGTATTGGAGGGGGCCGTGATGTAAAGTTCTGACAACTAGAGACACAAACATTAGGTAACAAGACCAAATTAATGAATTGTATTTGGTCTTGTAATGGCTTATGTTCCTATTTATAATCTAAATTGTATGTATATCACTGGAGAAAATATAAATTCTGCATGCAGATTTTACCTATTCAATTGAAAAGTGCGAAAATTTTCATCAATCTCTTTTTCTCAAATTTTTATCTATTCCAATATATCATTTTTTTTTAGAGCGCGATCAATTCTTTATTGCGTCCAAGGATGGCGTGAGTGTGATGAGATGGTCTTTTTGAGATGGGCTATGTTTATTTCAGCCTTTCCATGAGGGTCTTCAGAAGTCAAATGATGAAGTGGAGACTTGGGCGCCTCAAAGGTTGGCAATCAGTCAGTCGCACATTTGTATCTTCTCTTCTTAAAAAAAAAAAAAAAACATGTCACATTTACTGGAGGGGGCCGTGATGTAAAGTTCTGACACCATTGCTTCAACTAGAGATACAAACATTAGGTAACAAGACCAAATTCAATTCATTAATTTGGTCATCTTATGCCTTATGTTTATAATTATAATCAAATTGCATCACTAGAGAAAAAAAAAATTTCTGCATGCAGATTTTAACGATTCAATTGAAAAGTGTGAACATTTTTCTTCAATCTCTTTTACTCAAATTTTTATCTATTCCAATATATCAGTGGCCAAGGAAAGGTGTTGATTTAAAATAGATTTTAACTATGTATTTCATCAACAGCCTTAGTTGACAAACAGGGTACATATAAAAAAGAAAGGTTACCTCTCTCATCAAAATGGACGCTAAAACTAAGTGCCATCTATTGGCTGTTTATGTGGATTCAGGTCGGTGACAAAGCCATAACAAGTCTCCAGGTTAGCCATCTTAATTTGCCAAAGTTGGTGTTGTGGGTTCATCACCAACCCCGGTCAGCTAGAGTTTGTGGAGATGGTCAAGAGATGGTGCTTAGTTTCAGCGTCCATTTTGATGGGAGAGGTGAGATTTCCTTTATTTGACTACCATTCTGGCAAGATTTTCATTTATTCTAAGCAACAGCGACAAGTTTCTACATTAAAAAAAGTATAAACTTAGCAAGCTTTCAGACAATAATGTTCTTTAACAGGGTATAATACAAATACAAGCTATTCATATTACAGCCTGTTGAAGGACATTATTGTCCAAAAGCTTGCCATGTTTATATCTAATAAAGAAACTTGTGTCCCCGTTAGGTTTTAACTCTCTTTTTAGCAATGATATCTGGGGATCCCTCCTATTGTATAACCAAGGGTACAAGTTAGAAATGACTTACCCTTTCTTTGCCAGGAAACTGGAAGGAAAGGCCTCTGAAGGAGAGGACGTACTGGTCAAGGATTTCATCGTGTTCTGTAGAGAAACACAAAAACAATTATGATAAGGTACAATTTGGATTATAGATTATAAACACAAAGTAATAAGACCAACTCCAAATAAATAATGTGTGACGTTTCGGTAACAGCGTTATTTGGATTTGATCTTATTACCTTGTGTTTACAAATACAATTATTTTATTGGAGATTTGAGATAATTACACTGGAAATATCAAGTCTCCAGGGATAGATTTCTTTTTAAAAGTTTATAATCATAAATCTGTCTCTAGCTTTCTGTCATGGAAGCTTTTCTACAGGAGAAGAACATGATACAATGTAGAAGGACTTCCATGCCCTGAAAGCTAGAGAGAGAAAAGAACCTGCTGGATAATAATATGCTTAGTATCACTTTCTGTTCAAGAAATTCTTTCCAATTGTGCTGTCCCAAATTTTATTTCTTCTGATAAATTCACTACTTTATTCTTAACAGGCAAAGGACCCTTCTTAAGTTTCCTATTCAAACTGAATGTTATCAATGATCCAACATGTGAATGCCGCTTAGATGTCGAATCACCAGAGCATCTTCTTTTAACTTGCCCTCTGACTAATCAAATTGTATGCAAATACTTTGAAACATTACCAAATTGTCTTAGTGTATATACTCAATCTTATGAGAACTTTGTTAAGTTTAGAACTATTTGTACAATAATTTACAAAACACTACTAATCCATCGTGTAAATAATTGATCATATATATGTAAATAATACTAGCACAGCACAATAGTCCCTTGGACTTCGTGCTTTTTGTAACAATAAATAAAAAATAAATCCATTTCACTGTTAAGTGAGCAACACTAATGTTTGCAGTTATGTTTTATGGCTTCATTAGGTTGTGCTAACCTAAATTAACTAATCAAAACTAAGGATTATATTGTACAAGTGCCAACAATCAGCAATGTAGGGAGATAGGTTTTACCACCAAAGCTTTAGCCTTAGTGAAAGACATTTTCAAATGATTTCAAATTTGATTTTTAGAAAGGTGGGAGACACACTTGTATGCTCTGTTTAAAAACTTGCATAATTGCATTCAACAAAGAGAGATTTGTGAATATATATTTTTTTAAAGAATCCTATCCGTGGAGGCTTGGTATTTCCACCTTTCTATTGATACAAAGGGATTATTTTATAGAAAAATTAGAGAATTGAGATCTCTTTGCTGTGAACACACTAGGGATTTGTTAGAAAGCTTTGTATAAATAGACAAAACTACATTGTAACTTATGTAGTGTTGACATATATATTGTCAAGCGGCTCAGCGGCTCCAATCACGAGAGGCCCCATGGGACACCTGTCAATCATCCCTGGACTCCAGGGGTGGTGGCCAAAGGTGTGAGGGGTTCTCGGAATCTGGTCAGCGGGGTGGCTGATGTCGTTCATTAGGATTATCTTTAACTCCGCCTTTGCCGGTCCCAAGCCCGGATGAAAAAGGAGGAGGGGGAGCAGTAACAAGCTCACTAAAAAACCTGGGCTCAGCTGGCCCGGCTGATAGTACCTTGTAAGGGCTCCTAATCCAGGGATACAGGATGAGCAGCGTTTGTACTCCATGTTAGGAGTGGCTGCACATGGCGTCTGTTCCTCATGTCAGAGGCGGCCATTTCTTTTGGAGCTAAGTCGGCCTGCCACTGAGTAGTGCTCCCAGTCTTAATGACAAAGGCAGATGCATTCAACTTCACCCAATCATGATGGTTGTCAACAGACACCATCAAAAGTCTCAAGCTTTACAAGCTTGACACCCTAATATGATTAAGTGGAGATAAAAAAGAAGAAGAAGAGAGGATTATCTTTAACTTGGGGTAAGTTGTATTGACTCTCTCTCTCCCTATAAATACCCCTCTTATAATAAATTAATTATTCCCAAACTTGCCCTTGCTTTATTTATCTCCACGACAATATATAGGTGTCACTAGATAAGTATACAGTAGAACCTCTCCAATACAAAGGACTATAATTCAACCAAATTTTCAAATCCCAACCATTTCCCTTCTAGCAAGCTCTTTTATTGATAAGTTACAATTTAGATTATAAACACAAGGTAACAAGACCAAATTCAAATAAATAAATAGTGGGTGACATTTCAGTAACAGTGTTATTTACCATTATCATGTTACCAACATTCAGTATTTTTGTCTGATGAGGGTAACAACACTGTTACTGAAACTTCACACACTATTTATTTAGATTAGGTCTTATTACCTTGTGTTTCAAGCTCTTTTTTTTTTTAATTAAACAATTTCAGGGTTAGAGATGGAATTTTAGTAACCTATTTGCATGACAATTTTGCATTGGCTTTTTGAGTGAACAGCAGGATTTTTGATGGGGTAATTTTGCAACGCATCACAATTGACATTTTTTAAGGAAGAAGAAAGGGCGGAGGGGAGGTTTTTGTACATATCTAAAGCTAATCATAGAAGCAATTTTATCTTTGAGTACACCATTGAGAGAAATAAAGAAGAAATTTCTCAGAACAAAATAAAATATTAATTCAAATGACCTACATCGATAGATGTTCATAACCCTATTTGCTAATTTCATTCATCAATACATTCACAATAGCAGAGAGAACCAACATATAAAATATAGATATCCCAAGTGTACATATATAGTAGAACATACTCTATGAGAGGACACCTCTCTACAAAGGCCAGTTTTCATTAACAAAATGACCAATTTTTATTATTTAGGAACTGTCCGGTAAGAGGACACCTCTCCCTAAAGGACACTTTGGCTCTGCAATTAGATGTTGTCGTTTACAGGGAGGTTCTAGTGTATATATACAGAATGTAAACATTCAACTTGCGATATCTCAGGTGATAGACATGTTTATTGTTTTGCTTGATTACACCCCCCCACAGAAAGCTTATTCCCCCATCTGCAGACACCTGTGTAAATAGGGGGAATGCAAATAACATTGTTATCAACACTACTCCAGTAGCTCACCTTACTGGTCATCTTTTCTTTACCAGGATTTTCTACAGTACAGTTCTCTCCTGTGTGGCTCAACAACCTTCTACAATACAGCAGAACCACCTCTCTGTAAAGAACAACACCTAGTTGCACAGAGCCAAAGTGCTCTTTAGGGAGAGATGCATCCTCTCTTACCGGAGAGCATATAATTAAAAAAAATAATAATAATTTAAACAATATTAAAAATGGCATATCCTGACCAGGAGCACATGTGCTTTACAGAAGGCAGAGCGCCATCTGGTGGAACAGAAATCAACTAAACATTGATTTTGCCTGTTCCCTGATATTTGGCCAACCCAATTTCTTGATAAATCAAGAAAAGCCATCCACGAACGCGTTTCGCGCTTTTGGCGCTCGTCAGCGTGGAGTAGGCTGAACCACTGCGACCAAAAAAGATTTTTTGGTCCCAGTGGCTTCTTGAAAAACCAAGAAATGGGTATTTAAGGCCAAACTTACGTAAATACACTTAGCACATGAAAAAACGAAAGAAAAAAATAAAAAGATCAGGTGTTGAAATCAATATTAAACAATGAAATCTGTCCTTTGCAAAGAGGTGTTCTCTCACTATGCTCTACAGTAATACTATATAGGCTAAATAATAAGGGGGGGAAGGACAAAGTCCGACTGTCATGTGATGCCCCCTGGATAGCCAACCTACGACAGCAGCTCCCATCATGGAGACTTATGGACCAAGAAGCCTCACCAGACCACCTTTTGGAATGTAAGAGAGCCTCAAAACAGGACCTATATTCCAAGCTTACCAAGATGGTAAATTTAATCCTTGAATTCAGACTCCCTGACCTTGTATAACTATACAATAGGATAATAAAAAACAAAATACTACAATAGGTTAAATAATAAGAAAGTTACCAATGGGCCTCGTGACGCCAATACTATGCTGGAGATGGGCCAAGGTGGGGGCCACTTCTTTATCACAGATTATCTTGTTGCTGGAACACACAGTCTGTTGGTATATGTTGTAATTCTACTGTCATAAAACCTTATTATGTCCATAGTTTACTGGAATACCATTTCTGAGTTTCCACCTTTCAGTGTAGCATATATATAAGCAGAATGATTCAATACAGTATTAGAGCTCTAAGAGAAGCGGTCTGGTGGATTAAATTGACGAAATCTCTGAGAGGATTCATCACTGAGAAGCAAATCCCTCCCAATATTTTTTTATCGCAGTAAGGACAGTAGAAGTTTATTCTGTGTGTAAACAAAACATTTGTGCTTTAAACACAAGGTAATAAGACCAAATCCAAATAAATAAATAGTATGTGACGTTTCAGTAACAGCGTTGTTACCATCATATTGTTACACTTTTTTTTTCTAATCTATAATCCAAATTGTACTTTTATCACATAAGAAGACCAAATGAATAAATTATTTGTGACATTTTGTTAACAGCGCTGTGACCATCTTCCACCAATCAGTACCTTTGTCTGAAGATGGTAGCATTGGTGTTACTGAAACCTCATACTTTATTCATTTGGATGCAATATTGTAACCTTGTGTAAAACAGAGAGAAGTATGATTGAGGTAGATCAACACAAGAATAACATCTGATAAGGCACAATCTTGTCATTTTCTGTTATGTGGAATGCAGTATGGCAAATGAAGGAAGAACAATGAAAAACTGATTAGACCACTCTTAAAATGCTTCACAATTCTGCATGTCATCCTTGTACGGGGACCATGCTAATCTTCTCTGTATCATCCTAATTTTAACAAATGTACATCCAAACAAGCATGTACATTAAAGAATGGAGTAACTTAAATGTATACAAAGTAGAAGAGATTATCATGATACAAGGATTTTCTATGATGACTGACTTGAGAAGGCATCAGAGGATAAAAGAGTAAACCTTAACTCTCTACAAGATAAACATGGCGGGGAGAGAAGCGAGTTTCCAGTACTTACTTATATTCCAGGTTGACTTTCTCAAAGGATAGGATCCTGATAAGCTGGAAGACACACATAATTGCATATAAGACACAATTAATTGTATACCTCCATATCTGCATATTTACAGCAAAAGGTCAAATACAAAGTAAGTAAATGGGGGGAGATTTGACAACGGTCATGACTAGGTGAAGTAGAATGCATCTGCCTTTGTCATTAAGACTGGGAGCACTACTCAGTGGTAGGCCAACTTAGCATGTGAAATGGCCGCCTCTGACATGAACAAATGCCATGTGCAGCCGCTCCTAACATGGATTACAGACACTGCTCATCCTGTATCCCTGGATCAGGAGCCCTGACAGAGTACTATCAACCAGGCCAGCAGAGCCCAGGTTTTTTTAACAAGCTTGATACTGCTCCTCCTCTTCATTTTTCATCTGGGTTTGGGACCGGCAAAGGCAACGTTCATAATTAAATGGTCATGGATAAATCAATGCTATGGGTTTAGGTTAGTTGCCTCTTTACACAGCTCCATGTACTAGATGACCTTGAGACTGTAAGGCTTCAGTCACAAACAGCAGTAGGCTTCAGCTTAGAAAATATTTGACCAGATTAATAAGTAAATTTATTATTTTGTAAACAGATTACTAATTTTTAATATTTTGTTACTCAGCAAATGACTTATGTAAATAAAGTGTAATTGTCAAAATGTGATAGTAGCACTATAATATACTATGACTTAATATGTATATATGGTGGCCATTTTATATGCCCACTCATTCTTTGATTCTAATCTCTTCTTTTAATGGAGTAAAAGAAAGTGTATGTAATTTATTATGTATTGACAACAGAGTATTGTTATCATTGACTTATTGTGTAGTTATTTATCATCATCATACATATGTATACAAGTGAGATCAAATAAAGAACTATCATCTTGTGTCACCTGCTTGCCTCTCCTAGATCCTACATGTCATCGAGGATAAAACATAATTATATGTAGTTCTACTGACCCCCCACAAAGCTTATATCCATAGTTCATTTAAAAACCTTTTCCAAGAGTTTAACCTCAGTATCAGTATAAAAGCAAAACAGCTCAATACAATATTACAGCAATATACAAATAAAAATCAACATGGTGAAAAAATACTTCGAAACAAATCATCTAACCCTGAACGAATCAAAATCCAAGATAATGGTTTTCCGAAATGGTGGCCGCCCTGCAAAATCGGACAAATGGTTCTGGGGAGACCAACTGTTGACAGTGACATCGAAATATCTCTATCTTGGCTATCCCCTCACAACAACAATCTCGTTTAGTCAAGTGGCTTCATACTTTAAAGGCAAAGCGCTTGCAGCTACCGGCGAAGTATGGAAAATTATGGAGAAATCCAGGTTGAATTCATTTGGTTCATCAATGAAACTATTAGACTCGATTATCCTGTCAACTCTGCTGTATTCTGCTCCAATTTGGGCAAACGAAAAGTACAAAATCTTGGACCAAATTCAGAATAACTATCTCCGACGACTATTGAACTTGCCGAGTAACACACCAGGCTACATACTACGCATGGAAACCGGACGCTTCTCACTAGGAGTCACAGCAACCAAACTAATTCTAAAGTTCTGGTTAAGAATATTAAAAATGGAAAAATCCAGATTGCCCGCAATCTGTCTAGCCCAATTATGGGAAACGTCCACTCTGACGAATGCCTTTATAGGTTTTACAGAAAAATTTAATGAATATCCTAAACTCAACTGGATTCATGTGGTTAAAGAATTGTTCAGACCCCAATATTCTACAGAAAGCAATACCTCAAATTATCAGAATCACTATAGAACAGTCTATCCAAACCGACCAATCAAGAATAACCAATTCGAAGCTACACACACACTACAAATATTTACATAAAACATTCGCAGCAGAGAACTATCTACTAAGTGAACTCCCACTGCCGACTAAACGCCTCATTGCGCAATTGAGAATTCTATTTGTTTTATATCGAGAAGACCATATAAAATATCTAAGGACAGAAGACTTGTATTGCCAACTATGCAAAAATAGAACCGAAAATGAATTAGAACATTATATATTTGAATGCATGCCTCTTGACACGGAAAGAAAAATACTCTTCTCTAAGATAGGCCATACACACTTCACATTATATTCTTTATTATCCAACTTTATAGACAATAGTTCAGTAGCTCTAAATCTATATAACTTCCATAAAAATGCTGTAAAAAAGAAAGACTTAACCGAACATTCAAACATACCAAAAATTTCTGTTTGATGAGAAAGACAGAACCAACATCCAATTATTTGTTTAGGCAGATACGATAAGTTAACAATGATAAAACGGTGTTTACCTTACAACCCTGAACACGAGGATTTCCTGGGAAATCTCTTAAAGATTTCCTAAAAAATACATGGCCCACCTGTGCTGTGTGAGAGCTTAAATGGTCTTGTTCCATATGTAAATACCTGTTTTCTTTCCTCTTTTCGCTCTCCACTTCTCCCATCCATATTTCCAAAAAAATTTTTTTTTTTCTCTTTTTTGATTTTTTTTTTTATTCTTCTTATATTTTATTCTTTCTTATAATCTGTATATATTTATCAAATGTATATAATCTTTCTCCATTTTTTATTTCCCACTTTCATAGGTTTCTCCGTTTTGTAACCCCAAGGAGAATCCTCTGTAAGACCTGTGTGTCTTAATAAAGGCTTTTGTGTGTGTGTGTGTGTGTGAATATTACAGCAATATGATAGATTAAACTGGCAAAATTTCTGGGAGGGTTCACCACTGATGATCCAGGCCCTCCTATTTTTAACAAAGCAGAAAGGGTGATAGAATTTGTTTGGTTTTATTTTATAAAGAAACATGGGTGTCAAAAATAATTTGATTTTATCATAACAGATGGCGTGCTAATGTATCATGATAAGAAAGTTTACCAACTTAGTGTAGATGTGACTGACAGGTTGTTTGTTGTTTCTTATCCCTTTGTGTAAAGATTGCATGAATTCCATGAGTTCATGCTCCTTCAGCTGTTTTATGATAACTTAAGTTTATGATGCCTTAGTTATATATATGTTGTGTTGTGTGTGACGTATCCTCAACATCCCTACAAAGTTTTCACTAGAATGATAAGACACAAGGTAATAAGACCAAATCAAAATGAATAAATTGTATGTGACATTTTAGTAAAAGCGTTGTTACTGAAACATCACACACTATTTATTTATTTGGATTTGGTCTTATTACCTTGTGTTTATAATCTATAATCCAAATTGTACCTTATCATAGAGTGATAAAAGTAATGCATTATTCTAAATGCATATTTAAAAGGAGAGTTACCTCTTTCGTGGTACATAATTTTCGTGAAAAATACCCTCCCGCAACTTTTATATTGTGTTGTGAATTGCAACGTATCTCTTATGGAAAAAAATATATATATATTTATTTTTGTGAAAACATCCTTACAAGAGGGCAACAACATTGATCTATATTTACATATAGCAAAGGTGTGTGTTGGAATTAATGATAATGTTTCTTTTTCAGTTTTCATTGATTGTTTATAGAATAAATAATGATGGATTACTTATTTTGAACCTTTTTAATCTCTCACAGGCTGTAATACCAGCTTGATCACATGTTTGTTGATTCAAGAGATAATGTTACAACCTTAGTGCATGTGTGTATTCCTGAGTGAACTCCTAAGTTTGTCTCAATTAGGAGATGGTACCATCTTCTTTCTTATCTCCACTCAACAATCAGATTACAGTATCATGTCTGTAGAGCTTGTTGATGGGGTCTGCTGGGGATGAGTATAGTTCATTAATGGATGAGCCAATAGAGTCAGTAATGTGGTTTAGGTTTGCAGGTTGACACTTAATACATAGTGGGAAAACCTAGCAACCATAGATGGTACCAACTATGAAAGTAGTGAGTGAGGAGGGTGGGCTTACCTTCAACACCTGGGTCTCAGCGTCAAACAGCAGCAGGATGTTCAGATCACACAGGTAAATCTGGATGTCCTTCTCCAAGGGCTTCTGCACAGCGGAACAACCTCACAATCCATCATCCTGTAGTACAGCAGCCTTCACCGAGGTCATGGAACAACACCATCCTGTGTTCTAATCCATTCTCTTCCTTATCTTTCAAATCCAGACCATTCTATTGGGTTCTATGGCTTCCCAATTTATTGAAAGATAAATAATGAAAAAAAAGGGGAGGAGAAAGACTACACATTATATATAGTGGTTTATAAGATACAAGACTCCTGTTCTATAACACAACAAGTATATTTACCTCTTTGACATAGCAGAATTTGACATTCTTTAAGATTTGGTATTGCTGGGTGATGACGTGGATGCACATGTTGATGCTCATACCTGCACACATACAACACTGTGCTACAACACTGTGCTACAATACTGTATTACAATACTGTGTTACAACACTGTGCTACAATATTGTTACAAAACTATGCTCCAACACTGTGCTACAACAAACCCTGTGGAAGGACTGACAGCAAGTAAATTAATAAACCACAATCCCTGTGCTAAGACAACAGGTGATATTCACTCATGAAATTAAAACTTGAGGAGGGTGGTTGGTGTAGAGAAGTTGTACAAATTGCAAATTTTACACGGCCATAACCTGAGATGGACTTTTGCACTGAGCACTTCTTTCTGCTTCAATGGCCCCTGATTCTTGCCAACCTCACCAGTGAGGGCAAGTAACCAAAAGGGGCTCTAACACCTTGTAAGTGCAAAAAGTCAAATTGCTTTCTACATGTGTAAAATTTCTTTCTACATGTGGTGTACATAGAGTAAAAGGCAGTCGCTAACTGCCCACCACCATAATTATCATGACATGAACCACATGTATTTGGAACAAGCAAAAATAATTTTAAAATATTTTATACAGTGAAAAGTAGTATATACAGTTACCTTCCTGAGTGACTATCTTTGTTAAATCAAAAGTGAACTCAGATACCCCAAACTCCAAAAAGAGACCACCACCAGGAATGACCTGGAGTATCCAGCCATATTCATTGTGTGTGAGGTTTTACTGTACAGGACTTCCCCTATTACAGTAGAACACCTCTCTATACAGGACAACACTTATTTACAGAGCCAAAGTTTCCTTTAGGGAAAGGTGTCCTCTTACCGGAGAGTTGCTAATTAGTAAAAATGGTAATTTTAGCCAATAAAACTGTCCTTTGTTGAAAGGTCTCCTCTAGCAAGAGTGTCCTTTCATTGAGGTTCTACTGCATATCCAAATAGAAACATATAAATCATACAAAAGATAAAATTTGGGTTACAGGTAAAAATCCAAAGGCAAAACAAGACCAAAACAAACAACAAAAGATGCTTTGTTGCTGAAGGTACAACAAGGTTCACACTGAAGATCAAGTGAGGCAATAGTAGCAGTCTGGAATGACTAGGCTTAGAAACAAATATCCCATGATATCATCTTCAACAACAACAAAGATGAGTCATCACCAGTAACAAGTCAAGGACTGGCAAATCACTTTTCCTCCTCTCTCTCTAAATATTTGCATTTAGCTTATCATTCTATATCATCTTATTTATTCATTTTGGCATTTAACAAAACTTTAGAAATGATAAAGCACAATTTGGATAATAGATTATAATAAAAGAAAATAAGACCTAATCCAAATAATTTATTAGTGTGTGACATTTCGGCAACAACATTGTCACCATCATCAGACAAAAGAATAAATGAGAAAACATGTTACAGCAAGTTCTTATAAAGTCCTGTTATCAAGTGTTTAATATCTAATTAATTAAAAATCTAATTAATATCTGTTATCTTGTTTAAACACTTGATAACAGGACTATATAAGAACTTGCTGTAACATGTTTTCTCATTTATTCTTTTGTCTGATGATGGTGACAATGTTGTTGCCGAAACGTCACACACTAATAAATTATTTGGATTAGGTCTTATTTTATTTTATTAAAAACTTTAGAAAGTTTTATATTTTGATGTCGCCGGTCATCTATATATATATTTTTTTAAGGAGACAGAGGTTATTTACACTTGGTTATCTCATGTCTTCAATAAAGGTCACTATAATATATTTCAGAGTTATTATCTCAATCTCAATATACATAGTAAAAGTTATAACTTTCTTAAGTTTTGTCCATGAGTGTATCTACCACTACCATTTCATCATTTCTGTGGTGCAGTTTGGTTTTACACAACATTCATACCACAAACAGCACACTTATGCTTGTGTGAGGGTTAGGTTTTTAAAAAAATAATATTATTAACTCTAGCTTTAGGTATTTTTGCCCTTCTACAGAAATAGTTTTTAATATAATTTTGCCTCTCTTACTAGTAGACGGTATTAACAATACTCTTCTTTACAAACTTGATACCTTAATATGATTGAGTGGAGATAAGAAAGAAGAAGACAATACTCCTGTAGAAGGTTGAAAAAGATCAAAAGCTAGAGAGAGAGAGAGATAAAAAAAAAAAAAAAATTAAGTAACTCTCTTATCCTTAAAGGATTTTTTACCAAATATTATAGCACAAGGGATTATCTCTAATTATCTAACATCAACTATTCCTTTATTGAAGCCAGGGAATCTACCACCCAACTAGACGAAAGAGACCTCCTCCGTACTATCAAGACCCAATGCCTGCAGGAATGGAAATCTGATGCTGCACATGACTGGTACAGAGCAGGAGGGACAAGCACCGGTTCTGTCCTCCCAAGGGAACAACAGTCTTTGATTTCCAGACTTAAGTCTGGTCATCTACGGGCAATGACTTTCCAGAATGGTTGCAAGGTTTTTCCACTATGTACTAAGTGTCAACCTGCAACCCCAAAACACATTATTGACTGTATTGACTCATCCATTGATGAACTCTACTCTTCCTCAGCAGACACCATCAACAAGCTCTACAAGCTTGATACCCTAATATGATTGAGTGGAGATAAGAAAGAAGAAGAACTATTCCTTTATTAAGTTTTTCAAGAAGACCAAGATCTCTGAAGAGACCTTACTATAAATGGGAAATCTTAATTAAAATGTCGTTTTTCAATTGTGATACATAAAAAAAAAAAAGTTGACTGGCAATACCTTGACATAATAACAAAAGAGAAAAGGTTGTAAGCGATACATATGATAGGAGTTCTACTGTTTTTTCTGGAAGATACCCTTCTCTCTCTGTGTGGAGATATCTTACTGTGGAGGGAGGGGATTGCTGTGGGTGGGTCAAATAACCCCACACCACTTCTTATTTTGAGATAAGTGTGTAATCTGGAATCTGTACAGCTGCTGAGTAAATGATTTCTCCCTGTTTACTTATTGGGAATTTTGACTTGTGAAGGTCTCTGTTTAGCATTACTTGATGAAAAACATCTCTACAGTGGAACTTTGTTATAAAAGTTTCTTTTAGAACAGTAAACACTAGATAATAAGACCAAATCCAAATAAATAAATAGTGTGTGACGTTTCGGTAACAGCGTTGTTACCATCTTCAGACAAAAATACTGAAACGTCACACACTATTTATTTATTTGGATTTGGTCTTATTACCTAGTGTTTATAATCTATAATTCAAATTGTGCCTCATCACTTTTAGAACAGCACTGTTGTTAGAACATCATAAAATTCCAAGGTCCCCAAGTATTATGTTTTAAATGATTAGGTATACAATTTGTGGATTATAGAATAGAAACACAAGGTAATAAGACCAAATCTCCAAATAAATAGTATAACATTTCAGTAATAGCATTGTTACCATTATATTCAGTACTTTTGTCTGGTGTTGGTATAATAGCTTTGTAACCAAAACATCCCACACTATTTATTTGAATTTGGTCTATATACCTTTTATTATATTTTAAGTTAATTATTGTGCAAGTAACCAAACGGGGCTCTGGTACATTTGTAAGTGCAAAGTCGAACTGCTTTTCACAAGTGTAGACATGTGGTGCGCTTACAGTAAAAGCAGTCGCTAACTACCCACCATTTGAGATAAGGCTTTGAGATAAGAAAGAAGAAGAAGTTGATTGTTTTCACCATGGTTATATAACAACAAAGACTAGGTATTATAACAATTATTGTTATAGCGAGAGGTTTGACTGGAGAGACTGCTATAACTATATAAACTACCAGATTTATAACTTCCTTGATTAACCAACACTGTGCAGGTTTTCAGGGTAAGGTAATAAGACCAAATCCACAAATAAATAAATAGTGTGTGACGTTTCGGTAACAGAGTTGTTACCATCTTCAGACAAAAGTCAGAATTCAGTACTTTTTGTCTGAAGATGGTAACAACGCTGTTACCGAAACGTCACACACTATTTATTTATTTGGATTTGGTCTTATTACCTTGTGTTTATAATCTATAATCCAAATTGTGCCTTATCAGGTTTTCAGGGTGTTTGTCAACCAGTCAGTTTATGTCTCATTGACCCAGCTTCCCCTAGAATGTATAGATATTGACTAATACAATTTTTGCCACAGGTTTTTGGAGATGAGTCCATGTGTTTGATTATATAATACCCAGAATATTTAAATCAATTAATACAATTTTTTTGTACTAAATATGAAAAATTGCGTGAGAACGCCCTTGCAACCTCAGAATTTTTTTTTTTTTTACTTATCCTTTTAGTCTAAATTAGACAAGATCTTGGAGATCGTGCTCATAAAGAAGCTCAAGAACTCTTCTTGGTTCTCTGTACAGGGATCCTTTATCCTTTCCAATACAATTTAGTATATGTTGGGGAGTGGCCTCTTCGGTTTTGCACCTAGTGCACGTGGGGAAGCTTTTGGCTCCCTCTTTATAGACTAGAGGGCGCAGGTGACCAGAAAAGGCAACCTCAGAATAACTTTTAACAGCTTGCCAAATGCTTTAATTTTTATTTGTTCTTGATGAGGACAAAAGAATTTTTGTCGAAACTTCTCTCTTAATTCTGAGAACTATGAATGCCGGCAGCCAGACAACCTTTATCTTTATGATAATACAATTTTAAATCCTAGGGATTGTGTACAGCCAATATGACATCTCATTCAATTCAATAAACAATGAAAAACTATTTAATCAAGATTTTTTTTTTCCTTTCAAATAAAACAAACCTTCTACTGTCCTTTAACTGCAATGAAAAATATTGGAAGGGCCTGGCTCAGCAGTGGTAAACCCTCCCAGTAGTTTCACCAGTTTAATTTACCGCTTTTTAGAGTTCTACTATTGTATTGGATGATTCTGCTTATATAGCTGACAGGGTTGAATCTTGGTTATGGTATTTAATCAAATATATGGATATAAGTTTCGTGTAAACAGGGTATTATATGCAATATATGCAAATATGCATATATGCAAATAAAATAACATTTAGCTAAAAATAACATTGAAAAAATGAACATATTCTTCTAAAATATTTATTGTAGAGTAGAAAATAATAAATAACCAAAAAAGTTTTGGAGAACAAAAGCTGTATTGTATCTCTAAATACCAAAAAATAAGTCAATCATAAAAAGAACAATGTTGCAAATTTGCCTATTCTTTTAAAATGGCCGAAATTTACATACACCTTATTTAAATTTATTACTACAGCTCTTATCCTGCAATGAATAAAATTGAAAGTGGGAGGGTATGGCTCATCAGTGGTGGACCCTCCAAGCAGAAGAGTGTTTACTGTATGTTGCACAAGTCTATATAAACTTTTTTTAAGAATCAACTTTACACATTAGTAAAAATCATAGATTGAGTGATTTAATCTTTTTGCCTGGGTCATTAACCTTAGAGTTTGATTCAGTTCCTAATTTTTGACCTCAAGAATTAAAAAACAAACAAAAATATACAAAATTCATTGTTGCTCTATAAATTATTGGTGGTTTAAATTTGTATGGGCTTATAAGAAGGCTGTGGACTTATATTTTTTTATAAACTGTCAAAACAGAAAATATTCGAACAAAGTTAATTTAACTGTCATTTTTAAAATGGTGATTTAAAAGGTTAAAAATGTCAAATTATAAACTAAAATTAAATGAAAATGTATTATTTTACACATATAAATATATAAAATTTTAAAAGTCTAATACGATTTTCACCCTTTTTGTCTTATCAAAAAATAGTAAAGCAAACAAAACAAAACAATAAAAGTTTTAAAATTAGTTATATTACCTAAACCAAGTTCCCATTCATTCTTGCATCTGATGGAATGTTCTGGATTAATTTCTAAATCCATGATATGTATAATATATAAAACAAAAACGAAGACAAATTAAATACGCAAATAAAGTTTTGAAACGCAAAAAATAAAAACAAAGAAAAAAAACTTTTGATAAACAAAAGTTATTGCTTTATTTATTTTTATTATTCATTGACCATAATCATAACGGACACAAACAAAAATAAAATTGTTCCAATAATCTTTAAAATATTTTATATAATAATGAATATAATATTTTTCTACGATTTCAAATATTTTTATTTTAGCTATCTATATTGTAATTAATAAATTTGTCTTTTTTTATTATTATTATTGTATCTTGTGTGATTTAAACTGTGATTTTTCCTGACATTTAACTATTTAAATCACATCCTTAACGCCCTTTTAATGCTCTCAAAAAACTGAAGCATTCTTAAACGCGAATCTAATTACATTGACTGAATACATGAACACTGAAGATTTAAATTATATTTAACATTCTGAATATTTTTATATTATATAAAAATAATTTTGCATTCTCCAACTAAACCATCATCAACATTCTTTCCCACATTTTATCATGGCATCTTATAATGCTATTGTTCAAAGGATAAGAAAATATGCTGCTCAAATGTATTGCATGAATAAATTAATCATTTCCTCAGTGATCAATATTTAAAAATGAAAGAGCAAATTTTAATAATGTGTCAAAATATAGAAAAAAAGGCAAACATATTTCAAAGAGCTTTCATGTAATTAATTTACTATTTTAAATAGTCACCTTCGTCCACAGGTTTGCCTTTATATCCCTAAGGAACCTGTTCAAGTTTAAAATTATACTGGCTATACCTGATTAATGAATTAAACTGACCTTAAGATGGAACTGAAAAACGAACGTCGTTGATTTTCAATTCACCTTTTTGCTGGAAATTCTTTCACAAGTATCTTCAAAGGTGAGGGGCAACTGTAATACTTCACCTTCATATACGTCCCTACAAGCTGAAAAAAATCTAGGGTGTTATAAAGGGAAGTTTCCATTAAAAAAGTTCCCTACTCACCTTAAAATATAAATGTTCTATATGATTTTTTTGTGTGAAAAGGAATTCATTCAAATGAAATTTCTAAGAAAAGGATTTTTTTAAGTATCTGCAATTATTTTTAAAATGAAAATCATAAACATCAAAATCTCTCTCATGTTTCTTTGGTAATCTACCTGTCTCTTGTAAGTTTTGATATTAATGTATTGATTATACTTCTTATAATTGAACTTTTCTGATTGAGAATATTCAACAAATTGGTAGCATTTATTTTTAGAAATAAAATCACAAACTAAACACAAATGCTATCTATTAAGACAGTTGTTCTTGAAAAAATAATAACTTTTTGACTGCTATTAAAAAATTATAGGGAAAATAAATAGAGAAGTTCTGGCTTATCAGTGGTGAATCCTTCCAAGTGTTTCTCCAGTTCTATTGAGTATCTACTAGATGCTCTATTCTTTTTTAATACTGTTCAGCTTCAGCAATTTAAAGCAAATCATTAATAATTAAAGTATCTATGGACTTGAAATTCTCGAACTTTTGAAATATATACAGGTAATGTTTTAAAGTGCAGTCAAGGAGGTATGGACACACACAGGATTACAGAGCAAGAACCTCTGTAGGAGTAAATGCTGGAAGTGAGATCTGGCAGAGAAACATGGAGTCAGCATCCAGAAGATTGTTCTCTAATGATAATATTTGAGGGGCTGTGTCCATTAAAAGTATTGGACAATTTACTCTGTATATAGGGAATCCCAGGCCAAATTAACAACCTTCTGTAAAGAGGGAGGATGTTGTATTAGCCAATGTTTACTGACTTGGCTAAGTTAATTTTTAAATTTGGTTTCTTCTTTCTTTTAAACATCCTCACACAATATTTTGATTAAAAATATACATCATAATAAAGATATTCCTATTACTCATATATGACTTACATATTCCTACATTATAAAAACCTCACACTTGGGACCAAGATTTTAATTTATTATATTCATAAAATTGTCCTAAACTCTCTCTCTCTCTGTTAAAACAATTGAGACTTGGGACTTTATATTTATGATGTTATTTAGCCAAATTGCTGTTATATAAGGGACTGTCATAACCAAATTCTCCCACTGTATTAAAAAAAAATGTGCTTATAGAAATTCCCTTCCACAAAAAATCATAAACCTGTTAAAAATAACTATCATCTATTGATGATACTTTTTAATGTGCTTTTACTTTAAATCAGCAAAACTGCTGAAAAGGTTAACCACTGCAGTTTTCCATTTCAGTAGAAAGTGTTTTTGAAAAAAAAAAGTTCTAAAAAAATATTTTGTTTTCATAAAAATAGATGGTGAAGGGGGATGTTATATTTTTTCTATCAATATAATACATATCTTAATAAATGGTTTATATAATTATTTCAGGTTAAAGTTTAAAGACTAAGGTGCCTCCATCTTAAAATGTTCTTTAAAAGTTATCAACTTCAAGGGAAAGTGAATGCTCCCCTTCATATTGGGAGGAAGTTGGAGATTCATCCAGGTTTCTGCTCAGCCCTTTCTGGCTTAGCTGCTCTAGGACATTGGCCTAGGGAATCTTGCCATGTGAAAGTGCCAGGTAGGAATTTTCTGTTCCGAGATGGAACCTTATAATAGAACATTACCCACACTCTCCTCCAGGAGGAAGATATTAAATTGTACAAATACTAGGAGAGTTCCCCATTGGTGAATCTTGGAGATAGCTAAATCCCCTATTAATTGGTGAATGGCCATTATATATGATGCCAGCCTTTGATATTATTATGATTTGTATCTTTCCTTTAATCATACATAGCCTCAATAATGCATGAGTATTAACCATATAGTCGGTGGATGAGAAGGTAACACGCGACAGTCATGAACCGGGATTGAATCCGCGTTAAAATTTGTTTAATATGTGAATAACCTTCACATATTATTCACTGTTTCAATTATCATGAACTAGGTTGCTCTTGCTGAGCGGTACCTATTAATGTGATTTTGAACCAGCATTAACCAGTAATCCATAGTTTTATGAATTTTCTGTAATATGTTAATTTATATTTGCATATATCCATCGTATTTCCTACTTCTTTGCATATGTGTATATATGGATTTATTTAATTTACAAGATTTAGTATCGGAACTGTACCTGTTGAAGGGCTGTTACACCGAAAGCGGCCATGGTATAAAATACTCTTCCCACAGAAGATTATCTTTTATTTATAATTTTACTGAAGGGATTATAATAGTTAAACCTGTCTATATAACTCCCTCTAAATAGCGCCCACGTAGTACAATGGGATTTACATTAAAGGTGACCTGTCTATAGCAACCCCTCTCTATAGCACCTTATTTTGGTGAGTCCGAAGAGGGGGCACTATAGACAGGTTTAACTGTATTAACAAAATCTGTTGACAATACTTGGTAAAAATGACAAAATTATATGCCACCACATTAAAAATAATTAACCAATAGTTGCATATGAATTCAAGTTAAGGTCAGCAGCCAAGATATCTGTTTTTCATGTTATAAGCAACCTCTATGTCACAGTATGTCATACATCTACCATCATACTGTGGTAGTCCATCTACCTAATTTTCGGAAATTGGGACAAGATTGAAGATGAAGAAACTTCAGATCACAATCATGCTCTCTAGACATTTCCGGCAATAAAAATGTAAAATTGCTTCAACTTGAAAATTAAATGTATTTTAGATCATAAAAATGCCTATGCGAAATAAAAAGTGATGTTTCGCTTCTATTTTTTCCTGTGCGATAAAAACACACAAATATGAATTCATAAATATTTTATTTGGGGTGTGAACTATTTACAGCATTGGATCTAGGAAGTCTCTGCGGAGCCGGTGGTAACCTGAACAAACAAATTCATCTTGCAAATTGAATTTCTACATGGGACAGTAAAACTTGAAGTTCCAAAAAAAGGTGACAAGATAGCATATAAATCATTTCAAATTTGCCTTGAACAGAATTCTTTCCAATAAAAGAAAATAAGACCTAATTCAAATAATTTATTAGTGTGTGACATTTCGGCAAGAGCATTGTCACCATCATTAGACAAAAGAATAATCTTAAAGAATAAATCATTTATTCTTTCGTCTGATGATGGTGACAATGCTGTTGCTGAAATGTCACACACTAATAAATTATTTGGATTAGGTCTTATTTTATTTTATTATAATCTATAATCCAAATTGTGCTTTATCAAAATTCTTTCCAATTGGCCCTTGGCACTATGTAAGATTTTGATTAAGATTCGGTCATTGTTTTGAAGAAAGAAGATTCTGTTCTAAGAACTGGCTTTCTCTCCTATGAAATGAGATGGATCCATCCAAACCAACTCTTAGATTGTGTTTCCAACTCACCCCTAACAGAAAAAAAAAGTTAAGATCATTTGTTGTTTGGAAGTTGGTTAAGAAAAAATAGAGCCACACATCAACCAATTATAATTGCCGATGTTTCAGTGACTCGCTGTCACTGACATGTCACAAGCCATCAGCAACTTTTAGTTGCACATCAGGAGATGTCTTTTTAAAAAAATTATCCCCCTGATCCTCCAGTACAATTTCACCTTTGTACTATTTTTTCATTAGCAGTATTCTAAATTAGGTATATATATATAATGATAAAACACAATTTGGATTATTTTTTATTTTTTTGCTTATCTCCCTAGTACACATGGTACAGGCCATGATAATCATGGTGGGTAGTTAGCAACTGCTTTTACTGTAAGCGCACCACATGTCTGCACATGTGAAAAGCAGTTCGACTTTGCACTTACAAATGTGCCAGAGCCCTGTTTGGTTACTTGCACTCGCTGGTGGGGTTGGACTTTTGCAAGAATCGGGGGCCAATGGAGCATTTTTTTAAACAGAAAAAAGTGTCCAATGCGGGAATCGAACCCGGGTCGTAGTGGTCGAAAACCAAACGGTTTAACCAGCCTTCCACCGACCCCCTATTATATTATAATATGGATTATAGATTATAATAAAAGAAAATAAGACCTAATCCAAATAATTTATTAGTGTGTTGGGAACACCGGGTGCTGTAGGCTCCTCTTTACACACCAATAAATTATTTGGATTAGGTCTTATTTTCTTTTATTATAAATTAGGTAATCTTAAAAGGAAATGGAAGTTTGAAGGACATGTACTCAGGTGTACAGTGAACAAATTTTGAACTCTGCATTTAAAAAAAAAATCATCTTATTTCCATAATATGAGATGTACATATTGACCACTACCTTTTCAATACTCCAACAACATAAAACAGTAATTAATTAGTGAATTGACAAAGATTTGGTCTAGCCATTGTACCAACTAAACTCCTCTTTGTCAAATTCTGAAGATTTCATGACTCCCTGGTGAATCCCATGAAATCAGGGTCAGCCCTGGACTGACGAAGGCCATTAGCCTGAAACTATGGTCTCTGGGTCAGCCTTCTAGGTTTGTCAAAGCTGGTGTTGTGGCTTTGTCATTGACCCAAGTCTGCTAGTTTGTGGAGATGATCAGTTTTAGCCTCTATTTAGACGTGAATGGTGACCTTTCTTGTTTATAGATTAATTAACTAAATATTAGAGTATTATCTAATGAATACATTTCATACATTATTTGTTCTTGGCCATTATGTTTCTTAGAGATCATCAATTTGGGCAAAAAGTGAAGAGGGTTCATCACTGATGAGCGTCAAGCCCTCTCTCATCTAATATTTTCTACCATTGCAGTAAGGTCTGGAGAGATAGCTTTGACGATTTATATAATAATAATGTACATTTTTTTGCTTTTATCTCTAGTACACGTGGTACAGGCCATGATAATCTTGGTGGGTAGAGGTTGACGATTGCTTTTACTGTAAGTGCACCACATGTCTACACATGTGAAAAGCAGTTCGACTTTGCACTTACAAATGTGCCAGAGCCCTGTTTGGTTACTTGCACTCGCTGGTGGGGTTGGACTTTTGGAAGAATCGGGGGCCATTGGAGTAAAAAATATATGAAGACTTGAACACAGTGGGGACACTGAAGCCAAATGTATGCCAAATGGCCAAATAAAGAGAAGGCTACCTTGAGAGCAGCTCCCTCTCTGCAGAGTTCTCGGACCACCAGGGCCAGAGCCTCCGGGTTGACTCCATTCTCTATGAGCCTCACACAAATGGCCAGAGTGTCTGCATCCAGTCCTGTGTTGAGGAGTTTGGATATCTCCTGGAGGGCTGCAACATCAGACACTGTGAGCCTCTATTCTGGTTTCTCTGTTCTCACATTGGGAGAGTCTTAAATCCAATTATCTGTAGACCCAATTAACAGATGTAATATTGTGGAGGGGGGGAGAAGTCCAACCACACCCGTTGCCCCTGGAACCTTGGAATATTCAGCCAAATTTTGGTCCAAGGTGACTAACGTGGCAATGTCACCTATTTCGCACCTAAGATAGAGAACGACTGCTGTGATAGAGATGCATGGAGACACATCTGAGGCTCTTCATTGGACACGACAACAACAACAGAAAATAGATAAGGCACAATTTGTATTATAGATTATAAACACAAGGTAATAAGACCAAATCAAAATAATAAATAGTGTGTGACGTTTCTGTAGCAGCGTTGTTACCATCTTCAGATTGATTCAGTACTTTTGTCTGAAGATGGTAACAACGCTGTTACCGAAACGTCACACACTATTTATTTATTTGGATTTGGTCTTATTACCTTGTGTTTAACAGAAAATAGACATGGACCCAGAGCAGCAGCTTTACACACCCAAGATAGAGAGCGACTGCTGTGATAGAGCTGCATGGAGACATCTGTGGCTCTTCATTGGACACGACAACAACAATATTGTGGAGTGGCAGGCCCACAGAGAGATGAGAGAAAGAAGGTCCCATATAGTGGGATGATCAGGGCATTGTGTGGTCGCCACTTGGGGGCGCTAGTGTGGGGTTCAGGTCTGGGAGCAAAACAGCCCTCAGTTATACTGCGTGCACAACTCGTTATAAAAAAATAAAATGAAGTGAGGAAATGAGTATCTCATCAAAATGAAAATATAAATTTAAGAAAATCCAATTTGAATGAAATCAAACAAGCCATAAAATATAGGAAATTGAAACTATATTTTTGATGCGCGATTCTTTTCAAAATAAAAATATTTTCTACTGCCCTTACTATAATGGGAGGGGGCCTGGCTCATCAATAATCTTCTTCTTTCTTATCTCCACTCAATCATATTAGGGCATCAAGTTGTGACCCTTGATGGTGTCTGTTTGACAATCTTCATGACTGGGTGAAGTAGAATGTGTCTGTCTTTGTCATTAAGACTGGGAGCACTACTCAGTGGCAGGCTGACTTAGTTCAAAAAGAAATGGCCGCCTCTGACATGAGGAACAGACGCCATGATCAGCCGCTCCTAACATGGAGTACAAATGCTGCTAATCCTGTAAACCCTGGATTAGGACCCTTACAGGGTACTATCAGCCAGGCCAGCTGAACCCAGGTTTTTTACCGAGCTTGTTACTGCTCCCCCTCCTCCTTTTTCATCCAGGCTTGGGACCGGCAAAGGTGGAGTTCTCATCAATGATGAACCCTCCCAGTGGTTTCCCCAGTTTAATCTATCTTACAGCTGTAATATTGCATTGAACTATTTTCCTTTTATACTGAAGCTGAAATCTTGGAAAAAGTATTTTGAATGAACTATGAAGACATAAGCTTTACAAAATACCTTTTCCAAGAGTTCAGTCAGTATCAGTATAACTGCCAAATGTAATATTACAGTGGTATGGTAGATTAAACTGCTGAAACTGCTAGGAAGGTTCACCACTGATGAGTCAGGCCCTCCCATTATTTTATATTTCAGTAAAGGCAAGAGAAAATTATTTTACTTTGAAAATAATCTTACATGTCAAAAATAGTGTCAATTTCTTATAACAGATGGCGCCACTAATGCATCATATAAGGCATATTATATATTCTTCGCAACTTTACATATTATACAATTTATATATGTGGATGATAAAGCACAATTTGGATTATAGATTATATTAAAAGAAATTATTTTGTATTAGATCTTATTTTCTTTTAATTATATATGTGGAATAAGGTTCATTTTTAAATTTGGTTAAAAAAAAAAAAAAAAAAGCATTTCTGTATTATTTTTGGTTTGTTTATTGCAATTTTCTATTATTAAAAGTTATGAATTTTTTTAAAATACTTATTTTAACCAAGGATACAAGTTAAATTCAGTAAATTGAAACCCTGTATCAAATTATGTAGATAATATTAGGCTTCAGGGGATAAAATTCATTAAAAAATATATTTAATATGATTTTTCTAGCTTTCTAGGCTAAATTTATTTTGTGTCTTCCTGTAGATAGGCTTTCAGGCCCGAAAGTTGAAAAATCATATTAAATATTTACAAAATAATACGTATCTCTGGAAGCCTGATGTTTTCACTATTGCAATTTAAACGGTTACGAATTTTGTCGTTTTTAATTTGATAAATGCCGGTTTGAGAATATATTTGGGAACAATAGATTTTTGCGTTAAATAAAATGTATTTAACCGGTATAAGGCTATAAATACACTTATTATATTTATCAAATGTCATATCTTTATTGTAATTGTTTGCTTTGTCTCTTAAAATGTTTATTTGTTAAAGCTCAAAAGTTTAATACTAAATCTAATGTTCACAATGATATAATTTAAAATCGTGATTTAAAAAAAATATATATATAAGCTTACTTTCAAAAGTTTCCCTTGCAGTGATCAAAGAAGTTTTAGAATTCGAAGGATCTGCCATTTTGTAAGTAAATAAATGAATACTATGCAGAATCCACTGCGTCAAATTTCAGAATTACTCTGTTTACATATTATTTTTTTAAAAGCAACGTTTACGATTTATTAAAATAATAATAATAATAATAATAATAAAGTGAAAAATAATTTACCCGGGCTTGTCTCAAGTAAAGTTGGAGAAAAGATTATTCGTGAATACTGTGAAAATAAATTTGATGATTATATTAATGAAGTCATCCACAAGTCTTAAGTATTTTAAAATAACGAGTGAATTATGATAAATCACGTGTACATCTCCATCTTGTAATAAAGTTCCCTTTACCTTCACCAGAAAGACAGTTATCGATGGGGGAATTTTTTACATTACTGTAGAAACACAGGATTCCTGTGTTTAGGGTCATAAGCTAATGTCATCTATTGAAAGCTCGAAAATCTTATCAAACCTAATCTAGATAAGGTGGATAGGTGTGGATAAGTGGTGCTATTCCTTGCTTGACTGAATCATCAGTGACCTGTACGAGATTACTTAACGTGAATCTGAGATGGAAGGATAAAATAGCATAAGCCTAGATAGAGTACACTGGGCCATAAAATAGACTGGAATAGCTATAAATTGATTAAATAAATTATATATTTTTTCGGCACAAATGTTTTTACTGGTGAAATGATGTGTGAACCAACCCCTCTCATGAAATTTTGGCCGACATTTTTGAGAATTTATAGAAAAAGAAACATTAAGGTGTAAAAAATGTATACAATGGTTATAATGCTGCTGCCATCTCTCGTCGCAAGCTAACTATCTATTCCAAATGACCAATCGAAGCAGTAGAATAGTCGCTATATCTGTTCTGAGCTATAAAATGATCGACTTCTACCCGCTTGGATGTGATGATGTTGTTGGGGCACGTTTTTTATAACCATACCCCAACAGAAGGCGTATGTATAATCAAATCAAATGGATACATGGCTTCCCTCCCACATAGACTTACAGACCATTTTTTTTGCCCAGAAACTTAGACACTTGGTGACACCAGACTTCCATGCCGAAAGCTGATGCCTGGTAAAGAAGAAGACATCCAGAGACATCCGAGCTGGAAACTGTTGTTTCATATGTACATATATTCCCCTCACCAAAAATTTAGGTAAAGGTGACCAGAAAAAAAAAAAAAAGGGAAAATGGAGAAGGAAGATCTCTAAAGACTGAACCTTATAAAATATCCTCCCCGAGAAAGGAAGGCGTTATATTACAGTTCAAGTGAAAGGGGGCCTGTGTCGATTTTAGCTAAGACGGAGGGGGGGCGATATATATATATCGTCCCGAGAAAAAGGGAGGATGGTATTTCAATCCATGTGGAAGGGGGGGCCTGGGGTCTGAAATTTTACACTATCGCCGTAGCTGTTGCTCTCTTTAGATTTTTTTGTTTTGGTAATACTATATGTTCTATTTTGATGGAAGAGGCCTGGAGTCTGAAATCTTGCACTAGTGCCGTGGCTGTTTCTCTCTTTAGATTTTTTTGTTTTGGTAATACTATATGTTCTATTTTGATGAGGCCTGGGGCGTCTATGAAATTGATACTGGAGCCGTTGGCCATTTTGATTGGTGTTTCTTTCGGCGAATGAAAATGGAGAGAGAGAGATGAATAAAAGAAGGTTCTTTGCCAAAAGGCAAGATTCGATCCGAGTCGCTCAGTGAAAGGACAGTCTGCAGACAGGAGACCAGACCTTTTGCCGGCACTTTCGAGAAAAGGTAAGCCATTTGTCATTATGACTTAGCGCCTTCCCCCCCCCCCTTTTTGTGTAGTAGCCAACCTAGATTTCGCATGGGCCCTAAAGGGCTATAAAGTAACTTCAGGTCACCTCTATCTAAATTTTACTATGTAAATAGCATATCTCGTCAGTATAGACATGTTCCCAAATTTTAAGATATTTAAATAAATATCTAGAGAAATTTCTTGTTTCCTCTGTTACCTATTTCATACATAATTTGCTTTATGGTGCTATTCCCACTGTTTAAATGAAATGTTGTATGTTTCTTACCTATTTGAAGGGAATGTTACTAATAATCAAGTCTCCCATAAATTACCGGCCACATACATTGCCGCGAGTGTCTGTGTTTCAGTGTTTTATAGATTGCCCAATTTAATAACGATTTCATGGGTTGTCTGATGAAATTGTATAATAGTGTCGCGGCTGTTTCCATCTTTAGACCATTGTTCTGACAATATTATATGCTCGATCCTTGCTTTAGCTCAACTCTTAATCAATTACAGAGTTTTTCCCCCCCTTTCTTTTTTATTTATTTTATTTATCCTGTTTGCACAAATTGCATTACATGTGATGATGTAAAGACATATGCCGATAGTGCATCACTGACAGCTGTGCTGCTATTATACAACATTAAGGTCTTGCTGCGGGTTATATACATGGGGTTGTTGGCCTAAATTGCTATATATATATATATACTTAAGTAAGTCACATCGGGTATCCTCCCTTTTCAACTATCCAAACCGGGAACCCAACAATGTGAAACATCTATTTGTTTTGTTCACTTATGAAACACTGGGTTCTCTACAAGTTTAATAGCTGCTATTTGGTTGTAATGGTTATTCTCATTAGCGGTAACATTAACCACACTATACTCCTGTCCTACTCTTATAGTTTGTGAAACTTCGCCATAGTGTCCTTATTTTAGAACTTTATCATTCTCTATATATATTTTAAATTAGTTTTAGTGAAATATATTGTGAATATATAGTGAAATATATGGGTGACCCTCCAAAGGGGTTCTTGATCGATGTCCATTGTTGCCTTAGTAACCTGTATCAACAATTATAGACCCAACCAATCTCCAGTAGAAGTCTTCTGATCCAAATCATTTCTTTAACATCATGCGTGTAGCGACAGAATTACTCTGGGTCTAATTTTGTATATGCACTTTATTTTCAGGATATACATATATTTTTCTACAATGTCTGAATATTCATGATTACAGGATTGGAGATTTCAACAAATTACTAAAAATTATAAGACACAGAAACTTTTTTTTTTTAATAAAATTTTGATAATTTTGTTAAATTATACTTGTAAATTTCTCGTCTTCTTGTCTTTCTATATCATTATTATTTATATCTCTAGTGAGGAATGCATTTGTATAAAAGATTGTATTTTGTGCAGGTAAATTACAGCAATAATAATGTTGAAATAAAATTTTAAAATAGCTATCTTTCTGATGAATTGATAAATAAAAAGGACACATTGAATGTAAACCTATAAACACATATACACTGCGTGACATTGAAAATGGAACACCAAGAAATAGTGGCCAGAAAGTGATGAAACTCGGCAGACAGAGAGAGACAGGGACGAACAATAAGTGATCTTTATTTCAAAATAGTCATAATACAGAGCGAGAATGGCGTCGGCTTAGTAGCAAGTAGGACCACCGCGGACGGCGATGCACGCAGCAACACGTCTAGGTAGAGAGTCAATCAGAGTACGGATGCGTCCTGAGGGATGGCTCTCCATTCCCTCTCAACCATTTGCCACAGTTCGTCTTCTGAACGCGGCTGTGGCAAGGCATGCAAACGGCGTCCAATGATGTCCCAGACGTGCTCGATTGGTGAGAGATCAGGAGAGTACGGTGGTCAGGGAAGCATCTGTACATCTTGCAGAGCTTGTTGGCTAATGCGAGCAGTGTGCGGTCGAGCGTTATCCTGCTGATAAAGGGCATTGGGTACCCCCTGAAGGTAGGGGAGTGTCACCGGTCGCAGCACATCATCAACGTATCGTTGGGCCGTCATAGTGCCCTGAATACGAAGTAAAGGTGACCTGGAATCATACGCGATTGCGCCCCAAACCATGATTCCACGTTGTCGCACGGTGGGGCGTTCCACAATTGCTGCCGGATTGGACCTTTCTCCACGTCGACGCCACACGCGTACACGGCGACTATCACTGGACAAGCAGAAACGCGACTCATCTGAGAACACGACCCTGTGCCATTCCGTCATCCACGTCGATCTAGCCCGGCACCATTCCAAACGTTGGCGCCTATTCGGTGGGGTCAATGGCAGTCTTCTTAGCGGACGGCATGAGTGCAAGCCATTAGCAACCAATCGACGGGAAATGGTTCTGGTCGAGATGGAATGATCTAGGGTGTCTTGCACATGTTGCAGGATGGCGGTACAAGAGGCTTGTGGGGCCGCCACTGCTTGTCGAAGTATACGCCGATCCACACGTGCTGATGTCACTCTGGTTGCACCGGCATTCCTATAAATTGCCACATTTCCTTGTTCCAACCATCTTCTCCACAGTCGGTGCACTGTGGACGCACCAAGGTGTGTATCAGCTGCGATTTGACGTATGGACCAACCTGCCCTTTTTCAGTCCGATCACCATGCCCCTCGTAAAAGCATCTGTCTGCTTGAACTGCCTCCGTTTACGATGACCTGGCATTCTCTGTTATTACACGTGTCTTTTGACACAAGAACAAAATTTCTACAATGATTTTCCTTGAAGAAATAACGACACGAATACTGTCCTTTCTGCAAGTTCCTTCCCTTATATCTTACTCCATGTGCGCACGAGAGCTGCGCATTTTACATCATTCGCATAACTCGGTTAGGCGCGTCTACCCTGAAATTTGCATAATTTTCTGGCCACTATTTCTTGGTGTTCCATTTTCAATGTCACGCAGTGTATATTATAGAAATTGTTCTATAAGTTCAACAAGAGAGTATCGTTAGTATTGAAGTCAATATGACCCACTATACTCCTGTCCTACTCTTATAGTTTGTGAAACTTCGCCATAGTGTCCTTATTTTAGAACTTTATCATTCTCTATATATATTTTAAATTAGTTTTAGTGAAATATATTGTGAATATATAGTGAAATATATGGGTGACCCTCCAAAGGGGTTCTTGATCGAGGACCATTGTTGCCTTAGTAACCTGTATCAACAATCATAGAGTTTTTGGCAGTCCTTTGGGGTGGTGGTGTCTTTAAATTATAGAATTATTTTGCCTATATTGGCTATGGGAGACTGCCTATACTCTATTGGCTGTGTGGCCTTGAACGTGGTCTGTTGACCCATGTGCCTTTAATGGCCGGATTTTATAAATGGACATCGCCACCCCTGCAATCTTTAAAATTTTCTTTTCAAATTGTAAAATCTCTGAACTGAACGATCCCTGCAACTTTCCTCGTGATATCTGGAGTCGGAACCTGATCATCTCTGGGACGTGGGACCACTGCTGATGCTCGAGTGGGAAGGCGATGCTCAACTGAAGCCAACAGAAGGAACCTTACAGCTTTCCCCTCGAGATGTGAACTGGACCTGGTCATCTCCGGACTCTGGGACCTCATGGGATCATTGCTGCTCTTGGAACGTGGAGTGGAAACTCAGCTGGAAGCAATCTTTACAATAAAGCATTTATATGATGCTCTTATTAATATAATCAAAGACAAAATTCTGTGGAATATAATTATTTCTATCATCATATGTAACATGCTTTGTATTTATTTATGTAAAATATTTAATTATTCTTTGATTTTTCTTCATAGTTAGGCAGTCGGCAATACTGTAATTTCTTTCTTTTTGTAATTTTGCATAAGTTTGTTTTGTTATATATTTTGATCAACCTTGTTGTAATTAAATTAAATACTAAAACACAAAGTATTGTGGCTATCCCTTATTTCTAAATAGAAACGTTACAATATATATATTTAGCCCAGAAAGGGGGTGTGAAACTGGGTAGCTATTCATTGGGGAAATACATACACACTAGGTACTTTATATAAAATTAAATAAAAACCTGTCTAATTATAAATATTTATATTTTCATATTTAGTTAATATATAGGTATTGGGGGGGGGGGGGGATAAAATATTAAACAACTATGTGAAATGATTTTTTATTCTTTTTTTAAAGAAATAAATAATTTCATAAAAAATTCATACTAGTTAGGGATTTCAACATGTCCATTAATTGAGTATGAATTCTTAATGAAGTCTTATTCTTCATATGTTCTACGGGCAAAAATAGTAGAAAACAAAACCAATACATTAGCTTTTCACAATTTCTGGAAAACAGCACAAACGATAGTCGCAACACAGAGGATGGTCAAACTTGAAGAAAGGTCGATCTTAATATCCACCTTATGTTTATAGCTGCTATGTTTATTTGTGTTTACCTATTTGGCAGAAAATGTATGAGACGAATGTCCTTAATAAAGTCTTTTTGTTGTTGATGATGACATTTTTTCCTCATTCTACGATATGTTTGACCCAGAAAAATCGGAAGGAGTCGGAACTCATCTGTTGAATTGTGAATTTAAAAGATTTCAGACAAAAAAATAAATACCATCATCTTAATAATATACATACAAATTGTTATAATTAATCAAATATATTTTCTTTATTGGTGCCTTTTTATATTCAAGCTCTTCATTTTATATCTAATTTTTTAAATTATATATTTCATAATATTCCTAGAAAATAGAATAGTTATAAAGAAGACACCATTAATTTGACAAGCTAGAATTTATATTATATCCTTGACTCTATTACTGAACTCTATAAAATAATTTTGATATATTTGTGTGTGTTGGAAATTGGAGAAGTAAGGATTCACTAATCTCACTTGAGAAAAGTAAAATGACAATATGTTTCTTATTCACAAAAGGATGAAAAAATCAATATCTTGCTATTCTGGAAAGTAATTTTGAAAATTTATGTTATTTCAAAGTTAAACTACCACAATAAGCCACCAAACTGTGATAAAATATATTAACCTGTGACAAAATATACCAAATGTAACAAATATAACATACACATACCAAAGGTAACAAATATAAAACTGTGAAAAATTTACCAAACTGCACAACCAATATATTAAATCTAAAAAATATACAAAATGTAACGAAAATTATAAAACAAATTTATTCATTAGATATTTAGAATAAAAAAATAAGAAATAATAATCCGACATTTCTACAATAAAAAAAAAGATTTTTTTTTACATTCAACTTTTAAAGCTATTTTTGTGAGTATAAAAATATCCTAGAATACTATTTTAGAGTTTCTCAATTCTTCTCTTGCGAACTTTGAATGTTCAGAATTTGGGAAGATTCCTACTACAGCGGTAAAGTACACCTGGAGTTTCTGAAAATTATAATATATAAAAAAATGGTGTAACATGGTAAAAATTGACTCATCCAGGAAAATATTTTGGTTGATATTTCAAATCTAAAATTAAGACCAACATTTGATTAATATATATTCCAATAGTTGTCAGTAGTTTTTTACTTCCACGATCAGATGTCACACTTTGATATATTCTACTGAACCTTCGCTTCATTACAATATCTTCAATGTGTAATATATATATAAAAATCGAATATTTGAAAAAATAAAAAACAAAAGAATATAGAAAGATCCTGAATGAATTTGAATGTAAACCTAAAGACGCATATATATATGTCATACCATAAGCACTAGCAGTCATGGGACCAAATGGCTTCAGACGTCAATAGGTAGCTTAAGGATGAGGCATGTTGGATGGCATCTTAGAGAGGTAAGCACCCGAAGATGCGGGAAGGTCCAGGAGGGTGTGATCTGCACAAGAGCGAACGATGATCTGCTGTTGTCCTGCCTGTTTGAGGTGCCGGGCGGTTGTCGTAAAACTTGCTAACGACTTATGGAAGTTACTCCGGGAGGAAATGACTTAATATTTAGGAATTGGACCTCGCCATGACTTGGGTTTGGCGCTTCTCAATAAAACTTTGTTTTGTTTGTGATTACATGATATTGCCAAACTGGCGTGTTAAGGTTCATCTATATTTTGGGATAATTATATTATTTATAAGTATGGTACATATGAAAATCTAGTGTACATTGACATATATTACTACATATATATATGCAAATTATATTATAGGAAATGGCTCTATAGGTCCAAAAAGAGTGGCGTCAGTACTGCAGTCATTATGTGACCCACTATACTCCTATAGTACTCTTAGAATTTGTGAAACTTCGTCATAGTGTTGGTATTTTAGAACTTTATATTTCGCCATATATTTTTAAAAAATCAGTTTTAGTGAAATATGTTCGATTGGGACTATTCAAAGGGGTTGGTCGAGGTCCATTGTTGCCTTAGTAACCTGTATCAACAATCATAGAGTTTTTGGCAGTCCTTTGGGGTGGTGGTGTCTTTAAATTATAGAATTATTTTGCCTATATTGGCTTAGGGAGACTGCCTATACTCTATTGGCTGTGTGGCCTTGAACGTGGCCTGTTGGCCCATGTGCCTCTAATGGCCGGATTTTTTAAATGGACATCGCCACCCCTGCAATCTTTAAAAAATTCTTTTCAAATTGAAAAATCTATCAACTGAACGATCCCTACAACTTTTCTCTCGATATCTGGAATCTGAACCTGATCATCTCTGGGACGTGGAAGCACTACTGATGCTAGAGTGGGAAGGCGACGCTCAACTGAAGCCAACAGAAGGAACCTTACAGCTTTCCTCTCTAGATGTGGTATATGAACCTGGTCACATCTCCGGACTCTGGGACCTATGGGATCGTTGTTTCTGTTTGAGCGTGGAGTGGAAACTCAGCTGGAATCAATCTTCACAATAAAACATTTATATGATGCTCTTATTAA
This sequence comes from Cordylochernes scorpioides, assembly GCA_030710605.1. Taxonomy (NCBI): domain Eukaryota; kingdom Metazoa; phylum Arthropoda; class Arachnida; order Pseudoscorpiones; family Chernetidae; genus Cordylochernes; species Cordylochernes scorpioides. Next base: position 5,680,715 of record CP092882.1, on the reverse strand, counting down.
TATAATCAAAGACAAAATTCTGTGGAATCTCTAATTATTTCTATCAAAAAGAAACACTAAAATCAAGCTGAGCTATATATGAAGTTTCTTAGACTATAGTTAATAAAGATAATGTGGCACTGGGTAGCTATTACATAGTTGGGGAATATATACACAACTAGGTACTCTATACAAATATATAAGAACTTGGATAATTATATTAACTATTTATATTACAATTTAGTTAATATAGGTATGTATAGAAATATTAAACAACTATATGTGTGAAATTATTTTATACTCTAGTTTTAAAAGAAATAAAAACTTTATACCGGTTAGGGATTTCAACATATCTAATGAGTATGAATTCTTGATAAGGTCTTTTCTTCATTCAATGACATGTTTAAACCAGAAAAGACGGAGTCAGTCTGAACTCATCTGTTGAATTTAAAAGGCTTCGGACAATAAAATAAATACCATCATCTTTTTAATAAGCAAACAAATTAATCATAAAATGAAAGAATTTAAAAGCACGAATGTTTCTTTTATACATAATACAAACTTCTACTGCCCTTACTGCGATGAAAAAAATATATTGGGAGGGCTTGGCTCATCAGTGGTGAACCCTCCCAGCGGTTTCGCCAATTTAATCCACCAGACCGCTTCTAAGAGCTCTAATATTGTATTGGACGATTTAAATCCTTTCATTTTATATGTATATATGGCGCGCTATTGCTTTGTGTTAATTTAAACAAATTATTATAAATCATCAAATGTATTTTCTTTATCGGTGTTTTATTTTGTATTAAATTTCTGCATTTTATTTCTAAGTTTTGAGTTGTATTTTATAATATTCCTAGAAGAGAAAATAGTTATAGAGAAGACACCATTAATTTATAACACGACAAGCTAAAATTTAAAATATATCCATGACTCTATCACTGAATTCTATAATTTTAATATATTTGTGGTAAATCGAAGAAGTAAGGATTCACTAATCTCACATGAGAAGAGTAAATTGAAATTTTTATTTCTAATTTACAAAAGGATGATAAAAAAAACATCTTTCTCTCTTTATATATACGAAAGTAATTTTGAAACTATATATTATTACAAAGTGAAAAACTACCACAATAAGTCACCAAACTGTGACAAAATATTTAAAAACCTCAAAATTATTTTAAATCATAAATGTGATAAAATATACCAAACTGTAACAAAATATACCAAATGTAACAATTATATCAAACTAAAAAATATACCAAATGTGTGTGTAACGAAAATTATAAAAACAAATATGCTCATTAGATATTGAGAATAAAAAAATTCAGAGAGAATAAATCCGAAATATATATGGAAAATAAAAAAAATGAATATTATCCATTCAACTTTGATAGCTATTTGTGTCGGTACAAAAATATATTTTTGAATAATATTTTAAAGTTTATCAATTCCTCTCTTGTGAAAATTGAATGTTAAGAATTTGGAAATTTCCTACGACAGCGGTGAAGTACACCTTAAAAAGGATAAACATATTTAACTCTAAAAAATTATAATCGTTGAACACATTACTTTTAATTTGGCAACACAGTAAAAAAAGAAAAGAAGGCTTTTGTTTACTTTTTATAGTGTGCATGTATTTCTTATTTTATAAATATTAAACTTTTGCTTGTTATAAATAAATTTATCTTATCTTTTTTTGATTGCATATAAAAATTGGCCAAACATAATTTCAAACTTTCATGATATTATACACAAAAATATCTATAAGTTAACAAACATTTTAAAAATATTTTTATTGTTAAGAAAATAATTTTTTTAAATATATATTTCTCTATATCCCCTGAAGAGATTTCAAGTTTAATATAAAGCGCAAGAAAAAATAATATGAATCAAAATCTGCTTTAAACTTGAAAAAATAACGAGAGAAAAACTTAGGAAATGATCAAATAGCTTTTATGGATGTTTGTTTATTCAGACCCAAAACATTTGAATAGATCGGCTGTTTCAGAAAGGGAAGATAGACAGTTGAAGATGATCCCTGTACTGGAGTAGGCAATTTTCCATCACATTTTATCACTGTAGTAAAGGGTCTGCTGTGTAGAAATATATAGGTATTTTTATATGAAAAATAACGTCAAAACCTTTCACAACTTTCAACGATAAAGGGCGATCCGAGGATGATATAATATACAGCACTTACTATTGCCCAATTATAACAAACAAATCTTAAAATTGGTTAAAATATTTACCTATACTGGTGTTCAAACTTACGTAAGCAAATAAAAGTTGTAGATTTTTAAATAAATGCAAAAATTCGCATTATAAGATCGATTTAAAAATAAATTCTGCAATAAATAATATATATTAAAGATCAAATATCGTAAATAATTATATAATTAAGTGTCAAGTTTATTTCTAATCTATACTCTATTGTAACTTAATTGTTGTCTTTTTTTTTTGAGGACGAATTGATGTAAACATTGAAAATATGAAAAAAAAAATCTATTATAAAAAACTAATTTAAGCAAGACAAAATTATTAAAACTATATTTAAAAAATAGATGTATTTTTTACAATATAAAAACATTTTTAAAAATCGACGTTTAATATTCGAGCAAAATTTGTAAAATATATATAAAGGGTGAAAATAGTTATAAAATTGATTACTAGATGGCACTGCATAACGTTATTTTTTTTAGCCTGGCAGCTAGGTCGGTAGCCTCCACAAGTCGTTTGGAAAAGTTTGGTGCGAGGCGTCTTTTGGTTCTACGGATGGGTGACTTTTCCTGTTGGATTACGTTAAAAACACCAAGGATCAGAGGTAAGTTTTATTAAACATTTTATTTAAATATAAAAATTAGTTTTTGGCGCGCGTAAATTTAACTTTTGGTGTAAAAAATATTACATTGACGGCGCCTTTTTGGTTTTGTCTTTATATGGAAAATCTTTGTGAAATAAACTTTTAACACAACAATTTTGATAAACCTTATTCAATATATAAATATTGAATACAGTAGTTCTAAAAAACTGAGCTCGTGTGCAAAAAAAAAAAAAAAAGGTTGAAATATATTTATTATTATTTATAATATATTTAATATAAATATATAAGTATATATATTTTTGAAAATAGAGCAATCTCCATGAAAAATCTTTAATTAAAAAGGCATATATGATATTTTGATCCAATATATGCCTTTTTAATTAAAAATAAGTATTCATCATGAAAAATAAGTATATATGCAATAAATACATTTTATTACTAATTCGGTTATATTAAAATTAATGTCATTTGCAAACATTATAAATAATATAAAACGAATATGTTATTTTAATACCAGATACCAGTAACTTTTATCAATATAGAGATATAATTTTTAAAGATGGTTCACCAAAACTTTAACAAAATATAAAATCGTAATTTCATTTTAATTTTAGTATTAAAAAATCTCAAATTATTTTTTCCCCTTATATTAATACCTTCTTATGTTATATATTTTATATTGAATATATTAATTTGTGCCTTATTTTTCAAATAAATAAAATACCAAACGATAAAAAATATTTATATATTACAAATATTATGATTTTTAATGAAGCATGCTAAGAAGATACACACGTGAAAAGTTCTCTCATGTATTAAAATATTTGAATCATATAAAACGATGCACACTATATATAAAGCACTAAAGTGAGAAAATTCTAGAATCAAAAGACGAATTTATTATCTATTATTCATAGCAATTATCCGATCAGAAATCATGGTTTGTTGTTTAATTTAAAAGCTTGTTTAACCACACACAATCCTTTTTTCACAGGTCAAGTTTTTTCCCCCCAATATTGTAAAAGAAAAATTCATGTTAAGTATTGAAACACGGTTCAGCAACTTCAATGGTCAAAATCAATAATATTTGCTGTCACATTTTATATTCATAGAGAACACTGATTTCTACAAAAATCAAAAATATAAAAGTTGTATCTATTAAGTAAAGTTGTGTGTGAAGCTATTTTAACATAAATTTTATTATTTTGAAAATAGAGCAATCCATAAATAGATCTTTAATTAAAAAGGCATATATTGGATCAAAATATATATGTAGGATTCCTGGTTGATCCTGTCGACTCTCTGTAGGATTGTGTTTATCCTATGTCGAATCGTGTCGACTCTCTGTAGGATTGTGTTTATCCTATGTCGAATCGTGTCGACTCTCTGTAGGATTCTGTTTATCCTGGTGAATTGTGTATTGTTTGGTTGGGTGGATTTGATTGGATTGGTGATTGATGGCGCAGTCTTGGTCGAATGGTGGTTTTACATTTTTCCCCCAATATTTCAGTTGGCTGCACGCCAACCTTTTTCAAGGTATTATAACATATTAATCTTGATACCTTGAAAAAGGTTAGCGTTCAGCCAATTGAAATATTGGTAAAATAAATTATATTTTAATCCAATATATGCCTTTTTAATCTGTCTGTCTGTTTTTTTTTTCTTCTTTTTTTTTTCTAAGGAAACAGACGCAAATTTGGTTCACACTTGGTTATATCGTGTGTCTTCAATAAAGGTAACTGTGTATTCAATATCTTTCAGAGTTATTTTCTGAATCCCGAATATACATGCTAAAAGGTAAAAGTTTCTTAAATTTTGTCCAAGAGTGTACTACCCGCCATGATTATCATGGCTTGTACCACGTGAACTAGGGAAAATATATATGATACTTAAAAAAAAAATTGCTTCAATGAGGATTTCAATATAGGAACGTCGTTAACGACACAATTTGGACTCCTGTTAACACATCCAATAATAAACTTTGGTGTGACGTAAAGCTGCTGTTGTGGTCTTTAACCATTGGACAAACTGCTTGTTGCTCTATTTACATATCCTTGTATGTTTTTACACAAGCTGGTTGAGAACAACTAATCTTTTACACAAACACGTTGTCTCAGAGTCCCGGTTTTCCTTTATGGGAAATTTGTGTGAAAGGTTATTTAAATTATCAAAGTTTTTTTTTTACCAAGATGAGTGTCTTTTTTTTTTTAATTGTGCAAGCTTTCAAGTGAAAATCAATATTATAGAGGTATAAATAAAGAAATTTGACTTTTTGCTAACTATGGACGTTTTTGGAAATGTACGCATGCAGCCAGCGTTTTAATATGTTTTGAACGTCTTTCAGATTTAAGTTGTAAATAGTCACGCAACAAGACATTAAGACGCGAATGTTTCTTTTCACAAATAAATCAAACTTCTACTGTCCTTACTGCAATGAAAAACTATTGGGAGGACATGGCTCATCACAGTGGTGATCCCTTCCAGCGGTTTCGCCAATTTAATCTACCAGACCGCTTCTTTAGAGCTCTAATACTATATTGGATCAATCTGCTTTTATATGCTACATTGAAGGGTGGACTCTTAGAAATGGTATTTAAGAAAACTATGGACATAATCTTTTAGGACGGTAGAATTACATTTAAATATTTGCAATGAGCAATGCTCTTCCGCAAACAATAAGGACAATTTAAGCATAAATTAATACGAAGCAAACAGTCATATCTTGGACGCATATAGTCGATGTTTCTTGATTTAAGTTTGTAATAGAGTTATCTTCACACTTGAAACTTTTCTCCGATTCATATTTTAAAAAAATAATCCTGTTTGTTAACTCGTTTTTTTTTAATGAATAGAGAATATCTTCCTTTTATTTAATTTTCTAACAATTGTTTGAAGATATCTGTGGAGCGCTTTCATGTTTAAGAGTAATAAAATACACCCGCTCTCTTTCTCTTTAGTCATTAAGACCTGGGGGCATTTATTTACAGCAGACCTACTTGGTTTTTTATTATGAATAGCCACCATTGACATTTAAAAACAACAACAACAGATGCCATGTGCAGTTGTTACAACCCTAAAATACAGTGCACTGCACATCCTGTGATAATAATTGTCTTTTGACAGGGACTGTTTAGTTTAAAGTTGATAATGGAAGTCGTTTATGTTGAAATTGGTAAATCCATTCTTCTGTGATAATTCTATCGTGTTTTTGAGATATAGGGAACTTTTCCACAAAGTAACCTTTGGAATTTCATAGATGTTTTTAGTTCTTTATTTTTCTCAACAGGGTAAAAAAATGTTTATTTAGAAAAATAACATAGTCAAATCAATTTTATTTCTGATTTTTAATAAATAAATAGAGAGAGGATACATTTTTCGGACAATAAATGGGATTGTTTTCCATACATACACATTCATAATCAAAACTTAAGGAAGTGGAAAGGCTTTGATGTTGTCGGTCGTCTAATAATACTATATTGGAGAGAGAAATAAGGATAACCCAGGCCCCCGGAGCGAGCGCAAGTAACGCCAACTGCCCGGGTACTATATTGGACGATTCTGCCTATATATACTACACTGAAGGGTGGAATCTCATAAATGGTATACAAGTAAACTATGGACATAAGGTTTTAGGACAGTAGAATTACATATATAAATATTTACATCGAGTAATGCTCTTTCGAAAACAATAAGTACAAGGCCAGCTGGGCATAAATTGAGTATAAAAGCGATAACGCGCCATCTATACATAACGAATGGAAGCATCAAAGCACGAATGCTTTTTTTTTAATACATAAAACAAAAACTTCTACTGTCTTTACTGCGATGACAAAATATTGGTAGGGCTTGGCTCATCAGTGGTGAACCCTCCCAGCGATTTCGACCAATTTGTTTTTATAAAATGGAAAAAGAGCAGCAGCACTGTCTGGTGGAGAAGAGGTGAGTTAACTGGTGATTTGACCGCTAGATGGCATCCATCATACCATGGCAGCTGCCCGTATAATTATGGTAATCAGCATTATGGAACACGCCTATGTACTTCATGGATCCCTCTTTCTTCCACAGTAGTGAACCTTTTTTTTTAGGCTGGCAACCGTGCCCCCCCTGCATCATAGAATATATCACTGAATAATGTATTTTTAATATATTAGAAACGAAAAAGTTTTAAGAAATGAAAGAATTAAAGCACCAATGTTTCTTTTATACATTGAACAAACTTCTTACTCGAGTTTTTTTTTTGTTGTAATTTTTAAGGCTGACAACCCTTCCCCAATCACAGAATATTTCACAGAGAATAATTGAATATTTTTTAAAACAATTTGAAAGGTTTCCCAACCATGCTATATATGAGCCCCTCAATGCACAGATTGATTAACTCCATAAATAATCGGGAAAAAAATGTTTAATTTTTGTTGAAAGTCTAAAAATCTATATGACATATAGATTTTTAGACTTTCAACAAAAATTAAACATTTTTTTCCCGATTATTTATGGAGTTAATCAATCTGTGCATTGAGGGGCTCATATATCACTGGATATGAAATCGAATACTTTATTTGAAATAGTATTTAAAAAAGAGAGTTAAAAAGTATAAATTTTATTTTTTGAATTTTGAAACCACTCTACATTTATCATAGAATATTTCACAGAAATACTGGGGAAAAAAATCGGAGTTTCCCGTTGATTTTTTTTTTTTGCAAAGTACGGTTTCCACCCCTACAAAGAATATGAATTCAAGCTCGAGGAGCATGAACTCATGGAATTCGTGTAATCTTTACACAAGGGGATAAGAAACAACAACAACAACATATGAATTCAAGAATTTTTGTGTCATTAGAGTATTATTTTAACACATATTTGCATATGTACCGAAGATGTACCACTCCCTTTAAATATGCATAAGAACGATATATATATACTATGTTATCACTGTAGTAAAATACTTTACTAATGATGATAAATAATGAGGCATCATAATGCATAGGTCAGACGCATATTTGAAGGGAGAGGTGCCTCTTTCGGTACATGATTATCTTCCTCCCGAAACTTTATGTTATATTTGCATATATGTGTACTCTTATTCATTTTAAGCTATCCTTCTTTATATAAATATACCCTTCCTTGTTCTACAGTTGGACTGAGTTGTGAGATTTCCGTTTGCTCCAAATGGTCATTGCCGTGCTGGCACTATACTGCAGGGGATGCAAATTGAAATGTATCGGCCGTTCCAGAGGCGACAGGTTACGGTAGAGCCAAAATTCCACGTTGGCGGCCCTCCAGACACTCTTCTATATTTGTCCCATGCTTAGTTGTAAATACAGTTGGTTGTGCAAATTAAAGTTGAACAGTTCTCTGAATCTATCGCTGAGCAAGGTCTAAGTGTCCTTCAATCTACACACTTCACGTCCTGTCAATGCTACTTACTGGGTAAGTTGGGGAGAAGATGAACTGCTAACTTTTTAATCGTGTAGGCAGAAGATTGCGGTTGGATGTTCTTACAGCTGGATGATATTTCAGAGCTTATATGTAAATAGGAGGAATTATATGCAAATCAAGACTGGTTAGTCGGTTTGGAAAAAGTAAGCCGCAGGTTACGGGCGAAGGTAACGGCAGAACTCCCGTTGAACCACTTGGCGCATTTCCAGCCTTCCTAAATTTGTCTCAGGCGTTGACCCTCGGGTCTCTTTTGTTTACCTGCACCCTCCACGCATACCTTTGGATTCCAGAAACGTATAATTGGGTCTGAATATGTGGCATACGTTCACCTGAATCTCAGACCTGGATTGTGTCCGTATTCGTACGAAGATGGGACTTATCGGTCCGTAGGGTCCTCGTTTTAAGTCGTGTATGTCTTAATGTTCTTTCAATGCTTTCCTTTACTAAGGGTGGTCCACATGGTCTCTCCATACTTCCTCCGCCAACCTCTTCATCTCCTCGTAGGTGTGTCGTCCAGTCCATTGTTTTAGATCATCTGTGTATCCCCGTCGTCTCCTTCCCCTCGATCTCTTCCCCTAGAGCTTTCCCTCCAACACTGTCAGTAATGTCTCTCCTGCCGTGTATGTCTTAATGTTCCTTAAATATCCGTAGGAGCAGTTTGATTTTGTGCTGGATTGGACCCTGGGATCGAAGGTTGGCAGTCTCTTGTCGACAAAACAAGGTTGGTAAGGAGGGGGCAGGAATACTCATATGTATGTAATACATTAAAATAAGTATATATGTAGACATTCTCGTGGACAAAACTTATGGAAGTTTCATATTTTGATGTCACTGGTCATGTGTTTTTTTGAAGGAGACAGAGGCAATTTTGTTCACACTTGGTTATCTCATGTGTCTTTAATAAAGGCCACGGCGTATCAAATATCTTTCAGAGTTTTATTGTCTGAATCCCTATATATTACATGCTAAAAAGTACAAATTCCTTAAGTTTTGTGTATGAGTGTATCTTTCAGAGTTTTATTGTCTGAATCCCGATATACATGCTAAAAAGTTCAAATTCCTTAAGTTTTGTGTATGAGTGTATCTTTCAGAGTTTTATTGTCTGAATCCCGATATACATGCTAAAGAGTACAACTTCCCTAAGTTTTGTGTATGAGTGTATCTTTCAGAGTTTTATTGTCTGAATCCCGATATACATGCTAAAGAGTACAACTTCCCTAAGTTTTGTGTATGAGTGTATCTTTCAGAGTTTTATTGTCTGAATCCCGATATACATGCTAAAGAGTACAACTTCCCTAAGTTTTGTGTATGAGTGTATCTTTCAGAGTTTTATTGTCTGAATCCCGATATACATGCTAAAAAGTACAAATTCCTTAAGTTTTGTGTATGAGTGTATCTTTCAGAGTTATTGTCTGAATCCCTATATACATACTAAAAAGTACAACTTCCTTAAGTTTTGTCCATGAGTGTATCTTTCAGAGTTTTATTGTCTGAATCCCGATATACATGCTAAAAAGTACAACTTCCTTAAGTTTTGTGTATGAGTGTATTATATTAATTTAAAATTAAAAGTTAATTATATATTATATATAGTTCACATATAACTTTGCAAATTCAAATTTCTTACCTCTCTCTTTTTTCCATCCCTTCTATATATAATATCTCTCAGGAGAATCTTTTAAATGTAAGACTGAGGATCTTAATAAAGCTTGTATTGTAGATTGAATGTAGGTATGGAAAGTCTACATTACTGACAGTGTTGGAGGGAAAGCTCCAGGGGAAGAGATCGAGGGGAAGGAGACGACGGGGATACACAGACGATCTAAAACAATGGACTGGACGACACACCTACGAGGAGATGAAGAGGATGGCGGAGGAAGTATGGAGAGACCATGTGGCCCACCCTTAGTAGAGGAAGGCATTGAAGGAGAGAGATATGGAGAGGCCATGCGGCCAGCCACCCTCAGTAGAGGAGGGCATTGAAGGAGGGAGATATGGAGAGACCATGTGGCCCACCCTTGGTAGAGGAAGGCATTGAAGGAGGGAGATATGGAGAGACCATGCGGCCAGCCACCCTCAGTAGAGGAGGACATTGAAGGAGGGAGATATGGAGAGACCATGTGGCCCACCCTGAGTAGAGGAAGGCACTGAAGGAGGGAGATATGGAGAGAGCATGTGGCCCACCCTGAGTAGAGGAAGGTATTGAAGGAGAGTGTATGGAGAGACCATGTGGCCCACCCTGAGTAGAGGAAGGTATTGAAGGAGGGAGATATGGAGAGACCATGTGGCCAGCCACCCTCAGTAGAGGAAGGTACTGAAGGAGGGAGATATGAGAGACCATGTGGCCCACCCTTAGTAGAGGAAGGTATTGAAGGAGAAGAATGGAAAGTCTGTGTGAAAACGGATCCGTAACTTCAAAAGAAGGATTGACTTTAGGAAATGGGCCTGTTGGATTCCTGTGGTAGGCACTGCGAAGATCTCGTGAGTCCTGGCAGGATTGGAGAGATTGATTGCCTCCGGTCGACCCAACAGAACTGGCACGAGAATCCACCGTCTAATTAAAACAAGCCATTGTGTGTAATACAATGTCATCTCTTCACTGTCATTTATTTGAACGTCTCCTCTTCCATACCTCCACTATACTCCACTAATTGGACACAGAATCTATTATATATAACTCAAGTTAATATTAATTGATTATTCATTTATCCACATTTCAAAAAAGTATTTGTGACCACTCTTCATTTAAGATTTATTTTTAATGATTCTCTATCTCACATTGCTCTATAAAATTATTTTTAAGTTTTTTTATTCGTATCTTGCTTTTTTGATGGTTGGAAAAGGGAAGCCTCTGTCTATGAATTTTATTTATAAATCTGAATAAGGACTTTCAGCCTGAGTATGATGTTTTAGACTGTCTAGTACAATTTCTTAGATTTGGAAGACAAATGCTAAAATTGAGTCCACTTGAAGGTGTTTAGTCCACACACATACTCCTTAATTAAGACATGTATAGTCTCATACATAGAGTCTGCAAATGAAAATAATCAAAAAGTAAAAGCTAATCACATTTAATAGTAATAATGAAATGTATATACAGGAAAACTTAATTAAGACAATCAAGCTCATAAACAGATTAGTCTGTGGTAAAACCGAGGAAAAGAAAAAGATACAAAATAATTTAAAGAACAAAAACACTTGAATTTACATATGATACATGCATACATAAGCCTTTACTAAGATATTTCGTCTTATTAAAAAAATTCTCAGCTGAAGAAAGTGAAGTTTAAAAAATTTTGAAGCGAAACTTATATGCATAGTATTTTCATTTACAGAAAGCGAAATACAAAAGAAAATTAAAAGGAGAACTATTACAACCAAGAAGATGTTTCATACTTTTAAAATTTCAAATATATCACCTAGCCCTCAATAAATAATTTTCTTCTTTCTAATCAAAACAATTTACTACTCTCTCTCTCTCTCTCTCTCTGTATCGTTCCAATTTTAGTATATGTACCGCCGAACAAGCGAATAGAATCTCTGGCAAAGGCTGGAGCTCTTGGCCGACCTGAAGTCAGAAAATCTACCACCCAACTAGACGAAAGAGATCTCCTCCGTACCATCAAAGCCCAATGCCTGCAGGAATGGAAATCTAATGCTACACATGACTGGTACAGAGCAGGAGAGACAAGCACCGGTTCTGTCCTCCCAAGAGAACAACAGTCTTTGATTTCCATACTCAAGTCTGGTCATCTACGGACAATGACTTTCCAGAATGGTTGTAAGGTTTTCCCACCTGCAACCCCAAAACACATTATTGACTGTATTGACTCACCCATTGATGAGCTCTACTCTTCCCCGGCAGACACCATCAAAAGTCTCAAGCTTTACAAGCTTGATACCTTAGTGTGGTTGAATGGAGATAAGAAAGAAGAAGAAGAAGACCTGTTTAACTTCTACCAAACCGCTTACTATTGTATTAGCTGTTCTTCTTTCATTGTCTGCAGTTTAGAAGACTTCTTGGCAACGGCTCTCAAGGAAATCATGGAAATTGGGACAGTAGAAATACACTCATATACAAAACTTAAGGAAGTTGTACCTTTTAGCATGTATATCGGGATTCAGACAATAACTCTGAAAGATATTACCGTGACCTTTATTGAAGGCACACCAGATAACCAAGTGTGAACAAAATTGCCTTAAAAAAAAAAAACAGAGGACCAGCGACATTAAATACAACATTCATCCTTCCAGAACATTAAACATCTAACTTTAATAAAAAATCACCATTTTTACAAATATTCAGCCTCCATATTTTTTTTCAACATCACCCCTATCTTCTAGAATTTATAACATTCATTATTATTTTTTTTTTTGAAAATAGAGCAATCCATAGATAAACCTTCAAATAAAAAGGCATATATTGGATCAAAATATCATTTATTTTACCAATATAAATGATATTTTGATCCAATATATGCCTTTTTATTTAAAAATTCATTATTTTCATCATACAAAATATTACAGAATATCATATATTCGGTGTTAAGACGTTAAAGATTCCAGAACATTCGACCCTCTCAATTTATCACTCCAGACGACTCCACATTAGACATTCACTATACCATAACATTCATTATCTATATTTCTCTGAAAATAGACCAATCCATATTTAAATCATAAGTAATAAAAAGGCATATATTGGATTGAATAAAATATTTATCTGCTAATATTTCGGTTGGCTGAACGCCAAACCTTTATCAAGGCATTACATTTTGGGAATAAACAAACTCAGCGCCGCAGAGTGTTATTATATTACAGTTATAATATCACATTTTAAAAATTATTTCAACTGTTATATTATAACACTATGCGGCGCTGAGTTTGTTTATACAAACAGCAAAAACGATCTTTATTCAGTCAAAAACGTCGTTACAGCTCTATTGTTAGTGGGTGAGGGGGTGCAATTAAATTCTATATCTATAAAACACTTGTAGATTTCGTATTTCATCTTGTTCAAAATACGACGTATTTCCGGCTTGTCGCGGTCGAGAACGTGTTTATACAAAAATGTAATGCCTTGATAAAGGTTTGGCGTTCAGCCAACCGAAATATTGACAAATAAATATTTTATTAAATCCAATATATGCCTTTTTATTATCTAATTCATTATCTATATATCCTTTAACATTTAAAAATCTACAGCTTAAAACATTCAATGTAATACAATTCCATAAAAGATTAATTCAGCGTTAAAACATTAATGATGCTATATCATTCTCAATCATTGGCCATTCGGTATCCATATTTCCACATTTACCGCTCTATAATTTGAGATATTCAATATTCATCGTACACAACATTCCACAATATTTAGTGTTAACACATCAATTATCCTGGCCAGCACAGTTTTTTTTTTTGTAAAACGACATTTGAAAATTATCCCGCATGTGTTTCTTTTCAACGAAAAGTCAAAATTTATTTTAAGAATAAATAACGCCTATTTCTAACCTTAGGGATGAGGTATGAAAGGATGAATTGTGAAGAGCAATGATAAACGGAAAAATAAAAGTGTCCAGGAATGGGAACAGTTTTTTTTTGTGTCGGAAATACGTATTTAGACCTATATCTTTGAGATGTTGATGTGCAGAAATGTTGTGTGTATTGTTTTATCAAGACTCATTTCAGCGATACATATTCTACTTAACATTAATGGCCTTCTAAAATGTGTAATTATTTATTTATATTCAATTGATAGTAGCGACGGAGTGTGCACAAAAGGCAGGAACGTAATCAACGCGAACTGATGACTCGCGCCTACTGGAAATTCCTCAATCGAGGGGAACAATCCCCATCCCGAAGGATGTTCAGAGGGTTTACCCGGTCCTTTCGGACAAGTTTAGACGGAAATATCTTTATTTACGGGGCTGCTAACCAGAATGAATGATTTTTGAGCCCCGATGGACGCATAAAGCGGAATATAGATAAAGCACAGTTGGAGGGGCCTGGGGATGGGTGGCCAGGGGATTATCACCAGATGAGGCCAGGAGAGCTGGGGCAAGGGTAGACACATGCTGATTCCTTCAGTGTAGCGCGGCCCCGGACATCTAAGTGCATCACAGACAGTAAATATTGAATTTATCTTCCATACATATCAATAAAAGATTGACCTACCACTGTTGGCGACATAAGCATCTTCTTCTACGCAATTGTGGTTGAATTTCACAACAATCTCTGTACCACTGGAATAGAAATATGGCCGAAGAGGATACAACTCCTTAAACATATAAGTTGGCAACATTGTACCTTGAATATGGTATATGATAGAAAGAGAAAAGGTTTGCAGATTGAGAATAAAACCGTAAAACCCTTAGAACAGCTTTTACTTTGCCGGAAACGATTTTAAAATATTTTGGGCATTCACATTTATCATTCCAGAACACTCAGCGGACTTCAGCATTTACAATTCTATAAGTTAAAACATTGAATGCTTATCTTGTACATATCATTATATCATATAAAATATTTAACGTATTAACACATTGGTTATTCACCAGATAATTCTATTTAATCCATTTACTATTCCAGGACAATCAACATTTACTATATCTCTGGCAAAGGCTGGAGCTCTTGGCCTACCTGAAGCCAGAGAATCTACCACCCAACTAGACGAAAGAGACCTCCTCCGTACCATCAAAACCCAATGCCTGCAGGAATGGAAATCTAATGCTGCACATGATTGGTACAGAGCAGGAGGGACAAGCACCGGTTCTGTCCTCCCAAGAGAACAACAGTCTTTGATTTCCATACCTAAGTCTGGTCATCTACGGACAATGACTTTCCAGAATGGTTGCAAGGTTTTCCCACTATGTACTAAGTGCAATTCTCAGCCTGCAACCCCAAGACATATTATAGACTGTATTGACTCATACATTGATGAGCTCTACTCTTCCCCGGCAGACACCATCAAAAGTCTCAAGCTTTACAAGCTTGTTACCTTAATGTGATTTGAGTGGAGATAAGAAAGAAGAAGAAGAAGAAAGAACATTTACCATTCCAGAATATACAGCATTCACTATTCCAGAACCTTCAGTCTTCATAACTCTTATGTTCTACTTAAAGGCCAGACGAAAATGATTGAAGACTGAGGAATAGCTCTTGTACTGGAAGGGAAAACTTTCTACACTTATTGACAAAACTTAAGGAAGTGGAAAGTCTTTCATGTCGCTAGGTCGTCTGTTTGGACTATGGCAGAGGCAATTTTGTTCACACTTGGTTATCTCATATGTTTTAATAAAGGTCACTGGAATATCTTTCAGAGTTATTATCTGAATCCCGATATACACGCTAAAAGGTACAACTTCCTTAAGTTTTGTTCATGAGTGTATCTTTCAGAGGTATTCTCTGAATCCCGATATACATGCTAAAAGGTACAACTTCCTTAAGTTTTGTTCATGAGTGTATCTTTCAGAGTTATTATCTGAATCCCGATATACATGCTAAAAGGTACAACTTCCTTAAGTTTTGTTCATGAGTGTATCTTTCAGAGTTATTATCTGAATCCCGATATACATGGTAAAAGGTAAAACTTCCTTAAGTTTTATCGTAAAGATAGAGGCTGCCTGACCGACGTTCATATTTCTTGAAAATAAAGATAATTCGGCCAGTAAATCTTTTTAAAAAGTAAAAAGTAAAAAGATTTACTGGCCGAAGTATCTTTATTTTCAAGAAATATTCCTTAAGTTTTGTCGATGAGTGTATTTTGATATAGTTGAAGAAACTCAACTATTGCTTAAAATATTACAATTTTATTTACTTTATAATCAAAATCGTCAATTTCAACAAACCACGAATTATTCTCCTACAGTTGAAATCCAACCATTCAGAATGTTCTCAACACCTCATAAAAAAGATGATAGATTGCTTTAATTAGGAACAGACAATATACCAAGATGGTGGTACTGAAGAGTACCTTCCCCTCGGTAAATATGTAAAAAAGGTTTTCCTTAATGTTATAGAAATAAGTTTATAAATGATGTAGAGGTTTCTCTCTTGGAGTCTCGGCCTACATTGACTTTCACAGGCGCGTGCTCTTAATGTAAACACGGGATGCGTGGGTGACGTGGGCGTGTGGCTTGGGTCAAGTGTGGCCTCCTGACGGGCCGACCAACTTGATGGAAAAACGGTTCCGTACATTTATAACCGGTCTTCTTGATGAGCTTTTCTCCTGTAGAAGTTATTGTAGTATATCTACAGGTTTGTGTGATATATTTCTATTATAGGTTGAAGATTAATTTTATAAGAAATTACACTTTATATATTTAAATATATTTAAAGATAAATGGAAGATACACCATTTTTATGCTACTATAATTATTTTATTATTTTACAATTCTTGCACACCTACACATTATAAAACCAAGCCTTTTTATATAAAAGATGATGATAAAAACGTTCGATTCGTTTCGAATCAAAACAGAGTAAAGTAATAATATATCACTGATATATTATCTTTAAACAAAACATATCAGATCATTGTGGATTGGTTTAGTGTTGGATTCAATGTGGATATCTGGTTTTATAGACACACGTGGATCTTTCCAAGATGGCGATTCTTCTTTCAGTTAACAGGATTTTAGAGAGCAGAGTACTATCATTGATTTTGGTTTGTTCTGAATACAACGGTGTTATAGTCTCTTATTTTACAATTAAGCAGTATTCTTTGTATATTCTTATAAAAATATGTTTTTTTTTAACTCAAAATATAAAAATACGTCAATTTAATAACGCATCTATGTTAATGGGAGAGAGAAATCATTTCGTTTTATAAATCAATTTTTCCCTCTCTCCCGGCAAAATTTTCATCTTAATTTTGACCATAAAATTGTCCATTTTTCTAGATAAACACCCCATTGGCAAATTTTGAGTTCTTTTCGAATCTTATAGAACCAAAACCCACGCTAGACTGAAAATGACCCATGGTCTTCAAGTTGGAGTTTGGAATTGGAATCCAGAATTGTTGTTGAGGTTTGGTCACCGATTGCTAGATTGACAAGATTGTAATAGTTTTGGCGTGAGATGGCGTGTCCTTTTTCTTATACACAAAGCAATAAAATAAAAGGATTTATTCTTATTATATAATTTAATAGCCATTATATTATAGCTCCATATATATACATATAAACATAGGGCGCCTCTCCCGTCAAAATAAACGTCAAAACTAGACGCCATCTATTGACCGTTGCCGCAAACTAGAGGCCTCAGGTCGGTGACAAAGCCACAATACCAACTTTGACAAACTGAGAAGCATCCACCTGGAAACCATGGTTTCGGGCTAATGGCCCTCGTCAGCCTTTTTTTAGATCAATTTCTTCCCGGCAAAATTTCCTTCTATATATAAATGTTTTTATCCAGCTCTCTGCTCAAATAATTTTCATTGAAGTAAGGACAGTGGAAAGCTCTCGGTATTAAAGAATTTCATTTCTTATAGCTAGAGTTTTGTTTTCTCATTTGATAGATAGAGAAAGGTTCGGCGAATAGGCCGGCAAGTAGGTCGATGTAGCGCCGTGAATCCGTTAGAAACGGGGCCGACGATGATGGATAAAGAACTTAAAATACTCACCCCCCCTTTCTAGCCGTTACAACTCGCCCGCAGCACGTTCCATGTTGACTTCTACCTCCCTCTGTGTGTGTGAAATCCCAGCATTCCCAGATCTCAACCTTCTTAATCATTGAATAAACTTTTTTTCACTTTTGACCCATATAGGGCGTCCCGTAATCTCTCTCTTTTTAATTCTCTACTGAAAAAGAGCGTTATACAAAGAATTGTGTTTTCTAGAAGAACTCAACACACGGTGCCATTAATAATGACGAGGTCTCTTAAAAAATAAAACAATATTTTATTGAAAATTTTAAAAATATATTTTAAAAGCGCTGTTTTTTAAACTTATATATTTAAAATCTGTTTTATACTGCAATGATTAAAATTTGAAAAATGGAAGGGGTGTTTCATCAGTGGTGAACCTTCCCAGCAGTTTCCCCATTTTATTCTTCAGACTGCTTCAATACTGAATATATCAAATATCTTTCAGAGTTATTGTCTGAATCCCGATATACATGCTAAAAGGTACAACTTCCTTAAATTCTGTCCATGAGTGTATCTTTCAGAGTTATTGTCTGAATCCCGATATACATGCTGAAAGGTACAACTTCCTTTAATTCTGTCCATGAGTGTATCTTTCAGAGTTATTGTCTCAATCCCGATATACATGCTAAAAGGTACAACTTCCTTAAGTTTTGTCCATGAGTGTATCTTTCAGAGTTATTGTCCCAATCCCGATATACATGCTAAAAGGTACAACTTCCTTAAATTCTGTCCATGAATGTATCTTTCAGAGTTATTGTCTGAATCCTGATATACATGCTGAAAGTTACAACTTCTTTAAATTCTGTCCATGAGTGTATCTTTCAGAGTTATTGTCTAAATCCCGATATACATGCTAAAAGGTACTGCTTCCTTAAGTTTTGTCCATTAGGATATCACAATCCTTTCAAAATGATGATAATATCCTGACAGCATTCCCATCAGAAACTGTCGATAATCAAAACGTGTTCAGAAATCATATAGGAGTATATTGTAAAATTACTTTTATACACCGTTATGTAGCATATACATTCCTTACATGTACAAACCACCCAAGATAGTGGATATTGCTGCTGCTGTGATGGAGATGTATGGAGACATCTGAGGCTCTTCTTTGGACACGACAACAACAACATGTGCAACCTAGGATAAAGGTTACTGAATACGAGGTAGGCTTCACTACCTACGTGAAGAAAAAGAACAAAGATTACATCAAATCATAAAGAGAAAGAAATAAAATTTAAAATTGTTACAAAATTATAAATATATTTTTAACGCTACTTTTTTTCTTAACTATACACAGTTAAACCTGTCTATAGCACCCCCTCTAAATAGCGCCTTCCTCTCTATAGTGCCCGATTTTAAATACGTAGTACGATGCTATTTACATTAAAAGTACCTGTCTATACCATCCTATTTTGGTGAGTCCCAAGAGGGGGTGCTATAGACAGGTTTAACTGTATAATTAAAATATATTTATACAGACCTTATCTCCTGCAATGAATAAAAATTGAAAGAGGGAGGATATGGAAGGGTTTACCAATGATGAGCCATACACTCCCCTCTTTCAATTTTTATTCATTGCAGGATAAGAGTTGTAGAAATAGGCTTTTAATTATATATAGTGTGTTGAGAAGAGATAAAAGTAGCGTTAGGAATATATGTTTATAATTTTCACCTATAGAGGGCGCTGATTTAATGGTGATTTGAATGAAATGATGCAACAAGTTTATGGAGATGAATTTCATTTCCATTTTTTATTGTAATCTCAAGCTTTTGGGCATTATCACTGCCCTTATCCAGGAGTAAAAAAGCCGTTTGATACTAACGGTGTTTTATTATTGTTCATTTTGAAAAATAGAGCAATCCATAAATAAATCTTTAATTAAAAAGGCATATATTGGATCAAAATATCATTTATTTTACCAATATTTCAGCTGGCTGAACGCCAACCTTTATCAAGGTGTTAAAACATATTTAATGTGTGTCAATAACAAACTCAGCGCCACATAACGTCAACAGAATTAAGTTTTTAATTTTTTTTGTTATATTCAATGGGGGGGGATATATATATATATATATATATATATATATATATATATATATATATATATAAAAATAAATAGTTGTATAGTTTTATAGTTAAGTATTCTATTAAAATTATCTTCATTAGTTTGATTATTTAAATTCAAATTATAAATTTGTTAATTGTTATTATTTAGTATAGATAGAGAAAAAAAAAAAAAAATTCTTTACTTCTAAAACATCCTCTAGTTAATTATATAATTATAATTAATAACAATAAAAAAATTAACAAAGTAACGTCTATTACATCGGCTTTTACACGTCATTCAGACATACTCTAATCCTATATATAGAATAATCGAAGAGATAATATATATAATAGTTAGAAAAAAGATAGAAAGACAGAACCATGTACTTTTAATCAAACTAATAGAAAGAAAACAAAAAGTTTTGTAAATAAGGTAGATAAGATTGTTAGTATATATATATATTTTTTTATAATTTTATATTTTATTCTTTTTTTTTTTTTTAAAAGATTTTTTAAATTTTTTTATTTTAAAATATGAATATAAAAAGTTGTATTTAGTAAAATATCTATAATATGAATTAACTTTTATTATAAGTTTGGTTATTATGTTTTGAAACCCTAATGGTAGACCAGACATATACAAAAAACTTAAATTGGAGTAATTATTGAAAAAAGAGGTCTGCTGAACCGGGACTTCTCAAATAGAAATTCAGCTTTTCAACATTTCATCCCTTCTCTATTATGTCTAGACCTCCTTTCAACCGTATTTTATGTGTTAATATAAAGTTACTACAGTGAAACATTTATATGAACAGATATAATGTGTACCTACCTTGTCCGCGAACGCCTTCAACTGTAAACAACTATTTCTGGATAACACATGTTGTGGGGGGGTGGGGACAAATTTAGACCGAATTGTGGGAGAACAAGACATTCAAAGAATAAAGATAAGATAGTTAAGGGAAGAAATCCAAATTTTATAATCTTTACAGTCAGTTAAAATTAAAATAATTGATTCAACACTTATTCATCTTTCAATATTCCTTTAAAAAGGCAAATTATTAGAGTTTAATAAAGCTATTAATTGTGAAAATTCACTTTTATTTAATTTCCATTTTCCTCCCCAGAAATTGGAGATTAAACAAAATGAATTATATACAATATTACTTTAAAAATCTTGTGAAAAAATCTTCAAATCAGCTATTTAATTTAAGTTTAACTAATTGTTGAAGATTATAAATTTGTAGTATTGATTATTGAAAGAAATTATAGAAAGTTGATTTAATAAATGGATACTTCCATTTATTTTTTTTTAAGTATTTTATAATTGATATACTGTTGAAATATTTTACTTGTCTGATACTAAATTTGTTTTTAATAAATTCCATGTTTAAATTTTTGACATCTTCTATGAAATTTTCTAATATATTATTTATTCTATAAAATCTTAGAAACTGACCAAAATATATACCTTTACAGCAATTTAATGAAATATTAGAATTCATATTACAGTATTTTATAATATTGAAATTATAATTACTTTTTTTATTATAAATTTTAATAGCATTATTTGTAAGGTCTATATTTAGGTCTAAAAAGTTAACTTTTTTGTTTCTATAAATTTTTTCATTGTTTTTAAGTTTCAAGTATTTAGGATAAATTTTAGGTATTAAATTTTTGAACTGTGGATTATTAAATATTATAATGTCATCTACATAACGGAACATTTGCCAGTTAACATTATTTTGTAGAAAGTATTCTCTTTCGTACCAGAATAATATTAAGTTTGCTAATAACGGACTAGAAGACGTTCCCATGGGAACTCCTTCTGATTGAATATATATTTTATTTTTAAATTCTATATAGTTAAAATTTAAAAATGTTTCCAGTAGAGTTTTTGCTGTTTTAAGATCTAATTTAATTGTTTTATATCTGTTATGAATAATTTTAATGTGGAAAGTTTTGTCATTAATGATTTCGTTAAATAAATTGGTTATTTTATTATTTAGATCTCTTAAATTTATTTTAGAATATAGGTCCTCAAAGTCAAATGTGTGTACTGTTTCCATGTTTGTCCAATTGTTCATTAAATAGTTAATGATTTTTTTATTTGAGTCGATAAATTTATAATTATATTTATTAGTTAATTTATTTATAATAAATTGTAGTGTTGAAGCTAATTGTATATCAATGTTTTTTATAACTGAATTTATACCAGATGTGATTGTTCTGAAAGAAATAGGTTTTTTGTGTAGTTTAGGAATTATATAGAACTTTGGTATGTTTGGATTTTTGTAGTGATTATAAATTTTTAGTGAATTTTCAACATTTTTGATGTCTTTTTTGATTTTTGTGGCTGTAGTTCTAGCAAAAGTGTATTTATGATTATTATCAATTTCCTTTTTTAGTATATCGTGGTATAGATTTTTACAAATTATAGATAAGTTATTGGAACATTTATCTATAGGAGTGATAATAAAGTCCTTCTGTAAATTAATTATATTTTCTTTAAAAGAAGGAATATCTGAATTAGGTTTTGTGTATTTAAGTGTATTATTATAATAATTTATAATTTCCTTTTTAATATTATGTTTCCATTCCAGAAAAGTAAATTCTGGAATACTGTATTTTATACTAGTTTTATTTATGAAAATATCTATATCTTTTAATATAGATTTAATTGTATTATTATAATTGTGTTTAATTTGAGGTATATATTTATACCCTTTATTTAAAATATCCTGATATTCTGGATTTAAAAAAGAAAAATTGCTAGTTAATATATGACCTGAAAACTTATATTTATCAATATAGTTGTTGCAATTACATTTAATTTTTTTATAATTTGCCAAATTATTAATAAATTGGTTATAATTGCAAACTAAATTACCTATATTTTTGTTGTATCTCCAGATTGTTTTGAAATTTAAATTTTTTATAGGGAAAAGATTATTAATGTTTTGGTTATTAAAAATATCATTAAACTTAATATGATTAAATAAATTGTTATTAAATTTAATGATAATATTAATGTTATTAGTAGATTGTTTAATTTTTCTGTATTTAAAGATGTCGTGTGTGATATCTATTAATCTGTTAGTCAGATTATGAATTTTAATATATTCTATAAGTTTGATAAATTTATTATTATTTAGTTTAAATAATGTTTTAATAAATTTATCGACGAAGTTGTTAGTGTACATTTGTTTTGGGTCCAGTAATTCTTCAAATTCAATGTAACCTAATTTATTGGTAGTTTTACCTCTAGTTTTATTAGGTTTAGTTTTGAATTCATTTTTTTTGTATTTGCAGCTGATTTCATAAGTTGAAATTTCTTCTGTTTGTGGTTTGTATGTGTAGTTTAATTCGTCATTAAGTCCATAAGGGAATAATGTGTTGTGTTTATAAATGTAGTTGTTTTCTAATAATAGTCGTTGTTTTTTGTTTTGACATATGTCTAGTATTTCTATCTTAAAGTTGTTAAAAGTATGTAATTTATTGTGTTCTTTCATATATATATTACCAATTGATTTTTTAGCGTGGTTTCTATGTAGGTTTATTCGTATATTTAATGGATTACATGTTTGTCCTATATATGATAATTGACAAATTTGGCATGTTAATTTATAAATAGTATTTACTAATTTACAACTAGTCGTTTGAAATGTATCATGGTTCTTAAGAGAGGGACAAGTTTGACAATTCTTTCTTAGGCAATTCTTAGCGAGTTTGAATTAACATAAAAGAGGTGCTAACCCTAATATGCTGGTAGTTTTTTTTAGTTTTTTAGTTTGTTATTCTATTGAGAAAATTTTTTTTTTTATTAATATATTTATCTTAATTGTTTTTGTGGTAATTAAATTTGTAATAAAATGAATAATTAATCTATAAAAATATAGATATTACTGTTTGTTATCTGTTATATTTTTTAAGAATAACTAATAAAAAACATCTTTAAACTATCTAAACAATGAAAAAAACAAAAGTTCTGAAGTTATTTTTTAAAATTATTTTTATAATTTACTTTTTCATAATCAAACAATAAAAGATAATTATAATCTGTATAGAGTTTTATTTATATTAGAATATCTAATATATATTTAAATTTGTATATTATATTATATATAAAAATATATCATAGAGCAAGCTCATATGAATTAATATAGTGTAAAAACTATATAATAAAAATATAACAGTGATACTACATTTAAAACTTAAGGAGCAATCTGATCAGAATGATAAATCATATCAAGTAGATTTGGTTAGATTAGCAAGCTAAATCTAAATTAATTATAAAAATAAATAGTTGTATAGTTTTATAGTTAAGTATTCTATTAAAATTATCTTCATTAGTTTGATTATTTAAATTCAAATTATAAATTTGTTAATTGTTATTATTTAGTATAGATAGAGAAAAAAAAAAAAAAATTCTTTACTTCTAAAACATCCTCTAGTTAATTATATAATTATAATTAATAACAATAAAAAAATTAACAAAGTAACGTCTATTACATCGGCTTTTACACGTCATTCAGACATACTCTAATCCTATATATAGAATAATCGAAGAGATAATATATATAATAGTTAGAAAAAAGATAGAAAGACAGAACCATGTACTTTTAATCAAACTAATAGAAAGAAAACAAAAAGTTTTGTAAATAAGGTAGATAAGATTGTTAGTATATATATATATTTTTTTATAATTTTATATTTTATTCTTTTTTTTTTTTTAAAAGATTTTTTAAATTTTTTTATTTTAAAATATGAATATAAAAAGTTGTATTTAGTAAAATATCTATAATATGAATTAACTTTTATTATAAGTTTGGTTATTATGTTTTGAAACCCTAATGGTAGACCAGACATATACAAAAAACTTAAATTGGAGTAATTATTGAAAAAAGAGGTCTGCTGAACCGGGACTTCTCAAATAGAAATTCAGCTTTTCAACATTTCATCCCTTCTCTATTATGTCTAGACCTCCTTTCAACCGTATTTTATGTGTTAATATAAAGTTACTACAGTGAAACATTTATATGAACAGATATAATGTGTACCTACCTTGTCCGCGAACGCCTTCAACTGTAAACAACTATTTCTGGATAACACATGTTGTGGGGGGGTGGGGACAAATTTAGACCGAATTGTGGGAGAACAAGACATTCAAAGAATAAAGATAAGATAGTTAAGGGAAGAAATCCAAATTTTATAATCTTTACAGTCAGTTAAAATTAAAATAATTGATTCAACACTTATTCATCTTTCAATATTCCTTTAAAAAGGCAAATTATTAGAGTTTAATAAAGCTATTAATTGTGAAAATTCACTTTTATTTAATTTCCATTTTCCTCCCCAGAAATTGGAGATTAAACAAAATGAATTATATACAATATTACTTTAAAAATCTTGTGAAAAAATCTTCAAATCAGCTATTTAATTTAAGTTTAACTAATTGTTGAAGATTATAAATTTGTAGTATTGATTATTGAAAGAAATTATAGAAAGTTGATTTAATAAATGGATACTTCCATTTATTTTTTTTTAAGTATTTTATAATTGATATACTGTTGAAATATTTTACTTGTCTGATACTAAATTTGTTTTTAATAAATTCCATGTTTAAATTTTTGACATCTTCTATGAAATTTTCTAATATATTATTTATTCTATAAAATCTTAGAAACTGACCAAAATATATACCTTTACAGCAATTTAATGAAATATTAGAATTCATATTACAGTATTTTATAATATTGAAATTATAATTACTTTTTTTATTATAAATTTTAATAGCATTATTTGTAAGGTCTATATTTAGGTCTAAAAAGTTAACTTTTTTGTTTCTATAAATTTTTTCATTGTTTTTAAGTTTCAAGTATTTAGGATAAATTTTAGGTATTAAATTTTTGAACTGTGGATTATTAAATATTATAATGTCATCTACATAACGGAACATTTGCCAGTTAACATTATTTTGTAGAAAGTATTCTCTTTCGTACCAGAATAATATTAAGTTTGCTAATAACGGACTAGAAGACGTTCCCATGGGAACTCCTTCTGATTGAATATATATTTTATTTTTAAATTCTATATAGTTAAAATTTAAAAATGTTTCCAGTAGAGTTTTTGCTGTTTTAAGATCTAATTTAATTGTTTTATATCTGTTATGAATAATTTTAATGTGGAAAGTTTTGTCATTAATGATTTCGTTAAATAAATTGGTTATTTTATTATTTAGATCTCTTAAATTTATTTTAGAATATAGGTCCTCAAAGTCAAATGTGTGTACTGTTTCCATGTTTGTCCAATTGTTCATTAAATAGTTAATGATTTTTTTATTTGAGTCGATAAATTTATAATTATATTTATTAGTTAATTTATTTATAATAAATTGTAGTGTTGAAGCTAATTGTATATCAATGTTTTTTATAACTGAATTTATACCAGATGTGATTGTTCTGAAAGAAATAGGTTTTTTGTGTAGTTTAGGAATTATATAGAACTTTGGTATGTTTGGATTTTTGTAGTGATTATAAATTTTTAGTGAATTTTCAACATTTTTGATGTCTTTTTTGATTTTTGTGGCTGTAGTTCTAGCAAAAGTGTATTTATGATTATTATCAATTTCCTTTTTTAGTATATCGTGGTATAGATTTTTACAAATTATAGATAAGTTATTGGAACATTTATCTATAGGAGTGATAATAAAGTCCTTCTGTAAATTAATTATATTTTCTTTAAAAGAAGGAATATCTGAATTAGGTTTTGTGTATTTAAGTGTATTATTATAATAATTTATAATTTCCTTTTTAATATTATGTTTCCATTCCAGAAAAGTAAATTCTGGAATACTGTATTTTATACTAGTTTTATTTATGAAAATATCTATATCTTTTAATATAGATTTAATTGTATTATTATAATTGTGTTTAATTTGAGGTATATATTTATACCCTTTATTTAAAATATCCTGATATTCTGGATTTAAAAAAGAAAAATTGCTAGTTAATATATGACCTGAAAACTTATATTTATCAATATAGTTGTTGCAATTACATTTAATTTTTTTATAATTTGCCAAATTATTAATAAATTGGTTATAATTGCAAACTAAATTACCTATATTTTTGTTGTATCTCCAGATTGTTTTGAAATTTAAATTTTTTATAGGGAAAAGATTATTAATGTTTTGGTTATTAAAAATATCATTAAACTTAATATGATTAAATAAATTGTTATTAAATTTAATGATAATATTAATGTTATTAGTAGATTGTTTAATTTTTCTGTATTTAAAGATGTCGTGTGTGATATCTATTAATCTGTTAGTCAGATTATGAATTTTAATATATTCTATAAGTTTGATAAATTTATTATTATTTAGTTTAAATAATGTTTTAATAAATTTATCGACGAAGTTGTTAGTGTACATTTGTTTTGGGTCCAGTAATTCTTCAAATTCAATGTAACCTAATTTATTGGTAGTTTTACCTCTAGTTTTATTAGGTTTAGTTTTGAATTCATTTTTTTTGTATTTGCAGCTGATTTCATAAGTTGAAATTTCTTCTGTTTGTGGTTTGTATGTGTAGTTTAATTCGTCATTAAGTCCATAAGGGAATAATGTGTTGTGTTTATAAATGTAGTTGTTTTCTAATAATAGTCGTTGTTTTTTTGTTTTGACATATGTCTAGTATTTCTATCTTAAAGTTGTTAAAAGTATGTAATTTATTGTGTTCTTTCATATATATATTACCAATTGATTTTTTAGCGTGGTTTCTATGTAGGTTTATTCGTATATTTAATGGATTACATGTTTGTCCTATATATGATAATTGACAAATTTGGCATGTTAATTTATAAATAGTATTTACTAATTTACAACTAGTCGTTTGAAATGTATCATGGTTCTTAAGAGAGGGACAAGTTTGACAATTCTTTCTTAGGCAATTCTTAGCGAGTTTGAATTAACATAAAAGAGGTGCTAACCCTAATATGCTGGTAGTTTTTTTTAGTTTTTTAGTTTGTTATTCTATTGAGAAAATTTTTTTTTTTATTAATATATTTATCTTAATTGTTTTTGTGGTAATTAAATTTGTAATAAAATGAATAATTAATCTATAAAAATATAGATATTACTGTTTGTTATCTGTTATATTTTTTAAGAATAACTAATAAAAAACATCTTTAAACTATCTAAACAATGAAAAAAACAAAAGTTCTGAAGTTATTTTTTAAAATTATTTTTATAATTTACTTTTTCATAATCAAACAATAAAAGATAATTATAATCTGTATAGAGTTTTATTTATATTAGAATATCTAATATATATTTAAATTTGTATATTATATTATATATAAAAATATATCATAGAGCAAGCTCATATGAATTAATATAGTGTAAAAACTATATAATAAAAATATAACAGTGATACTACATTTAAAACTTAAGGAGCAATCTGATCAGAATGATAAATCATATCAAGTAGATTTGGTTAGATTAGCAAGCTAAATCTAAATTAATTATAAAAATAAATAGTTGTATAGTTTTATAGTTAAGTATTCTATTAAAATTATCTTCATTAGTTTGATTATTTAAATTCAAATTATAAATTTGTTAATTGTTATTATTTAGTATAGATAGAGAAAAAAAAAAAAAATTCTTTACTTCTAAAACATCCTCTAGTTAATTATATAATTATAATTAATAACAATAAAAAAATTAACAAAGTAACGTCTATTACATCGGCTTTTACACGTCATTCAGACATACTCTAATCCTATATATAGAATAATCGAAGAGATAATATATATAATAGTTAGAAAAAAGATAGAAAGACAGAACCATGTACTTTTAATCAAACTAATAGAAAGAAAACAAAAAGTTTTGTAAATAAGGTAGATAAGATTGTTAGTATATATATATATTTTTTTATAATTTTATATTTTATTCTTTTTTTTTTTTTTAAAAGATTTTTTAAATTTTTTTATTTTAAAATATGAATATAAAAAGTTGTATTTAGTAAAATATCTATAATATGAATTAACTTTTATTATAAGTTTGGTTATTATGTTTTGAAACCCTAATGGTAGACCAGACATATACAAAAAACTTAAATTGGAGTAATTATTGAAAAAAGAGGTCTGCTGAACCGGGACTTCTCAAATAGAAATTCAGCTTTTCAACATTTCATCCCTTCTCTATTATGTCTAGACCTCCTTTCAACCGTATTTTATGTGTTAATATAAAGTTACTACAGTGAAACATTTATATGAACAGATATAATGTGTACCTACCTTGTCCGCGAACGCCTTCAACTGTAAACAACTATTTCTGGATAACACATGTTGTGGGGGGGTGGGGACAAATTTAGACCGAATTGTGGGAGAACAAGACATTCAAAGAATAAAGATAAGATAGTTAAGGGAAGAAATCCAAATTTTATAATCTTTACAGTCAGTTAAAATTAAAATAATTGATTCAACACTTATTCATCTTTCAATATTCCTTTAAAAAGGCAAATTATTAGAGTTTAATAAAGCTATTAATTGTGAAAATTCACTTTTATTTAATTTCCATTTTCCTCCCCAGAAATTGGAGATTAAACAAAATGAATTATATACAATATTACTTTAAAAATCTTGTGAAAAAATCTTCAAATCAGCTATTTAATTTAAGTTTAACTAATTGTTGAAGATTATAAATTTGTAGTATTGATTATTGAAAGAAATTATAGAAAGTTGATTTAATAAATGGATACTTCCATTTATTTTTTTTTAAGTATTTTATAATTGATATACTGTTGAAATATTTTACTTGTCTGATACTAAATTTGTTTTTAATAAATTCCATGTTTAAATTTTTGACATCTTCTATGAAATTTTCTAATATATTATTT
Organism: Cordylochernes scorpioides; assembly: GCA_030710605.1. Lineage (NCBI taxonomy): Eukaryota > Metazoa > Arthropoda > Arachnida > Pseudoscorpiones > Chernetidae > Cordylochernes > Cordylochernes scorpioides. The sequence goes on along the minus strand of CP092882.1, from coordinate 5,650,881 downwards.
ATTCTATAAAATCTTAGAAACTGACCAAAATATATACCTTTACAGCAATTTAATGAAATATTAGAATTCATATTACAGTATTTTATAATATTGAAATTATAATTACTTTTTTTATTATAAATTTTAATAGCATTATTTGTAAGGTCTATATTTAGGTCTAAAAAGTTAACTTTTTTGTTTCTATAAATTTTTTCATTGTTTTTAAGTTTCAAGTATTTAGGATAAATTTTAGGTATTAAATTTTTGAACTGTGGATTATTAAATATTATAATGTCATCTACATAACGGAACATTTGCCAGTTAACATTATTTTGTAGAAAGTATTCTCTTTCGTACCAGAATAATATTAAGTTTGCTAATAACGGACTAGAAGACGTTCCCATGGGAACTCCTTCTGATTGAATATATATTTTATTTTTAAATTCTATATAGTTAAAATTTAAAAATGTTTCCAGTAGAGTTTTTGCTGTTTTAAGATCTAATTTAATTGTTTTATATCTGTTATGAATAATTTTAATGTGGAAAGTTTTGTCATTAATGATTTCGTTAAATAAATTGGTTATTTTATTATTTAGATCTCTTAAATTTATTTTAGAATATAGGTCCTCAAAGTCAAATGTGTGTACTGTTTCCATGTTTGTCCAATTGTTCATTAAATAGTTAATGATTTTTTTATTTGAGTCGATAAATTTATAATTATATTTATTAGTTAATTTATTTATAATAAATTGTAGTGTTGAAGCTAATTGTATATCAATGTTTTTTATAACTGAATTTATACCAGATGTGATTGTTCTGAAAGAAATAGGTTTTTTGTGTAGTTTAGGAATTATATAGAACTTTGGTATGTTTGGATTTTTGTAGTGATTATAAATTTTTAGTGAATTTTCAACATTTTTGATGTCTTTTTTGATTTTTGTGGCTGTAGTTCTAGCAAAAGTGTATTTATGATTATTATCAATTTCCTTTTTTAGTATATCGTGGTATAGATTTTTACAAATTATAGATAAGTTATTGGAACATTTATCTATAGGAGTGATAATAAAGTCCTTCTGTAAATTAATTATATTTTCTTTAAAAGAAGGAATATCTGAATTAGGTTTTGTGTATTTAAGTGTATTATTATAATAATTTATAATTTCCTTTTTAATATTATGTTTCCATTCCAGAAAAGTAAATTCTGGAATACTGTATTTTATACTAGTTTTATTTATGAAAATATCTATATCTTTTAATATAGATTTAATTGTATTATTATAATTGTGTTTAATTTGAGGTATATATTTATACCCTTTATTTAAAATATCCTGATATTCTGGATTTAAAAAAGAAAAATTGCTAGTTAATATATGACCTGAAAACTTATATTTATCAATATAGTTGTTGCAATTACATTTAATTTTTTTATAATTTGCCAAATTATTAATAAATTGGTTATAATTGCAAACTAAATTACCTATATTTTTGTTGTATCTCCAGATTGTTTTGAAATTTAAATTTTTTATAGGGAAAAGATTATTAATGTTTTGGTTATTAAAAATATCATTAAACTTAATATGATTAAATAAATTGTTATTAAATTTAATGATAATATTAATGTTATTAGTAGATTGTTTAATTTTTCTGTATTTAAAGATGTCGTGTGTGATATCTATTAATCTGTTAGTCAGATTATGAATTTTAATATATTCTATAAGTTTGATAAATTTATTATTATTTAGTTTAAATAATGTTTTAATAAATTTATCGACGAAGTTGTTAGTGTACATTTGTTTTGGGTCCAGTAATTCTTCAAATTCAATGTAACCTAATTTATTGGTAGTTTTACCTCTAGTTTTATTAGGTTTAGTTTTGAATTCATTTTTTTTGTATTTGCAGCTGATTTCATAAGTTGAAATTTCTTCTGTTTGTGGTTTGTATGTGTAGTTTAATTCGTCATTAAGTCCATAAGGGAATAATGTGTTGTGTTTATAAATGTAGTTGTTTTCTAATAATAGTCGTTGTTTTTTGTTTTGACATATGTCTAGTATTTCTATCTTAAAGTTGTTAAAAGTATGTAATTTATTGTGTTCTTTCATATATATATTACCAATTGATTTTTTAGCGTGGTTTCTATGTAGGTTTATTCGTATATTTAATGGATTACATGTTTGTCCTATATATGATAATTGACAAATTTGGCATGTTAATTTATAAATAGTATTTACTAATTTACAACTAGTCGTTTGAAATGTATCATGGTTCTTAAGAGAGGGACAAGTTTGACAATTCTTTCTTAGGCAATTCTTAGCGAGTTTGAATTAACATAAAAGAGGTGCTAACCCTAATATGCTGGTAGTTTTTTTTAGTTTTTTAGTTTGTTATTCTATTGAGAAAATTTTTTTTTTTATTAATATATTTATCTTAATTGTTTTTGTGGTAATTAAATTTGTAATAAAATGAATAATTAATCTATAAAAATATAGATATTACTGTTTGTTATCTGTTATATTTTTTAAGAATAACTAATAAAAAACATCTTTAAACTATCTAAACAATGAAAAAAACAAAAGTTCTGAAGTTATTTTTTAAAATTATTTTTATAATTTACTTTTTCATAATCAAACAATAAAAGATAATTATAATCTGTATAGAGTTTTATTTATATTAGAATATCTAATATATATTTAAATTTGTATATTATATTATATATAAAAATATATCATAGAGCAAGCTCATATGAATTAATATAGTGTAAAAACTATATAATAAAAATATAACAGTGATACTACATTTAAAACTTAAGGAGCAATCTGATCAGAATGATAAATCATATCAAGTAGATTTGGTTAGATTAGCAAGCTAAATCTAAATTAATTATAAAAATAAATAGTTGTATAGTTTTATAGTTAAGTATTCTATTAAAATTATCTTCATTAGTTTGATTATTTAAATTCAAATTATAAATTTGTTAATTGTTATTATTTAGTATAGATAGAGAAAAAAAAAAAAAAATTCTTTACTTCTAAAACATCCTCTAGTTAATTATATAATTATAATTAATAACAATAAAAAAATTCTGATCAGATTGCTCCTTAAGTTTTAAATGTAGTATCACTGTTATATTTTTATTATATAGTTTTTACACTATATTAATTCATATGAGCTTGCTCTATGATATATTTTTATATATAATATAATATACAAATTTAAATATATATTAGATATTCTAATATAAATAAAACTCTATACAGATTATAATTATCTTTTATTGTTTGATTATGAAAAAGTAAATTATAAAAATAATTTTAAAAAATAACTTCAGAACTTTTGTTTTTTTCATTGTTTAGATAGTTTAAAGATGTTTTTTATTAGTTATTCTTAAAAAATATAACAGATAACAAACAGTAATATCTATATTTTTATAGATTAATTATTCATTTTATTACAAATTTAATTACCACAAAAACAATTAAGATAAATATATTAATAAAAAAAAAAATTTTCTCAATAGAATAACAAACTAAAAAACTAAAAAAAACTACCAGCATATTAGGGTTAGCACCTCTTTTATGTTAATTCAAACTCGCTAAGAATTGCCTAAGAAAGAATTGTCAAACTTGTCCCTCTCTTAAGAACCATGATACATTTCAAACGACTAGTTGTAAATTAGTAAATACTATTTATAAATTAACATGCCAAATTTGTCAATTATCATATATAGGACAAACATGTAATCTATATAGATAATACCGTAACAGAGTTTTCCATTGTAAAGTCCTGAGCTATCTCCTCCGAAGATTCTGAACTACACATAACAATCTATATACCAAAATTTTCGTTATTTTTTTCTTCGTGTCATAGGCCTGTTTTTATTTTCCTAATGTTAACAGTTATTTTTATTTTTTAATTTAATCTATTTTACAATCGTAGATTTTTTGCATTTATCATCATCAATTCTTTTGTTTACAATTGCGTAACTTTTATAGAGAGAAATAAAGAAATACATAATTGATTAGATACAAAAGTGTGAACCAGAAAGTCGATTTTTAAAAATGTTATTATTTAATATAAACTTATTTTAATTTAATTTTGAAATGAAAAGGTAGTGTAAAAGTGTATATGAGGTTAGATTCAAATAGGTTTAATTATGTTAGTTTAATCGCTAAATAAGGTTAGTTTTAGATAAGTTGAATTAGGTTAGTTTCAGATAATTAAAAAAAAATAATGTTCGTTTTTAGAAAAATAATTCGCAATAGTAAGTATATATATTAATATAAAAGATCGAAATGTAAAAATCACTATGTCCAAAATCTTCGCTTTAACTCGTGTAAAACGGCTCGAAGGTACGGCGGTGTCAACGTACAGCGCCGCCTACCAAAGTTACCCTTTTCTGGGAACTCACCAGGTTATATTATTTTTCGAATTGTAGATTGAATTATTACTTTTATTCTATCTTTTATAAGTGTTTGTTATAGTTTTTCATTTGAATTTAGCACAATTTTTGTATCTGGTTATCTTTTTTGGCATCTTTTTTTTCTCATTAATAAGACCTAATCCAAATAATTTAATAGTGTGTGACTTTTTTTTAAATTAAATTATTTGGATTAGGTCTTATTTTCTTTTATTAATTTGTTATAGTTTTTCATTTGAATTTAGCTCCATTTTTGTGTCTGTCTTATTTTTTCTTCTCATAAATAGGCTGATGCTGTATTTGTGTACTCAATTGTTGCTTTTTTTTTTATTAAATTATTTGGATTAGGTCTTATTTTCTTTTATTAATTTGTTATAGTTTTTCATTTGAATTTAGCTCCATTTTTGTGTCTGTCTTTTTTTTTCATCTCATAAATAGGCTGATGCTGTATTTGTGTACTCAATTGTTGCTTTTTGTGTCTGGTTTCTTTTTTGCAGTATTTTTTTTGAATCCTTTTTTTTTTCATCAATTGTTTCCTCACATGCTTGGAATTTTCTTTTTATGCCTGTCCTGGCTTTCAGTTTTATAGATTTCCTCTGCTTGGTTCTTATTTTACCTTTTTTTTTTTGAGCGTCTTCTGTCATGCCTCGGAAAGGCCGTGGAAGACTCACTCCCCTGACCGCTAGGCTATTTCTCTTGTTTACTTTTTTACCAATGCCTATAATTTTTCACCTGAAAGATTTTTTTTTTATTTGTTATTCAATAAACTATTATCACTTATTTTTGGTCTTCTTTTTATTTACTTATTTTACTGGGGGTTGGTGGAAGGATGGTCTAAGCCGTTGGTTCGGCTCGAAGGTACGGCGGTGTCAACGTACAGCGCCGCCTACCAAAGTTAACCTTTTCTGGGAACTCACCAGGTTATATTATTTTTCGAATTGTAGATTGAATTATTACTTTTATTCTATCTTTTATAAGTGTTTGTTATAGTTTTTCATTTGAATTTAGCACAATTTTTGTATCTTTTTTGGCATCTTTTTTTTCTCATTAATAAGACCTAATCCAAATAATTTAATAGTGTGTGACTTTTTTTTAAATTAAATTATTTGGATTAGGTCTTATTTTCTTTTATTAATTTGTTATAGTTTTTCATTTGAATTTAGCTCCATTTTTGTGTCTGTCTTTTTTTTTCTTCTCATAAATAGGCTGATGCTGTATTTGTGTACTCAATTGTTGCTTTTTTTTTATTAAATTATTTGGATTAGGTCTTATTTTCTTTTATTAATTTGTTATAGTTTTTCATTTGAATTTAGCTCCATTTTTGTGTCTGTCTTTTTTTTTCATCTCATAAATAGGCTGATGCTGTATTTGTGTACTCAATTGTTGCTTTTTGTGTCTGGTTTCTTTTTTGCAGTATTTTTTTTGAATCCTTTTTTTTTTCATCAATTGTTTCCTCACATGCTTGGAATTTTCTTTTTATGCCTGTCCTGGCTTTCAGTTTTATAGATTTCCTCTGCTTGGTTCTTATTTTACCTTTTTTTTTTTGAGCGTCTTCTGTCATGCCTCGGAAAGGCCGTGGAAGACTCACTCCCCTGACCGCTAGGCTATTTCTCTTGTTTACTTTTTTACCAATGCCTATAATTTTTCACCTGAAAGATTTTTTTTTATTTGTTATTCAATAAACTATTATCACTTATTTTGGTCTTCTTTTTATTTACTTATTTTACTGGGGGTTGGTGGAAGGATGGTCTAAGCCGTTGGTTCGGCTCGAAGGTACGGCGGTGTCAACGTACAGCGCCGCCTACCAAAGTTAACCTTTTCTGGGAACTCACCAGGTTATATTATTTTTCGAATTGTAGATTGAATTATTACTTTTATTCTATCTTTTATAAGTGTTTGTTATAGTTTTTCATTTGAATTTAGCACAATTTTTGTATCTGGTTATCTTTTTTGGCATCTTTTTTTTCTCATTAATAAGACCTAATCCAAATAATTTAATAGTGTGTGACTTTTTTTTTAATTAAATTATTTGGATTAGGTCTTATTTTCTTTTATTAATTTGTTATAGTTTTTCATTTGAATTTAGCTCCATTTTTGTGTCTGTCTTTTTTTTTCTTCTCATAAATAGGCTGATGCTGTATTTGTGTACTCAATTGTTGCTTTTTTTTAATTAAATTATTTGGATTAGGTCTTATTTTCTTTTATTAATTTGTTATAGTTTTTCATTTGAATTTAGCTCCATTTTTGTGTCTGTCTTTTTTTTTCATCTCATAAATAGGCTGATGCTGTATTTGTGTACTCAATTGTTGCTTTTTGTGTCTGGTTTCTTTTTTGCAGTATTTTTTTTTGAATCCTTTTTTTTTTTCATCAATTGTTTCCTCACATGCTTGGAATTTTCTTTTTATGCCTGTCCTGGCTTTCAGTTTTATAGATTTCCTCTGCTTGGTTCTTATTTTACCTTTTTTTTTTTGAGCGTCTTCTGTCATGCCTCAGAAAGGCCGTGGAAGACTCACTCCCCTGACCGCTAGGCTATTTCTCATGTTTACTTTTTTACCAATGCCTATAATTTTTCACCTGAAAGATTTTTTTTAAATTTGTTATTCAATAAACTATTATCACTTATTTTTGGTCTTCTTTTTATTTACTTATTTTACTGGGGGTTGGTGGAAGGATGGTCTAAGCCGTTGGTTCGGCTCGAAGGTACGGCGGTGTCAACGTACAGCGCCGCCTACCAAAGTTAACCTTTTCTGGGAACTCACCAGGTTATATTATTTTTCGAATTGTAGATTGAATTATTACTTTTATTCTATCTTTTATAAGTGTTTGTTATAGTTTTTCATTTGAATTTAGCACAATTTTTGTATCTTTTTTGGCATCTTTTTTTTCTCATTAATAAGACCTAATCCAAATAATTTAATAGTGTGTGACTTTTTTTTAAATTAAATTATTTGGATTAGGTCTTATTTTCTTTTATTAATTTGTTATAGTTTTTCATTTGAATTTAGCTCCATTTTTGTGTCTGTCTTTTTTTTTCTTCTCATAAATAGGCTGATGCTGTATTTGTGTACTCAATTGTTGCTTTTTTTTTATTAAATTATTTGGATTAGGTCTTATTTTCTTTTATTAATTTGTTATAGTTTTTCATTTGAATTTAGCTCCATTTTTGTGTCTGTCTTTTTTTTTCATCTCATAAATAGGCTGATGCTGTATTTGTGTACTCAATTGTTGCTTTTTGTGTCTGGTTTCTTTTTTGCAGTATTTTTTTTGAATCCTTTTTTTTTTCATCAATTGTTTCCTCACATGCTTGGAATTTTCTTTTTATGCCTGTCCTGGCTTTCAGTTTTATAGATTTCCTCTGCTTGGTTCTTATTTTACCTTTTTTTTTTTTGAGCGTCTTCTGTCATGCCTCGGAAAGGCCGTGGAAGACTCACTCCCCTGACCGCTAGGCTATTTCTCTTGTTTACTTTTTTACCAATGCCTATAATTTTTCACCTGAAAGATTTTTTTTTATTTGTTATTCAATAAACTATTATCACTTATTTTGGTCTTCTTTTTATTTACTTATTTTACTGGGGGTTGGTGGAAGGATGGTCTAAGCCGTTGGTTCGGCTCGAAGGTACGGCGGTGTCAACGTACAGCGCCGCCTACCAAAGTTAACCTTTTCTGGGAACTCACCAGGTTATATTATTTTTCGAATTGTAGATTGAATTATTACTTTTATTCTATCTTTTATAAGTGTTTGTTATAGTTTTTCATTTGAATTTAGCACAATTTTTGTATCTGGTTATCTTTTTTGGCATCTTTTTTTTCTCATTAATAAGACCTAATCCAAATAATTTAATAGTGTGTGACTTTTTTTTTAATTAAATTATTTGGATTAGGTCTTATTTTCTTTTATTAATTTGTTATAGTTTTTCATTTGAATTTAGCTCCATTTTTGTGTCTGTCTTTTTTTTTCTTCTCATAAATAGGCTGATGCTGTATTTGTGTACTCAATTGTTGCTTTTTTTTAATTAAATTATTTGGATTAGGTCTTATTTTCTTTTATTAATTTGTTATAGTTTTTCATTTGAATTTAGCTCCATTTTTGTGTCTGTCTTTTTTTTTCATCTCATAAATAGGCTGATGCTGTATTTGTGTACTCAATTGTTGCTTTTTGTGTCTGGTTTCTTTTTTGCAGTATTTTTTTTTGAATCCTTTTTTTTTTCATCAATTGTTTCCTCACATGCTTGGAATTTTCTTTTTATGCCTGTCCTGGCTTTCAGTTTTATAGATTTCCTCTGCTTGGTTCTTATTTTACCTTTTTTTTTTGAGCGTCTTCTGTCATGCCTCAGAAAGGCCGTGGAAGACTCACTCCCCTGACCGCTAGGCTATTTCTCATGTTTACTTTTTTACCAATGCCTATAATTTTTCACCTGAAAGATTTTTTTTAAATTTGTTATTCAATAAACTATTATCACTTATTTTTGGTCTTCTTTTTATTTACTTATTTTACTGGGGCTTGGTGGAAGGATGGTCTAAGCCGTTGGTTTTCGACCGCTACGACCCGGGTTCGATTCCCGCATTGGGCACTTTTTTCTGAAAAAATAAAAAAAAAAGCTCCAATGGCTTCTGATTCTTGCAAAAGTCCAACCCCACCAGCAAGCGCAAGTAATCAAACGGGGCTCTGGCACACTTGTACATGCAAAGTCGAACTGCTTTTCATACGTGTACCATTTTCAAAGACCCTGCTTAGGATTAAAACTTCTCAGAAGCATAACAATAGTACCAACCTAGAGGTTAACTGGTGTGGATGCATTCCTCTGGGAGTAAGACTATTGAGAAATTCAGTAGGGAGTTATTTTGCTTCTCCGCATTCTAACACTCCAACTGTTAACACTGTGGAAACACTGACTCATGTTTGGTAAGCAATTTCAGGGAAGAAACTATAGACATTGGATTAAATAAATTATTAATTAAATTGCATTAAATAAAAATTATTAGATTTAAATAAATATTATTCGAGTGAAAAAAAAAAGAAAAAATTAACAAATTAGAAAATAAAATTTCGAAAAATACAACTATATTGCAGATAAGATAAGAGGACCTTATTAAAAAATAAATAAACAAACTGTAATTCGACACTATCGATAATTCGACACTTTCGATAATTCGACACTTTCGATAATTCGACCATTTTAAAAATCAAATTTACAAGGTTGATTGTTGTTTAAATACAACTTTGATTTTGCATGCATAAACACAGGCTCTTGTAGCAAGAACCCAACTTTAGTGAAAACTGATGCCTCTTCAGAATGAATGGAAGACTGAAATCTGAAGGAGCAGAAGATATGGGTCATCTTTACATGTATGCTATCCAATGTTCGCACACTTGAAAAAGCTACATATAAAGTTGTCCGTGCGTAAACACAGGCTCTTGTAGCCAAGGTTTGGCCTTGAGCCTTATTTATAGTCATAGCAAAAGCCAACCTTAGTGAAAACTAACGCCTCTCTAGAATGAAGCGAAGGTTGGTATCCGAAGGGGCCAAAGATATTTCAGACACTATACAGTGTGTTCAACTTTGGGCACTGTCAGTATATGTGCTTCAAGGACATGAGAGCACATGCGCTGAAACACCATACGTGTTCCATCGCAAAGATCCTAAAGGCATTGGTGAAAGTATAAATAAATATTTTGGAAATGAAAAAAAAAACATATATATATAAGAAAATAAATTGGAATAAAAATTTACAAACTATATTTCAGAGTGGATACATATTTGAAAGGAAAAAAAAAAAGAAAATTGCAAACAACAAAACTATATTACAGATATGACATGAAAACTAACGCCTCTCTAGAATGAAGCGAAGGTTGGTATCCGAAGGGGCCAAAGATATTTCAGACACTATACAGTGTGTTCAACTTTGGGCACTGTCAGTATATGTGCTTCAAGGACATGAGAGCACATGCGCTGAAACACCATACGCGTTCCATCGCAAAGATCCTAAAGGCATTGGTGAAAGTATAAATGACCCATATATTCTGCTCCTTCAGATTTCAGTCTTCCATTCATTCTGAAGAGGCATCAGTTTTCACTAAAGTTTGCTTTTGCTATGACTATAAATAATATTTGGGTTCTTGCTACAAGAGCCTGTGTTTATGCATGCAAAAGCAAAGTTGTATTTAAACAACAATCAACCTTGTAAATTTGATTTTTAAAATGGTCGAATTATCGAAAGTGTCGAATTATCGAAAGTGTCGAATTATCGAAAGTGTCGAATTATCGAGTGTCGAATTACAGTTTGTTTATGTATTTTTAATAAGGTCCTCTTATCTTATCTGCAATATAGTTGTATTTTTCGAAATTTTATTTTCTAATTTGTTAATTTCTTTCTTTTTTTTTCACTCTAATAATATTTATTTAAATCTAATAACTTTTATTTAATGCAATTTAATTAATAATTTATTTAATCCAATGTCTATAGTTTCTTCCCTGAAATTGCTTACCAAACATGAGTCAGTGTTTCCACAGTGTTAACAGTTGGAGTGTTAGAATGCGGAGAAGCAAAATAACTCCCTACTGAATTTCTCAATAGTCTCACTCCCAGAGGAATGCATCCACACCAGTTAACCTCTAGGTTGGTACTATTGTTATGCTTCTGAGAAGTTTTAATCCTAAGCAGGGTCTTTGAAAATGGTATACGTATGGTGATACAGTGCATGTGCTCTCATGTCCTTAAAGTAGTGTAGTTCTGTTGTTTGCAATTTCATTTTCTGATTTGTTAAAATTTTTCTTCTATAGTTTCTCACCTGCGGGTCCTTCGGGTAAACCCGGGGCGTTGCCCGGGTCACTCGGCTAGTCCATTAAATATACGAATAAACCTACATAGAAACCACGCTAAAAAATCAATTGGTAATATATATATGAAAGAACACAATAAATTACATACTTTTAACAACTTTAAGATAGAAATACTAGACATATGTCAAAACAAAAAACAACGACTATTATTAGAAAACAACTACATTTATAAACACAACACATTATTCCCTTATGGACTTAATGACGAATTAAACTACACATACAAACCACAAACAGAAGAAATTTCAACTTATGAAATCAGCTGCAAATACAAAAAAAATGAATTCAAAACTAAACCTAATAAAACTAGAGGTAAAACTACCAATAAATTAGGTTACATTGAATTTGAAGAATTACTGGACCCAAAACAAATGTACACTAACAACTTCGTCGATAAATTTATTAAAACATTATTTAAACTAAATAATAATAAATTTATCAAACTTATAGAATATATTAAAATTCATAATCTGACTAACAGATTAATAGATATCACACACGACATCTTTAAATACAGAAAAATTAAACAATCTACTAATAACATTAATATTATCATTAAATTTAATAACAATTTATTTAATCATATTAAGTTTAATGATATTTTTAATAACCAAAACATTAATAATCTTTTCCCTATAAAAAATTTAAATTTCAAAACAATCTGGAGATACAACAAAAATATAGGTAATTTAGTTTGCAATTATAACCAATTTATTAATAATTTGGCAAATTATAAAAAAATTAAATGTAATTGCAACAACTATATTGATAAATATAAGTTTTCAGGTCATATATTAACTAGCAATTTTTCTTTTTTAAATCCAGAATATCAGGATATTTTAAATAAAGGGTATAAATATATACCTCAAATTAAACACAATTATAATAATACAATTAAATCTATATTAAAAGATATAGATATTTTCATAAATAAAACTAGTATAAAATACAGTATTCCAGAATTTACTTTTCTGGAATGGAAACATAATATTAAAAAGTAAATTATAAATTATTATAATAATACACTTAAATACACAAAACCTAATTCAGATATTCCTTCTTTTAAAGAAAATATAATTAATTTACAGAAGGACTTTATTATCACTCCTATAGATAAATGTTCCAATAACTTATCTATAATTTGTAAAAATCTATACCACGATATACTAAAAAAGGAAATTGATAATAATCATAAATACACTTTTGCTAGAACTACAGCCACAAAAATCAAAAAAGACATCAAAAATGTTGAAAATTCACTAAAAATTTATAATCACTACAAAAATCCAAACATACCAAAGTTCTATATAATTCCTAAACTACACAAAAAACCTATTTCTTTCAGAACAATCACATCTGGTATAAATTCAGTTATAAAAAACATTGATATACAATTAGCTTCAACACTACAATTTATTATAAATAAATTAACTAATAAATATAATTATAAATTTATCGACTCAAATAAAAAAATCATTAACTATTTAATGAACAATTGGACAAACATGGAAACAGTACACACATTTGACTTTGAGGACCTATATTCTAAAATAAATTTAAGAGATCTAAATAATAAAATAACCAATTTATTTAACGAAATCATTAATGACAAAACTTTCCACATTAAAATTATTCATAACAGATATAAAACAATTAAATTAGATCTTAAAACAGCAAAAACTCTACTGGAAACATTTTTAAATTTTAACTATATAGAATTTAAAAATAAAATATATATTCAATCAGAAGGAGTTCCCATGGGAACGTCTTCTAGTCCGTTATTAGCAAACTTAATATTATTCTGGTACGAAAGAGAATACTTTCTACAAAATAATGTTAACTGGCAAATGTTCCGTTATGTAGATGACATTATAATATTTAATAATCCACAGTTCAAAAATTTAATACCTAAAATTTATCCTAAATACTTGAAACTTAAAAACAATGAAAAAATTTATAGAAACAAAAAAGTTAACTTTTTAGACCTAAATATAGACCTTACAAATAATGCTATTAAAATTTATAATAAAAAAAGTAATTATAATTTCAATATTATAAAATACTGTAATATGAATTCTAATATTTCATTAAATTGCTGTAAAGGTATATATTTTGGTCAGTTTCTAAGATTTTATAGAATAAATAATATATTAGAAAATTTCATAGAAGATGTCAAAAATTTAAACATGGAATTTATTAAAAACAAATTTAGTATCAGACAAGTAAAATATTTCAACAGTATATCAATTATAAAATACTTAAAAAAAAATAAATGGAAGTATCCATTTATTAAATCAACTTTCTATAATTTCTTTCAATAATCAATACTACAAATTTATAATCTTCAACAATTAGTTAAACTTAAATTAAATAGCTGATTTGAAGATTTTTTCACAAGATTTTTAAAGTAATATTGTATATAATTCATTTTGTTTAATCTCCAATTTCTGGGGAGGAAAATGGAAATTAAATAAAAGTGAATTTTCACAATTAATAGCTTTATTAAACTCTAATAATTTGCCTTTTTAAAGGAATATTGAAAGATGAATAAGTGTTGAATCAATTATTTTAATTTTAACTGACTGTAAAGATTATAAAATTTGGATTTCTTCCCTTAACTATCTTATCTTTATTCTTTGAATGTCTTGTTCTCCCACAATTCGGTCTAAATTTGTCCCCACCCCCCCACAACATGTGTTATCCAGAAATAGTTGTTTACAGTTGAAGGCGTTCGCGGACAAGGTAGGTACACATTATATCTGTTCATATAAATGTTTCACTGTAGTAACTTTATATTAACACATAAAATACGGTTGAAAGGAGGTCTAGACATAATAGAGAAGGGATGAAATGTTGAAAAGCTGAATTTCTATTTGAGAAGTCCCGGTTCAGCAGACCTCTTTTTTCAATAATTACTCCAATTTAAGTTTTTTGTATATGTCTGGTCTACCATTAGGGTTTCAAAACATAATAACCAAACTTATAATAAAAGTTAATTCATATTATAGATATTTTACTAAATACAACTTTTTATATTCATATTTTAAAATAAAAAAATTTAAAAAATCTTTTAAAAAAAAAAAAAAAAAGAATAAAATATAAAATTATAAAAAAATATATATATATACTAACAATCTTATCTACCTTATTTACAAAACTTTTTGTTTTCTTTCTATTAGTTTGATTAAAAGTACATGGTTCTGTCTTTCTATCTTTTTTCTAACTATTATATATATTATCTCTTCGATTATTCTATATATAGGATTAGAGTATGTCTGAATGACGTGTAAAAGCCGATGTAATAGACGTTACTTTGTTAATTTTTTTATTGTTATTAATTATAATTATATAATTAACTAGAGGATGTTTTAGAAGTAAAGAATTTTTTTTTTTTTTTCTCTATCTATACTAAATAATAACAATTAACAAATTTATAATTTGAATTTAAATAATCAAACTAATGAAGATAATTTTAATAGAATACTTAACTATAAAACTATACAACTATTTATTTTTATAATTAATTTAGATTTAGCTTGCTAATCTAACCAAATCTACTTGATATGATTTATCATTCTGATCAGATTGCTCCTTAAGTTTTAAATGTAGTATCACTGTTATATTTTTATTATATAGTTTTTACACTATATTAATTCATATGAGCTTGCTCTATGATATATTTTTATATATAATATAATATACAAATTTAAATATATATTAGATATTCTAATATAAATAAAACTCTATACAGATTATAATTATCTTTTATTGTTTGATTATGAAAAAGTAAATTATAAAAATAATTTTAAAAAATAACTTCAGAACTTTTGTTTTTTTCATTGTTTAGATAGTTTAAAGATGTTTTTTATTAGTTATTCTTAAAAAATATAACAGATAACAAACAGTAATATCTATATTTTTATAGATTAATTATTCATTTTATTACAAATTTAATTACCACAAAAACAATTAAGATAAATATATTAATAAAAAAAAAAATTTTCTCAATAGAATAACAAACTAAAAAACTAAAAAAAACTACCAGCATATTAGGGTTAGCACCTCTTTTATGTTAATTCAAACTCGCTAAGAATTGCCTAAGAAAGAATTGTCAAACTTGTCCCTCTCTTAAGAACCATGATACATTTCAAACGACTAGTTGTAAATTAGTAAATACTATTTATAAATTAACATGCCAAATTTGTCAATTATCATATATAGGACAAACATGTAATCCATTAAATATACGAATAAACCTACATAGAAACCACGCTAAAAAATCAATTGGTAATATATATATGAAAGAACACAATAAATTACATACTTTTAACAACTTTAAGATAGAAATACTAGACATATGTCAAAACAAAAAACAACGACTATTATTAGAAAACAACTACATTTATAAACACAACACATTATTCCCTTATGGACTTAATGACGAATTAAACTACACATACAAACCACAAACAGAAGAAATTTCAACTTATGAAATCAGCTGCAAATACAAAAAAAAATGAATTCAAAACTAAACCTAATAAAACTAGAGGTAAAACTACCAATAAATTAGGTTACATTGAATTTGAAGAATTACTGGACCCAAAACAAATGTACACTAACAACTTCGTCGATAAATTTATTAAAACATTATTTAAACTAAATAATAATAAATTTATCAAACTTATAGAATATATTAAAATTCATAATCTGACTAACAGATTAATAGATATCACACACGACATCTTTAAATACAGAAAAATTAAACAATCTACTAATAACATTAATATTATCATTAAATTTAATAACAATTTATTTAATCATATTAAGTTTAATGATATTTTTAATAACCAAAACATTAATAATCTTTTCCCTATAAAAAATTTAAATTTCAAAACAATCTGGAGATACAACAAAAATATAGGTAATTTAGTTTGCAATTATAACCAATTTATTAATAATTTGGCAAATTATAAAAAAATTAAATGTAATTGCAACAACTATATTGATAAATATAAGTTTTCAGGTCATATATTAACTAGCAATTTTTCTTTTTTAAATCCAGAATATCAGGATATTTTAAATAAAGGGTATAAATATATACCTCAAATTAAACACAATTATAATAATACAATTAAATCTATATTAAAAGATATAGATATTTTCATAAATAAAACTAGTATAAAATACAGTATTCCAGAATTTACTTTTCTGGAATGGAAACATAATATTAAAAAGGAAATTATAAATTATTATAATAATACACTTAAATACACAAAACCTAATTCAGATATTCCTTCTTTTAAAGAAAATATAATTAATTTACAGAAGGACTTTATTATCACTCCTATAGATAAATGTTCCAATAACTTATCTATAATTTGTAAAAATCTATACCACGATATACTAAAAAAGGAAATTGATAATAATCATAAATACACTTTTGCTAGAACTACAGCCACAAAAATCAAAAAAGACATCAAAAATGTTGAAAATTCACTAAAAATTTATAATCACTACAAAAATCCAAACATACCAAAGTTCTATATAATTCCTAAACTACACAAAAAACCTATTTCTTTCAGAACAATCACATCTGGTATAAATTCAGTTATAAAAAACATTGATATACAATTAGCTTCAACACTACAATTTATTATAAATAAATTAACTAATAAATATAATTATAAATTTATCGACTCAAATAAAAAAATCATTAACTATTTAATGAACAATTGGACAAACATGGAAACAGTACACACATTTGACTTTGAGGACCTATATTCTAAAATAAATTTAAGAGATCTAAATAATAAAATAACCAATTTATTTAACGAAATCATTAATGACAAAACTTTCCACATTAAAATTATTCATAACAGATATAAAACAATTAAATTAGATCTTAAAACAGCAAAAACTCTACTGGAAACATTTTTAAATTTTAACTATATAGAATTTAAAAATAAAATATATATTCAATCAGAAGGAGTTCCCATGGGAACGTCTTCTAGTCCGTTATTAGCAAACTTAATATTATTCTGGTACGAAAGAGAATACTTTCTACAAAATAATGTTAACTGGCAAATGTTCCGTTATGTAGATGACATTATAATATTTAATAATCCACAGTTCAAAAATTTAATACCTAAAATTTATCCTAAATACTTGAAACTTAAAAACAATGAAAAAATTTATAGAAACAAAAAAGTTAACTTTTTAGACCTAAATATAGACCTTACAAATAATGCTATTAAAATTTATAATAAAAAAAGTAATTATAATTTCAATATTATAAAATACTGTAATATGAATTCTAATATTTCATTAAATTGCTGTAAAGGTATATATTTTGGTCAGTTTCTAAGATTTTATAGAATAAATAATATATTAGAAAATTTCATAGAAGATGTCAAAAATTTAAACATGGAATTTATTAAAAACAAATTTAGTATCAGACAAGTAAAATATTTCAACAGTATATCAATTATAAAATACTTAAAAAAAAATAAATGGAAGTATCCATTTATTAAATCAACTTTCTATAATTTCTTTCAATAATCAATACTACAAATTTATAATCTTCAACAATTAGTTAAACTTAAATTAAATAGCTGATTTGAAGATTTTTTCACAAGATTTTTAAAGTAATATTGTATATAATTCATTTTGTTTAATCTCCAATTTCTGGGGAGGAAAATGGAAATTAAATAAAAGTGAATTTTCACAATTAATAGCTTTATTAAACTCTAATAATTTGCCTTTTTAAAGGAATATTGAAAGATGAATAAGTGTTGAATCAATTATTTTAATTTTAACTGACTGTAAAGATTATAAAATTTGGATTTCTTCCCTTAACTATCTTATCTTTATTCTTTGAATGTCTTGTTCTCCCACAATTCGGTCTAAATTTGTCCCCACCCCCCCACAACATGTGTTATCCAGAAATAGTTGTTTACAGTTGAAGGCGTTCGCGGACAAGGTAGGTACACATTATATCTGTTCATATAAATGTTTCACTGTAGTAACTTTATATTAACACATAAAATACGGTTGAAAGGAGGTCTAGACATAATAGAGAAGGGATGAAATGTTGAAAAGCTGAATTTCTATTTGAGAAGTCCCGGTTCAGCAGACCTCTTTTTTCAATAATTACTCCAATTTAAGTTTTTTGTATATGTCTGGTCTACCATTAGGGTTTCAAAACATAATAACCAAACTTATAATAAAAGTTAATTCATATTATAGATATTTTACTAAATACAACTTTTTATATTCATATTTTAAAATAAAAAAATTTAAAAAATCTTTTAAAAAAAAAAAAAAAAGAATAAAATATAAAATTATAAAAAAATATATATATATACTAACAATCTTATCTACCTTATTTACAAAACTTTTTGTTTTCTTTCTATTAGTTTGATTAAAAGTACATGGTTCTGTCTTTCTATCTTTTTTCTAACTATTATATATATTATCTCTTCGATTATTCTATATATAGGATTAGAGTATGTCTGAATGACGTGTAAAAGCCGATGTAATAGACGTTACTTTGTTAATTTTTTTATTGTTATTAATTATAATTATATAATTAACTAGAGGATGTTTTAGAAGTAAAGAATTTTTTTTTTTTTTTTTCTCTATCTATACTAAATAATAACAATTAACAAATTTATAATTTGAATTTAAATAATCAAACTAATGAAGATAATTTTAATAGAATACTTAACTATAAAACTATACAACTATTTATTTTTATAATTAATTTAGATTTAGCTTGCTAATCTAACCAAATCTACTTGATATGATTTATCATTCTGATCAGATTGCTCCTTAAGTTTTAAATGTAGTATCACTGTTATATTTTTATTATATAGTTTTTACACTATATTAATTCATATGAGCTTGCTCTATGATATATTTTTATATATAATATAATATACAAATTTAAATATATATTAGATATTCTAATATAAATAAAACTCTATACAGATTATAATTATCTTTTATTGTTTGATTATGAAAAAGTAAATTATAAAAATAATTTTAAAAAATAACTTCAGAACTTTTGTTTTTTTCATTGTTTAGATAGTTTAAAGATGTTTTTTATTAGTTATTCTTAAAAAATATAACAGATAACAAACAGTAATATCTATATTTTTATAGATTAATTATTCATTTTATTACAAATTTAATTACCACAAAACAATTAAGATAAATATATTAATAAAAAAAAAAATTTTCTCAATAGAATAACAAACTAAAAAACTAAAAAAAACTACCAGCATATTAGGGTTAGCACCTCTTTTATGTTAATTCAAACTCGCTAAGAATTGCCTAAGAAAGAATTGTCAAACTTGTCCCTCTCTTAAGAACCATGATACATTTCAAACGACTAGTTGTAAATTAGTAAATACTATTTATAAATTAACATGCCAAATTTGTCAATTATCATATATAGGACAAACATGTAATCCATTAAATATACGAATAAACCTACATAGAAACCACGCTAAAAAATCAATTGGTAATATATATATGAAAGAACACAATAAATTACATACTTTTAACAACTTTAAGATAGAAATACTAGACATATGTCAAAACAAAAAACAACGACTATTATTAGAAAACAACTACATTTATAAACACAACACATTATTCCCTTATGGACTTAATGACGAATTAAACTACACATACAAACCACAAACAGAAGAAATTTCAACTTATGAAATCAGCTGCAAATACAAAAAAAATGAATTCAAAACTAAACCTAATAAAACTAGAGGTAAAACTACCAATAAATTAGGTTACATTGAATTTGAAGAATTACTGGACCCAAAACAAATGTACACTAACAACTTCGTCGATAAATTTATTAAAACATTATTTAAACTAAATAATAATAAATTTATCAAACTTATAGAATATATTAAAATTCATAATCTGACTAACAGATTAATAGATATCACACACGACATCTTTAAATACAGAAAAATTAAACAATCTACTAATAACATTAATATTATCATTAAATTTAATAACAATTTATTTAATCATATTAAGTTTAATGATATTTTTAATAACCAAAACATTAATAATCTTTTCCCTATAAAAAATTTAAATTTCAAAACAATCTGGAGATACAACAAAAATATAGGTAATTTAGTTTGCAATTATAACCAATTTATTAATAATTTGGCAAATTATAAAAAAATTAAATGTAATTGCAACAACTATATTGATAAATATAAGTTTTCAGGTCATATATTAACTAGCAATTTTTCTTTTTTAAATCCAGAATATCAGGATATTTTAAATAAAGGGTATAAATATATACCTCAAATTAAACACAATTATAATAATACAATTAAATCTATATTAAAAGATATAGATATTTTCATAAATAAAACTAGTATAAAATACAGTATTCCAGAATTTACTTTTCTGGAATGGAAACATAATATTAAAAAGGAAATTATAAATTATTATAATAATACACTTAAATACACAAAACCTAATTCAGATATTCCTTCTTTTAAAGAAAATATAATTAATTTACAGAAGGACTTTATTATCACTCCTATAGATAAATGTTCCAATAACTTATCTATAATTTGTAAAAATCTATACCACGATATACTAAAAAAGGAAATTGATAATAATCATAAATACACTTTTGCTAGAACTACAGCCACAAAAATCAAAAAAGACATCAAAAATGTTGAAAATTCACTAAAAATTTATAATCACTACAAAAATCCAAACATACCAAAGTTCTATATAATTCCTAAACTACACAAAAAACCTATTTCTTTCAGAACAATCACATCTGGTATAAATTCAGTTATAAAAAACATTGATATACAATTAGCTTCAACACTACAATTTATTATAAATAAATTAACTAATAAATATAATTATAAATTTATCGACTCAAATAAAAAAATCATTAACTATTTAATGAACAATTGGACAAACATGGAAACAGTACACACATTTGACTTTGAGGACCTATATTCTAAAATAAATTTAAGAGATCTAAATAATAAAATAACCAATTTATTTAACGAAATCATTAATGACAAAACTTTCCACATTAAAATTATTCATAACAGATATAAAACAATTAAATTAGATCTTAAAACAGCAAAAACTCTACTGGAAACATTTTTAAATTTTAACTATATAGAATTTAAAAATAAAATATATATTCAATCAGAAGGAGTTCCCATGGGAACGTCTTCTAGTCCGTTATTAGCAAACTTAATATTATTCTGGTACGAAAGAGAATACTTTCTACAAAATAATGTTAACTGGCAAATGTTCCGTTATGTAGATGACATTATAATATTTAATAATCCACAGTTCAAAAATTTAATACCTAAAATTTATCCTAAATACTTGAAACTTAAAAACAATGAAAAAATTTATAGAAACAAAAAAGTTAACTTTTTAGACCTAAATATAGACCTTACAAATAATGCTATTAAAATTTATAATAAAAAAAGTAATTATAATTTCAATATTATAAAATACTGTAATATGAATTCTAATATTTCATTAAATTGCTGTAAAGGTATATATTTTGGTCAGTTTCTAAGATTTTATAGAATAAATAATATATTAGAAAATTTCATAGAAGATGTCAAAAATTTAAACATGGAATTTATTAAAAACAAATTTAGTATCAGACAAGTAAAATATTTCAACAGTATATCAATTATAAAATACTTAAAAAAAAATAAATGGAAGTATCCATTTATTAAATCAACTTTCTATAATTTCTTTCAATAATCAATACTACAAATTTATAATCTTCAACAATTAGTTAAACTTAAATTAAATAGCTGATTTGAAGATTTTTTCACAAGATTTTTAAAGTAATATTGTATATAATTCATTTTGTTTAATCTCCAATTTCTGGGGAGGAAAATGGAAATTAAATAAAAGTGAATTTTCACAATTAATAGCTTTATTAAACTCTAATAATTTGCCTTTTTAAAGGAATATTGAAAGATGAATAAGTGTTGAATCAATTATTTTAATTTTAACTGACTGTAAAGATTATAAAATTTGGATTTCTTCCCTTAACTATCTTATCTTTATTCTTTGAATGTCTTGTTCTCCCACAATTCGGTCTAAATTTGTCCCCACCCCCCCCACAACATGTGTTATCCAGAAATAGTTGTTTACAGTTGAAGGCGTTCGCGGACAAGGTAGGTACACATTATATCTGTTCATATAAATGTTTCACTGTAGTAACTTTATATTAACACATAAAATACGGTTGAAAGGAGGTCTAGACATAATAGAGAAGGGATGAAATGTTGAAAAGCTGAATTTCTATTTGAGAAGTCCCGGTTCAGCAGACCTCTTTTTTCAATAATTACTCCAATTTAAGTTTTTTGTATATGTCTGGTCTACCATTAGGGTTTCAAAACATAATAACCAAACTTATAATAAAAGTTAATTCATATTATAGATATTTTACTAAATACAACTTTTTATATTCATATTTTAAAATAAAAAAATTTAAAAAATCTTTTAAAAAAAAAAAAAAGAATAAAATATAAAATTATAAAAAAATATATATATATACTAACAATCTTATCTACCTTATTTACAAAACTTTTTGTTTTCTTTCTATTAGTTTGATTAAAAGTACATGGTTCTGTCTTTCTATCTTTTTTCTAACTATTATATATATTATCTCTTCGATTATTCTATATATAGGATTAGAGTATGTCTGAATGACGTGTAAAAGCCGATGTAATAGACGTTACTTTGTTAATTTTTTTATTGTTATTAATTATAATTATATAATTAACTAGAGGATGTTTTAGAAGTAAAGAATTTTTTTTTTTTTTCTCTATCTATACTAAATAATAACAATTAACAAATTTATAATTTGAATTTAAATAATCAAACTAATGAAGATAATTTTAATAGAATACTTAACTATAAAACTATACAACTATTTATTTTTATAATTAATTTAGATTTAGCTTGCTAATCTAACCAAATCTACTTGATATGATTTATCATTCTGATCAGATTGCTCCTTAAGTTTTAAATGTAGTATCACTGTTATATTTTTATTATATAGTTTTTACACTATATATATATATATATATATATATATATATATCTGAACGCATTGCCAGAGTTGTGTACTCCGGTAGAAGGGCAGTATAATGCCTGAAATCTTGATATTGAAATAAAAAATGAAAAGAAAACTCACTTATCTAGTAATCTGTTGCATCATTTAATTCATATACAAGAGATTCGCATATATTGCAATAATGATGGTATATCATAAAAATATATTTACAAAATTATAAATAAGAGGGAAATAAATGATTTATATTTGTGATCGCTGAACTGAAGTAACGTGAAGAGAGAAAATATGGTTTTACCGGCTTATAACCAAAATGTATGATATTTGAGCCCAAAAATGGATGTTGCAAGCAGACAAACCGCAATGCACTGTAGAAAAGTACCAAAGTGCTGCTGACAAAAGTTACTATTTTTACGGGTTATCACACAAAAAAAGAATATACTAGGGCCTATAGTAAATGTACCTTAATACACAGAAAAGCGTACACTCAAGAGTACAACACCAACAATAAAAAGGAATTGAATAAGGACTAGCGATTTGTAAAATAAAGTAAAAAAGTACTTAGCTTTATTGTAGTGTTGGTAGGGATCGGACTGGGGTCACACAGGGATGCGAAAAGAACAGCCAATTATCCACGCTCTCGGACCATCGCATTCCCTTAGTCCCCTCTTATATACAGACATGGCCACACTCGTCCAATGAGAAGGCATGAGAGATTGGTTCACTAACAAACGAGGACAACATTCTTCCCGCTAAAAACTGATCAGAAAAAAAAAAACTAAAAATGTTTGTCAATATAATTTGACACTGCATGCCATCAAGGTTATTCAAAAGAGGTTAGATTCCCCAGGCCAGGGAAGAGAGAGAGACAGGTATGGATTACGGGAACTCAATAAGTCGAGGTAGTGACGGCACCTCCAGGAACACCTACCTACCTCAACGACCAACCTTCCAAAGTTTCGAACATTCGTTCAATCCCTTTATATTTACAGCCACCCAATCACATGGCTTGTGGATGATTCCTATCAGATAACAAGAATCTTCTTCTTCTTCTTTCTTATCTCCACTCAATCATATTAGGGTATCAAGCTTGTTTGACAACCATCATTATTGTGTGAAGTAGAATGTGTCTGCCTTTGTCATTAAGACTGGGAGCACTACTCAGTGGCAGGCCGACTTAGCTCCAAAAGAAATGGCCGCCTCTGACATGAGAAACAGACGCCATGTGCAGCCGCTCCTAACATGTAGTACAAACGCTGCTCATCCTGTATCCCTGGATTAGGAGCCCTTACAGGGTACTATCAGCCGGGCCAGCTGAGCTCAGGTTTTTTAGCGAGCTTGTTACTGCTCCCCCTCTTCCTTTTTCATCTGCGCTTGGGACCGGCAAAGGCGGAGATAACAAGAATAATATGTTTAACTGAATAAATACATTAGTGGAAATAGAAAGTGTTACACCTCGAATACGAGTTGAATAAAAAAACATGGAATTTGGCTCAAATTAATATATTGAGGTATGTACTGAATGCTAACGTTTTGGATGTAAAAACGTATAAAAATAGTTAAATTCTTTACATTTTAAAATAATAATTTGGCCTATATATAATTAACTGTATGCCAAGTTACTTCTGGGTGTTACACTTTCTATTTTCATTAGATATAGAAGATTCTTTAATGTAAAATATGTAGGGAATTTACCAAATGAAAGAAGACAAGTTTCTTTAATTATTCGACGACGCAAGCTTTCGGGCAAAAACCCTTCAACAGGCAATTCTATATACAGTTACGAGCGTCATCAATTCTTTTTCATCTCTGTCACCGTTTGCTTTTTTTTTTTTTGGAATGGCGCTCTCCCATTGGTTGGCTACGATCACGCCACCTTTGCCCCCCCCCCCCACTCGCTTTGTTGTTTTTGTAACTATTGTGTTGGAGCGGGTCGCTCCTTAAATAAATGCATATATTAGTTAATAACTAAATGAAATCCTCTCTTTCTTTTACCCAGTAAGAGACGCCTACGGAAGCCAACAGTACATAGACAGATAAAGCACATAGGCTATAGTTATTAACTAGCATATGCATTGATTTAAGGCGCCAATTTATAATTGTAACAAATAGTATTTGAATAAAAACATTCAATCGGGTAAAACACGGGCGTTGCCCGGGCCATTCGGCTAGTAAAGTATAAATACGACACTCTGGCAACAGAGTTTATTGCCTGTTGAAGGGTTTTTGCCCGAAAGCTTGCGTCGTCGAATAATTAAAGAAACTTGTCTTCTTTCATTTGGTAAATTCGCTACTTTCTATTTCCACCAAAATGTACATCCATCCCAAATTTCATTATAAGAAATTTACACTATTTTTGATGCGAATGTTTCTTTTTAAAAATAAAACAAATTTCTACTGCCTTTACTGTAATAATAAAATATAATGGGAGAGCTTGGATCATCAGTGGTGAACCTTCCCAGCGGTTATCCCAGGTTAATTATATCCCTATTACACAAAAGACTCAACACAGAGCAACTGAGTACTTTTAGTAGTTTAAGAATTTTAGTAGTAAAGACTGTGAGAGATGGAGATCCTTAGCTTTCGTTCCAGAATGTTATATTCCTCTTTTTTTTTACCAAATTAAAGATAAAGATATAAAAGGAATAATTCAACTTTATTATTCCAAATACAAAAAGTAGCAACAACTCGCTCGATGCGTCTCGTGAAGTCACTCAGCTCCGCGAGGCGGGCAAACAATTTATCGCTTTCTCTCCTTTCCTTTCTTCTGTATTCTGTTATATCAGAGATCAAGTTGTCTTTTGTTTAATATCGCAATCGAAAAAGGCATTCGAAGAATAACAATCAAGACCTGAAATATTTTCAAATACTTCTAATTCTTCGAAATATTCAACAAGAACTTCTAAAAATGCATGAAATTATTGCAAATTGGAAAATTTCAAATATTACTATGCAACTTACACGAAGAAGTATTACCTATTCTGTTATATTACAAGATATATTAAACAAAATGGATAAGAAAAGTTTAATAAAGAATCTAGTTTCCAAATGTCGATCTTAATATTTCAAATAACCACGTTTTGAGATCAGGAACATCTAATTGGCACATAACGGATTCCTAAGTAAAGGAGGCCTATTGAATGAAGTCTAGTGATGTAGGAACAAGAGGTCCCCAAAGAGGCGCTATGTTGGTATCCAGTAACCGGTAGTTTACATTGTCCTCAAAACATCGACCTAACCTGTTCTCCCTGCCTGCTCTCTCCTTGTCCTTTGTTCGCTCATCTCTTCGTACTTGGAGACAGGGGAGGTCATATATGTTGATGCCATTTGAAACACGAGAATTTAGACTATTACTCCTTTCTTCTTCTTCTCTTATCTCCACTCAATCATATTAGAGTATTAAGCCACCATGTCTCAAACTCTACAAGCTTGATACCCTAATATGATTGAGTGGAGATAAGAAAGAAGAAGAGACACCATCAATAAGCTCTACAAGCTTGATACCCTAATATGATTGAGTGGAGATAAGAAAGAAGAAGAGACACCATCAATAAGCTCTACAAGCTTGATACCCTAATATGATTGAGTGGAGATAAGAAAGAAGAAGAGACACCATCAATAAGCTCTACAAGCTTGATACCCTAATATGATTGAGTGGAGATAAGAAAGAAGAAGAGACACCATCAATAAGCTCTACAAGCTTGATACCCTAATATGATTGAGTGGAGATAAGAAAGAAGAAGAGACACCATCAATAAGCTCTACAAGCTTGATACCCTAATATGATTGAATGGAGATAAGAAAGAAGAAGAGAGTATCAAGCCTGTAGAGCTTGTTAATGGTGTCTGCTGGGGATGAGCAGAGATCATCAAAGGAGATTTGACATTCATCATGAGACTAGGTGATGTATCTGATTTTATCATTAAGACTGATAAGATTAAGATTCTTTATTTCGGTAAAACTGGGATTTGAGGTGAAGTGAAATTAAAATTCACATTTCCTTGAAAGCAACAGAAATCTCGCTGATCCGTTTTAAAAAACGAGAATTTAAAACTTAGCCCAGTTGTTTTTAATTCGAAATAAAGAAATGCGAATCGATATACTCTCAGGGACAAAATTTAAGGAAGTGGAAAGTTTTTAATGTCATCGGTCGTCTATTTTTTTTTTTTTTTTTTTGAAGAAGAAAACGGAGACATTTTTTGTGTTCACACTTGGTTATCTCGTGTGTCTTCAATAAAGGTCACTGTAATATCTTCTAGAGTTATTGTCTGAATCCCGATATACATGCTAAAAGGTACAACTTCCTTAAGTTTTGTCAATGAGTATATCTTTCAGAGGTATTGTCTGAATCCAAATATACAAGCTAAACGGTACAACTTCCTTAAGTTTTGTCAATGAGTATATCTTTCAGAGGTATTGTCTGAATCCAAATATACATGCTAAACGGTACAACTTTTAAAGTTTTGTCCATGAGTGTGTGAGTGTAGTTTTAATACTTTAGGCACTTTGAACATCAACGGTGGTACTGTTACACCAGTGTCCTCCACACTACCTGAGAGCGACATTTTACAACTTGTGTCAATCCATCAAGTGCATAGTTCGCACATTGATTACAATGATATTGATGTAATAGATTATTAATAGAATGCTATGTATAATGATTATGTACATTGCAGCTCTGCTACCGTTGTAGTGTCAGCATAAAGATCACTAGCGGGTCTCCAGCGACACCACGATTTAATTTAGAACCACTTCCACACACCCGTATATAAACAATATCCTTACTTCAATGAGAAACATTATAAAAGAGTCTGGTTCATTAAAGGTGAACCCTCTCAGCGGTTTTGTCAGCGTTGTCTACCAGATTGTTATAAGCATTGTATTGGGCTGTTTTGCTCATTGCCTTAAAATGATAATTCTCTATTTTTTCCTATCTCTCTCGGCTTTTCTCGACCTTTTGGCTAAGATCAAAGTGTATATTGTAGTACAGTAGTATATCCCTCTCTCTGTTTGTAAGGATATTGCATACATGGGCTGTCTCATAAATACCTGGCTCCCACATACTACAAATATATACATAGATGGGCAACTCTGTGCTTCACTTCCATCAATAATTGACAATATGACCCAGAATAAGTATATTGCTACGGCGTTTTATGGTTTCCACAAGTCCATATCTCAGAAGAAGGCCAAGTGACACTCACTCCTCACTTTCTTACTGCTACTCTTTTTGTGTTGTTTTTCTTGCTTCCCTCTTTCTCTTTCTTGTTTTTTTTCTTCTCTTTTTTTTCTTTTTCTTCTGTCTATATCGTTGTTTCCTTTGTCTCACTGCTTTGTTCTTATGCATACCTCTGGTGAATCCTGTATAGGGTCAGTGACCCTAAATAAAGGCTTTTTGTTGTTGTTGTTGATATACATAGATGAAATATATTAGGTTATTTTTAATTATATAGTTCACTTTTTTAATTATATGCATTTTTATCACCGATCTTATAATACCGCTTATGCTTTTTATTATTTTTAATCCTAAAAAACTCAAGCGATGACCTTGCCTGCAGATATTTGGGACTTAATATTTTTGGGAGGTTAATGAGGTAGGGTGTTTCCATTGCAAACTTTGAGCTCTCGTGTTTCTTAGTCAAATCGTGTGGCGAACCCATGTTTCATCCATAGTAGAATAACTTGTAAAAATTTGTTCTTACGAGGGGTGTCCCATAAGTCCGTGGCCCGACATATAAAGAAAATGACTAATAAAATGATTATGATTTATTTTCAAACATAATCCCCTTTAAGATCTATACACTTTTTCCAGCGATGTTCTAATGCTTTTATGCCCTCCAAAAAGAACGATGTTTCAAGTGACTCAAAAAATGAGGTTACAGCATCAATGACCTCTTCATATGACCTAAAATGAATGCCAGAAAGTATTTTTTTTTTCAAATGAGAAAATAGGTGGAAGTCAAACGGAGCTAGATCTGGTGAATAGGGTGCATGTGGTAAAAGTTCAAAGCCAGAATCATAAATAGCAGCCATGGCTTGCAGCGACCGATGACTCGGAGCATTGTCGTGATGGTAAACAATCTTTCTGGACAACTTTCCTCTTCTTTTTTCTTTAATAGCTTCTCGTAGTTGCTTCACAAGATTTGCATAATAATTGCCAGTGATGGTTTGACCCTTATTCAGAAAGTCTAGAAGAAGTACACCCTCGGAATCCCAAAAAACAGACACCATAACCTTCCCTGCTGATGGAACTGTCTTGACTTTCTTGGGGGGAGGGGAACCGAAGTGTTTCCATTGCATGGATTGTTGCTTGGACTCTGGTGTAAAGTGATGGGTCCAAGTCTCATCCATGGTAACAAATCTATTAACAAATTCCTCTGGATTGGCTTCAAATAACGCAAGATTGTCCGAAGATAACTTTATCCTTACAGCCTTTTGATTAGGTGTCAAAAGTTTGGGAACCCAACGGGTAGAAAGCTTCCTGAGGCCCAAGTGTTCTCTCATGATCCGATACACTGTTGTTTTTGGAATACCCAAGGTCTCTTCTATCTGACGAACTGTCGTTCTTCTGTCCAACATAACCGAATCATGTATCTTGTCGATGTTCTCTTGAGTAACTGACTCAACAGGTCTTCCTGGTCGATGTTCGTCTTCGGTGCTGATCCTCCCTAATTTAAAAGCAGCTACCCAATTTTTTACTGTGCTATAGGAAGGAGCATCTTCCCTTAATGTATCCACCATATCTTCAGAGATTTCCTTCGGCGACATTCCTTTCTTACAAAGATATTTCATTACAGCACGAATCTCGTTTGCCTACATTTTAGATGATTCCTGTTTCTTGTCCTCTTTCAGAACCTATAACAAAAAAAAAAAAAAAAAAACGGTTAGTTGTAGAAATTTAAAAATCTACCTATCTTTATACAAGGCTTTAAGGTATATATGGTAAAATTTATTGGTTTCTAAGATTTCGTTCTCATGGTCGGGCCACGGACTTATGGGACACCCCTCGTATATGCAAATCTCAGAGGGAATCAACAGATGTGCTGATCATTTTCTTTATTATAAATAGGAAAGATATCAGGAAAGAACGGTTTTCTTCAAAGTCAAAAACCTAGGCAAGAGGTAAAAACATGCTAAAAAATCTAATGATTCTCTTTCGATTAACTCAGTCAAAGTCAAAAACAAAGTGTCTCGCGTAGTGGCGGCGCCATCGTAGCCACGTGATCGTAGCCAACCAATAGGAGAGCGCCATTCCAAAGAAAAAGCAAACGGTGACAGAGATGACGCATGACGCTCGTAACTGTATATAGAATACACATTAAGAAACAAAACTTAAGGAAGTGAATGGTCTTTAATGTCGCCGGCCGTCTGCTTTTTTTTTTTCAGGAGACAGAGGCAATATTATTGTTCACACTTGGTTATATCACTTGTGTCTTCAATAAAGGTCACTGATTATCAAATATCTTTCAGAGTTATTGTCTGAATCCAAATATATTTTCTAAAAGGTACAAGAGTGTATATAGAAATGTAATGAAAACATATTAATATATGCATGATATTTTAAAACATATTACTGAATTATAATTTACTGTCTGAAACTGTCATAAACTGTCTAAATTTAATAAATATTTTCATTTATCTATTATAATAGAATAAATGAAAATATTTATTAAATTTAGACAGTTGTTTTTCTTAAAATTCCAAGGAGATTTGAAATAAGGACCTGAGTATTTAGATTTTCACCTTCCTTTGAGGTCTTGAACAATAGCTGACAACAAATTCTCAACTCCCAACAGTTCCCTGAAGTTCGTACATCACATACAGATATCTTATTTACATAGCTGATGTTTCTAATGTGTTGTTTTACTTTGATGTTGATGGACCTGCTAGTTTCTTCTATGTAAATGGCTCTATGCCATCTGACAGATTAATGGCATCACTGTTCTGACCTGAATCTTGGTGTAACAAGACTTAATTACAAGGTATATATATAAATATAAAACAAAGAAAGGATTGTAGAAATATACAGCCAGCCATCACCCCATCAATATAAAAAAAGATGTAAATATTTTCTATTTCAGACACCTCTCCATCACCACGCTCCCATTCCGAAGTTGACCCACTTCGAGAGAGAGCTAGGAAAAAAAGATGGGAGAGACCTTGAGAGTACTGTACTTCTTTCATCCATCTTTATTTATTTCGATATAGCAAAGTTGGTCAGTCATCCAAGGATTTTTATATCTTTCCACAAGTTTTCGAGCCTAAATATCTTCTACAGGAGGATCACACTTAGTCCTGGATAATTATCTCTTCTTCTTCTTTCTTATTTCCACTCAATCATATTAAGGTATCAAGCTTGTAAAGCTTTTGATGGTGTCTGCCGGGGAAGAGTAGAGCTCATCAATAGATGAGTCAATACAGTCAATAATGTGTTTTGGGGTTGCAGGTTGAGAAGATAATTCTCTTATTTCCATACTGAATTATTATATTTCAGAAATAAGAGACATTTCGGCTAGAAAAGGTTTTATTTTGTATTCTGTTGATATTGTAGTGAAGAAAACAAGTGTTTGTATATCTTAAGATATGAAAGTATTTATTGATGACTAGTTAATCAGACTTATCAATAAATAATTTCATATCTTAAGATAGACATAGACTTCTTATCTACAATATTTAAGTGATCGAGGATGTCGAGAAACAGAAACTTTGAACAAATTTATTCGTTTAAGCCAATTTAGAAATGTAACAATTAAAATTCATTGTTATACATGTCATTTTGGTATGATAGACTTTTAAAACATATAAAGTAGACATTACATTATTGAATGTTTGAAAACAGAAGAACAGCGGTGTTTCAAACTATATTGATAAAATAGATATTACAATGAGAGTAATCATTAACTTATCTATATATATAAAATTGAATGTCTGTGTGTGTGTCCTCTATGGATTCAAAAACCATACATCCAATCGCCGTGAAATTTTGGGATATTATTAGGTGTATCTCCGGAAAGGTTTACGAAAAATAATTTCTTGAATATCTTTAATATCCTTAGAGTTATTTGCAGATTTGTAGCTTTAACTCGCACGCAGCGCCAGATAGGCTTAGGTCTGCCCCCACCACCCCCCCCCCCCCGTCCGGCCGCCGGCCAGTTGGTTGGACAGTCCACGTTCCCACCGACCAATCAGAGGGATCAAGATCCCCTCCCCCCCCCACCACCCTCCCCCCCCCCCCCCGTCCGGCCGCCGGCCAATCAGAGGGATCAAGAGGTCCTGGCGCGCGGGGGGCGGGTGACCTCCGGGAACTACGTCCATCTTCCATAAACGACCATGATTTTATTCAACTTATCGAGTATTTTTCAAGGGACCGGGAAAATATGTTCACTAGATAAAACGATGATTTTGTAATGTAGAAAATTAGGAAAGACAAAATTCAGGATGACACGGCACACAGGGGCCGGGAAAAAATAATCACTTTATCGAGAGATTCACGACCATGATTTTATTCAACTTATCGAGTATTTATCAAGGGACCGGGAAAATATGTTCACTAGATAAAACGATGATTTTGTAATGTAGAAAATTATGAAAGACAAAATTCAGGATGACACGGCACACAGGGACCGGGAAAAAATGTTCACTTTATCGAGAGATTCAAATTTACGAGTTTCAAATTATCAAAATATATCTCTTTTTTTATAAGTTTATAGAGAATTGTTTTAACAAATGTTCGTTAGACAAACCTTTACTCGGGTAAAACCTCGGGCGAAGCCGGGTACGTCCGCTAGTTATATATATATAGAACATTTTGTGATGAATTAGCGCGCCATCTGTTATGAAAATTCGAAACTATTATAGACGCTTATGATTCTTTGATTTTTTTTTTCATTGCAGTAAGGACAGTAGAAATTGTTTTATTTTCCCTTTGTATATTTCCCACTTTCACCTTCTCCGTCTTGTAACCCCAAGGAGAATCCTCTGTAAGACCTGTGTGTCTTTATAAAGGTTTTTGTGTGTGTGATTTGTTTTATTTTTAAAAGAATCATACGCGTCTATAATAGTTTCGAATTTTCATAACATTTTGTCTTATTTAGGTGTTTCTTTAAGCAATAGGAATGTCGGCCAGACAACTTCTAACTTCACTAAGAACAATTTGATCAAATAGGAAACTATACTTCCCTCCATTAAGTTAAGCATGAAACCAACAAGTGAAATACATTTTTTTAAAAAATTCAATAACCAACATATATTACGGGAATTTATACATATAAAGGTAAGCAGGGGAATACCTATAACATATGTTTCTAATAATACTAGACGGGTGACCCGGGCTTCGCCCCGGAATTGACCCGTGTGCATATCTACCCGAGTGATATATATTTAGATAAGATTTTTTTATATAATTGTTTGTTATTAGCATTATCTAATTGTTTGCATCAACATAATTTAATCTAATCTTTGATAGAAGGCGCTGTTCGTGAGCTAAGTAGAATAATTTGAATATATAGTTTTAATAATTGATTTATATATTTTTTAAAATAGCCTATCGTGTTCCCCGTATTTATTTTTTACCTATGTATGATAATTTTGGTTTGAATTAGTAAACTACTGCGAATTTGTATACCGGACATACAAACAAACAAACATACAAACATTCATTTTTATATATATAGAAGATATATATTTCAATTACGGGGGCTCTACTACCATTGTCAATTTGTTTTTCTATATGTACATATTTCCATATAATCATTATAAATTCGAATGAATTTATTCCTCTTTTTTCCCCGCTCCTTTTCCATAATCTCTCAGTAGAATCTGTATATAAGTCTGAAGGTATTGATTGGTTTAAATGGTGTATGGTAGAAAGTTGAGACAAAGCCTAGTACTGTAAACACATCTTTGTACATTCGAATTTATTTCCCCCTCTCTTTTCAGCTCATTTTCTATATATCTCTCAGGAGAAACTGTGAATAAGACTAAAGATCTTGCTAAAGATATTGATTGATATGCCATCATAGAAGAGAAGAAAAGTGGATCTTGAATGTCACGTTTCTCAAGTTAAGTGGACGAATGAAAACCTTTTTGTTATATGCAAAAAGAGAAAGACGCGTTATTTGCATTGTATGAAACTCTATCTGTATTTAATGAGTTTAATTTGAAACATTATTAGACATTGTGAAGTCTGGCCCACACATACACTCATGAACAAAACTTAAGGAAGTTTTAACTTTAAGCATGTATATCAGGATTCAGACAATAACTATGAAAGATATTTGATACACGGTGAAGGATTTTTTGGCTATTTCCCCCTTGAAGACCGCTCAGACTTCTGGAAGAATATTGACTCCTCTGTATGCGAAATATGCAAAGTCGAATCCCAAGATAGGATGGCCCACATCCTTTCCCACTGTTCTCCGATACACGGTGACCTTTATTGAAGACACACGAGATCACCAAGTGTGAACAAAATTGCCTCTGTCTCCTTAAAAAAATCGATGTCGACATCTAAGACTTTACACTTCTTTAAGCTTTGTCCATGAGTGTTTTTGATGGAACGTTTGTTTTCCGGTTCACGGTCATGACCGAGTTGCATATTGTCTGTTCTAATGATTCACTAAGAGTTTAACTCTAACATATTAAAATTATTCTATTTTTAGGTTGAGACCTTTTTTTTAGGGAGGAGGGGGGAGCAGAAAAATTAATCCTCATTTCATCATAAAAGAGGATGTTAACAACAACAAAAATATTTGCATAGCGTCATCTATTCTGAGGCTGACTTGATGAATAGGCGTCTGGTGAGCTCAATGAATGGTAATTTGGCGGGAGAATTGATGGTCCTCTGTGAAGCTCTTTTTTTAATATTCACCGTACTAAGTTCTTGATCACTTTGCTTAAACTTTGAACTTTATCAAATTTCTAGTTCAACACTGAGGTTTATGAGGTACATTTTAAAAAGAGTAAAATCGAGGGCATTATAATTTAAAAAGAGGTATTGTTGTTGTCGCGCGTGTTCAATGAATAAACTCAGATATCTCCGTGCATCTCTATCACAGCAGTCGTTCTCTATCTTGTGTGTGTAAAGCTGCTGTTCTAGGTCCATGTCAATTTTCTATTGTTGTTGTCGTGTCCAATGAAGAACCTCAGATGTCTCCGTGCATCTCTATCACAGCAGTCGCAATGTCCTCTATCTTCGGTTTTGCTCTTCATTGGAAAATAGGTGCCGTTGCCACGTTAGTCATCTTGGACCAGAATTTGGTCGAATATTCCAAGTGTCCAGGGGAGACCGCAGGGGGTATTAGGTATAATGGAGAAAATTAGGTGCTAAATTTGGGTAAAATTTTCTGAAAAATATATTTTCTCTAAATTTTTGAATTGTATGATTTAATTTTGTGCTAGAATATACACACAGAGTGCAATATATATATAAAAAGAAAGACAAGTGGTGCCAAAATACAAAAATCATACAAAAGATTAGTATGAAGCTTCAGATTTGTGGACTAATAAAGGTTTGGGTATGTGTGTGCGGTATGAAGATAGGTCCAGATATGACACTAAAACTTACAGAAACTGTGCAATTAACACCACATTTATGTTATTTATTTGCTCAGTAATGGCGAAAACATTACAAAAAAATAGAACCAGATGTTGACAAACTATATTGAAGTAATGATGACAAAAGAATCCCTAGAGATCGCTCATCAGAAGAATTATTGCCGACACGATCAGTCTAACTGTAGTCCCGAGTTTGTCTACAGCGTCTCTCTCTTGTTCGCCGGTACGTATACTAAAATTGTAACGATACAGAGAAGATTAGCATGGCCCCTGCGCAAGGATGACACGCAAAATCGTGAAGCGTTCTCTCTAATGCGTGGTATCGCTGAAGACCCGTTGGGGATCTTCCATCAAACTCTGCAGCGGTGACACCATGTACATAGTCATTGTACATAGCATATATTTTATTGTATTTTTTATTTTATTTCTTTTTTATTATAATAATCATCATCATTTTAAATATTTCATATTTACTTGAATAGTGCGGACTGTACACTTTTGTCTATATTTTGACGGGATGTCAATAAAACTGTGTTATTGGTCTCTCTCTCTCTAATACAAATCTCCAAGTTAAAGACAACTTCCAGACGTTCTAACAGCTCGAATAAGTAAGGAACAGAGGTAAGAAGGGAGAAAAAGGAATAAAAATGTCGTTTCATTTTTTCTTCTTCTTGGAATGTGAGTGACCTCCACTTTTTACACCTGAGCAAATATGAGAAATGAAAAAAAAAAAGGTTTATCTTTGTCTGTGTGTGTCTGAGGGTGGATGGGGTAATGTTTGTCGAAATGTCATTGAACGCTTCAAAAATTGGAAATTCTTTGTGTAGAGGTCACGGTTACCTTTTCAATATATATATTTATACCGCTTCTATTGTAGTAGTTGTATTTATGATTAAGTATTGTAGGGAATATATTAGTATTATCTGGCATTATCACCATCAGAAATATTCTTTATATCCTTCCTATTGTAGTAGTTGTACCACCGAACTGGTATCACAGGGGCCATGTTAATCTTCTCTGTATCCTTCCTATTGTAGTAGTTGTACCGCCGAACTGGTATCACAGGGACCATGCTAATCTTCTCTGTATCCTTCCTATTGTAGTAGTTGTACCGCCGAACTGGTATCACAGGGACCATGCTAATCTTCTCTGTATCCTTCCTATTGTAGTAGTTGTACCGCCGAACTGGTATCACAGGGACCATGCTAATCTTCTCTGTATCCTTCCTATTGTAGTAGTTGTACCGCCGAACTGGTATCGCAGGGACTATGCTAATCTTCTCTGTATCCTTCCTATTGTAGTAGTTGTACCGCCGAACTGGTATCACAGGGACCATGCTAATCTTTTCTGTATCCTTCCTATTGTAGTAGTTGTACCGCCGAACTGGTATCACAGGGACCATGCTAATATTCTCTGTATCCTTCCTATTGTAGTAGTTGTACCGCCGAACTGGTATCACAGGGACCATGCTAATATTCTCTGTATCCTTCCTATTGTAGTAGTTGTACCGCCGAACTGGTATCACAGGGACCATGCTAATCTTCTCTGTATCCTTCCTATTGTAGTAGTTGTACCGCCGAACTGGTATCACAGGGACCATGCTAATCTTCTCTGTATCCTTCCTATTGTAGTAGTTGTACCGCCGAACTGGTATCACAGGGACCA
The DNA here is from genome assembly GCA_030710605.1 of Cordylochernes scorpioides. Classification (NCBI taxonomy): domain Eukaryota; kingdom Metazoa; phylum Arthropoda; class Arachnida; order Pseudoscorpiones; family Chernetidae; genus Cordylochernes; species Cordylochernes scorpioides. The sequence goes on along the minus strand of CP092882.1, from coordinate 5,613,308 downwards.
TGCTAATCTTCTCTGTATCCTTCCTATTGTAGTAGTTGTACCACCGAACTGGTATCACAGGGGACATGCTAATCTTCTCTGTATCCTTCCTATTGTAGTAGTTGTACCGCCGAACTGGTATCACAGGGACCATGCTAATCTTCTCCGTATCCTTCCTATTGTAGTAGTTGTACCGCCGAACTGGTATCATAGGGACCATGCTAATCTTCTCTGTATCCTTCCTATTGTAGTAGTTGTACCGCCGAACTGGTATCACAGGGACCATGCTAATCTTCTCCGTATCCTTCCTATTGTAGTAGTTGTACCGCCGAACTGGTATCACAGGGACCATGCTAATCTTTTCTGTATCCTTCCTATTGTAGTAGTTGTACCGCCGAACTGGTATCACAGGGACCATGCTAATCTTCTCTGTATCCTTCCTATTGTAGTAGTTGTACCGCCGAACTGGTATCACAGGGGCCATGCTAATCTTCTCTGTATCCTTCCTATTGTAGTAGTTGTACCGCCGAACTGGTATCACAGGGACCATGCTAATCTTCTCTGTATCCTTCCTATTGTAGTAGTTGTACCGCCGAACTGGTATCACAGGGACCATGCTAATATTCTCTGTATCCTTCCTATTGTAGTAGTTGTACCGCCGAACTGGTATCACAGGGACCATGCTAATCTTCTCTGTATCCTTCCTATTGTAGTAGTTGTACCGCCGAACTGGTATCACAGGGGCCATGCTAATCTTCTCTGTATCCTTCCTATTGTAGTAGTTGTACCGCCGAACTGGTATCACAGGGGCCATGCTAATCTTCTCTGTATCCTTCCTATTGTAGTAGTTGTACCGCCGAACTGGTATCACAGGAACCATGCTAATCTTCTCTGTATCCTTCCTATTGTAGTAGTTGTACCGCCGAACTGGTATCACGGGGACCATGCTAATCTTCTCTGTATCCTTCCTATTGTAGTAGTTGTACCGCCGAACTGGTATCACAGGGGCGATGCTAATCTTCTCTGTATCCTTCCTATTGTAGTAGTTGTACCGCCGAACTGGTATCACAGGGACCATGCTAATCTTCTCCGTATCCTTCCTATTGTAGTAGTTGTACCGCCGAACTGGTATCATAGGGACCATGCTAATCTTCTCTGTATCCTTCCTATTGTAGTAGTTGTACCGCCGAACTGGTATCACAGGGACCATGCTAATCTTCTCCGTATCCTTCCTATTGTAGTAGTTGTACCGCCGAACTGGTATCACAGGGACCATGCTAATCTTTTCTGTATCCTTCCTATTGTAGTAGTTGTACCGCCGAACTGGTATCACAGGGACCATGCTAATCTTCTCTGTATCCTTCCTATTGTAGTAGTTGTACCGCCGAACTGGTATCACGGGGACCATGCTAATCTTCTCTGTATCCTTCCTATTGTAGTAGTTGTACCGCCGAACTGGTATCATAGGGACCATGCTAATCTTCTCTGTATCCTTCCTATTGTAGTAGTTGTACCGCCGAACTGGTATCACAGGGACCATGCTAATCTTCTCCGTATCCTTCCTATTGTAGTAGTTGTACCGCCGAACTGGTATCACAGGGACCATGCTAATCTTTTCTGTATCCTTCCTATTGTAGTAGTTGTACCGCCGAACTGGTATCACAGGGACCATGCTAATCTTCTCTGTATCCTTCCTATTGTAGTAGTTGTACCGCCGAACTGGTATCACGGGGACCATGCTAATCTTCTCTGTATCCTTCCTATTGTAGTAGTTGTACCGCCGAACTGGTATCGCAGGGACTATGCTAATCTTCTCTGTATCCTTCCTATTGTAGTAGTTGTACCGCCGAACTGGTATCACAGGGACCATGCTAATCTTTTCTGTATCCTTCCTATTGTAGTAGTTGTACCGCCGAACTGGTATCACAGGGACCATGCTAATATTCTCTGTATCCTTCCTATTGTAGTAGTTGTACCGCCGAACTGGTATCACAGGGACCATGCTAATATTCTCTGTATCCTTCCTATTGTAGTAGTTGTACCGCCGAACTGGTATCACAGGGACCATGCTAATCTTCTCTGTATCCTTCCTATTGTAGTAGTTGTACCGCCGAACTGGTATCACAGGGACCATGCTAATCTTCTCTGTATCCTTCCTATTGTAGTAGTTGTACCGCCGAACTGGTATCACAGGGACCATGCTAATCTTCTCTGTATCCTTCCTATTGTAGTAGTTGTACCACCGAACTGGTATCACAGGGGACATGCTAATCTTCTCTGTATCCTTCCTATTGTAGTAGTTGTACCGCCGAACTGGTATCACAGGGACCATGCTAATCTTCTCCGTATCCTTCCTATTGTAGTAGTTGTACCGCCGAACTGGTATCATAGGGACCATGCTAATCTTCTCTGTATCCTTCCTATTGTAGTAGTTGTACCGCCGAACTGGTATCACAGGGACCATGCTAATCTTCTCCGTATCCTTCCTATTGTAGTAGTTGTACCGCCGAACTGGTATCACAGGGACCATGCTAATCTTTTCTGTATCCTTCCTATTGTAGTAGTTGTACCGCCGAACTGGTATCACAGGGACCATGCTAATCTTCTCTGTATCCTTCCTATTGTAGTAGTTGTACCGCCGAACTGGTATCACAGGGGCCATGCTAATCTTCTCTGTATCCTTCCTATTGTAGTAGTTGTACCGCCGAACTGGTATCACAGGGACCATGCTAATCTTCTCTGTATCCTTCCTATTGTAGTAGTTGTACCGCCGAACTGGTATCACAGGGACCATGCTAATATTCTCTGTATCCTTCCTATTGTAGTAGTTGTACCGCCGAACTGGTATCACAGGGACCATGCTAATCTTCTCTGTATCCTTCCTATTGTAGTAGTTGTACCGCCGAACTGGTATCACAGGGGCCATGCTAATCTTCTCTGTATCCTTCCTATTGTAGTAGTTGTACCGCCGAACTGGTATCACAGGGGCCATGCTAATCTTCTCTGTATCCTTCCTATTGTAGTAGTTGTACCGCCGAACTGGTATCACAGGAACCATGCTAATCTTCTCTGTATCCTTCCTATTGTAGTAGTTGTACCGCCGAACTGGTATCACGGGGACCATGCTAATCTTCTCTGTATCCTTCCTATTGTAGTAGTTGTACCGCCGAACTGGTATCACAGGGGCGATGCTAATCTTCTCTGTATCCTTCCTATTGTAGTAGTTGTACCGCCGAACTGGTATCACAGGGACCATGCTAATCTTCTCTGTATCCTTCCTATTGTAGTAGTTGTACCGCCGAACTGGTATCACAGGGACCATGCTAATCTTCTCTGTATCCTTCCTATTGTAGTAGTTGTACCGCCGAACTGGTATCACAGGGACCATGCTAATATTCTCTGTATCCTTCCTATTGTAGTAGTTGTACCGCCGAACTGGTATCACAGGGACCATGCTAATCTTCTCCGTATCCTTCCTATTGTAGTAGTTGTACCGCCGAACTGGTATCACAGGGACCATGCTAATCTTCTCTGTATCCTTCCTATTGTAGTAGTTGTACCGCCGAACTGGTATCACAGGGACCATGCTAATCTTCTCTGTATCCTTCCTATTGTAGTAGTTGTACCGCCGAACTGGTATCACAGGGACCATGCTAATCTTCTCTGTATCCTTCCTATTGTAGTAGTTGTACCGCCGAACTGGTATCACAGGGACCATGCTAATCTTCTCTGTATCCTTCCTATTGTAGTAGTTGTATATACCGCTAAACACAAAAACATCTAGTATATTGCAAATTTTTTCATAAATACTTTTTATCACCTTTTTTTTCTAAAAATCAATATAAGTCTTCTTTTTGGGGCTCTATGATAATTTAACAGCATTTTAAAATGTTTTCAGATGGGCAAATATTTAGTTCTTTATTAAATTCAGAAATTGCAAGGAATCGTGTAAAAAAAAAACACCTTTCATATTTCTAAATCTTGAGAGACACACACGCAAACAAAATAAACAAGAAGTTGAATATTTATTTAAATAAATATCTTACTTAAATATAATAACACAACACAGCAACACAACCTTTTTGTCATATTCGACCAGAACTCTTTGGATGCTATGGAATAGAAGCCGTCCCTGTACTGATGAGGGTCATAGCCTGAAACCATGGTATACTGGTTGTTGGCTTTTGTCTGAATTTGTCTAAACTGGTGTTGTGATCCCCATTATTTTAACTGAATCCGTGCGTCCTCAGTTCAAAATCATATTAATAGGTACCGCTCAGCAAGAGCAACCTAGTTCATGATAATTGAAACAGTGAATAATATGTGAAGGTTATTCACATATTAAACAAAATTTTAACGCGGGATTCAATCCTGGTTCATGGCTGTCGGGAATCGACCGTGCGTCCTAAATAAGAATTATGAACGAAATTCATTGTTCAAATGTATTTTAAACCGGAAGATGTGTCTTCTTTGCATATGTGACCATCTTCCCTCCGTAAAATTATAATTACATCTACACATATTGTTGAAAATAGCTCTATCTATTTTTTTCCATATAAATATCAGGATATACTTATATCGTATCTTAATTTTAATATAAAATATGTGTTTTAAGTAGCGTCATACAAATATACATGAAAAATATATCTTTTTTTCTTTTACAAACTATTTATTTCATAGTAAAGTCAATAAAGACGTGTATGTTTGTGGTATTTAAATATATGTTTTATTTTATCAATATATATATGACAGGAATGTCGAATGTATTTCTAGGTTAGATAGCTAGGACCGTCTGTTTAACGTTTTGTTAAGCCTTAGGGCGTCAAGCAGACGAACAAACCGGTCGGTCGTCTGCAACGATTTAACAAAGTTGTCCTTGGCGCATGCGCACCCATTGTAATTTATAGCATCCATTTTCATGAGGCATAATGGGAAATTAACTTTTTGTACGTATGTGTTCCCCATGCTGTCCGCATTTGTCACATGTCCTGCTCATGTTCTCCTTTGTTCTCGTTTGGTGATTGATGGCGTACTTTAAATTTGTGGTGCCATTGGTGTTCCTCACCTCTCTCATTCTCTATACAGAGACCTGTGGCTTGTTACAATCAAAGGGCTCGTTTCGTTAGAATTCAATTGATGAGAAAACACATTTATTTATTTTAAAGCGGGTAAAATATAAATGGATTCATATAAAAACTCAACAATCTATTTGGTATTTGCCTTTATACGGGTAACCTGACTTCGCTTGGGTAGATGCAACTAATGGAAAATGCAAATCATCAGGATATATGCAACAAATGGAATATTCAAATCAAATGGGTATATGCAACTAATGGAATATGCAAATACTTCTGTTGTTATCAGACTATTCTGCCTATATTCCGGAGTTGAAACTACTTTTCTGGCCTTACTCTATATAGTATTTCAAAGTTTTTATTCGGTTAGGTCAAATATATTATATGTATACAAGTAATTTTGTAATATTAGGAGAATATATAGGCGTATAACAACCAGAATGTGAACCCGATATTGGAGTAATTAGGCATATTTCAGGGTTGACAGTGACTCCCTTCTATACCAAGTCAAAGCTTCATTGATGGAGGTAAATATTGTGTGGAAACGTTATGGGGAAACAAGCACGTACCAGCTTTAATTTTTGAGTACATAAATACTGGACCCATAGAAGCATAGGTCGCCTCTCTCATCAAAATAAAAGTCAATATCTGACGCCATCTATTGACCGTCGCCGCAAACCAGCGGCCTCGGGTCGGTGACAAAGCCACAACACCAGCTTTGGTAAACTGAGAAGCGTCCACCTAGAGACGAGGGCCATTATCCCGAAACCAAGGTCTCTAGGTGGACGCTTCTCAGTTTGCCAAAGCTGGTGTTGTGGCTTTGTTATCGACCTGAGGCCGCTGGTTTGCGGCGACGGTCAATAGATGGCGTCTAGTTTTGACGTTTATTTTGACGGGAGAGGCGCCCTATGCTTCTATGGATCAATTTCCTCCCGGAAAATTTTCTATCTATAAATACTGGAAGATATCCTAAGACTGATATGGATCTTTAGTAAGATTCCTCCAAGACGATCTCTCCATAGTCTGGTGGTAAGACCATATCTTGGTCCATTCATTGAGGATTTTCGTGGGAAAAATAATGCGGTGGTTTCATCTTACCTTCCACATCCATATACCGTTGATTCGATAATAGGTTCATCCGCTTTTAGAAGCTGTTTCCAACATCATGGATGTAGACATCAACATTACCATATCTAAATTGTAAGATTATAAACTCAAAAGGAGCATCTTCTATAGAACATGTTTATTTCTCTTTATTTCCAATGACATTGTTCTTCAACGGGCGTAAAGACGTTGAAAGAACAATGTCGTTCCAAACTTAGCAAAATAAACATGTTCTATAGAAGAAGTTCCTTTTGAGTTTATAATCTTACAAAAAAGATAATTAATTATGAAAAAGGCATCTCCTTATCGTGAAACTGAAAGTTGCTGATGGCTTGCGCCATCTATCGGAATAAATATCAACTATTCTCTAGCGAATTTACCAAATGAAAGAAGACAAGTTTCTTTAATTATTCGACGACGCAAGCTTTCGGGCAAAAACCCTTCAACAGGCAAGCTAAAGTATATATACGACACTCTCGTTGATTTTTAATTATTCCAGAATTGACTAAATACCCTTCTTGATTAATCAAGAAAAGCTAACCACGGACGCGTTTCGGGCTGTTGGCCCTCATCAGCGTGGTGTTCTCCTCCATATCAGGATGGATCCCGGTCTCTTCTTATCTCCTTCTCCTGACTTACCTGCTCTAGTACATTGTCCAACACATGGGGGTGCCAAGTAAGGATTTTCCCTTTCTAGGAGATGGAACCTTATAGTAAGGCGCAATTCTAAATTTCCCTCAATACTTTGGAGTCATTAAAAAAAATCTCTTTCAACGTTTTTATTTGTGCTATCCTATTTTAAAATTTTAAAACTATTTTTGATGCCCCTGATAAGGCACAATTTGGATTATACAAGGTATATAGGTAAAACAAGGTAATAAGACCAAATCCAAATAAATAAATAGTGTGTGACGTTTTAGTAACAGCGTTGTTACCATCTTCAGACAAAAATACTGAAAAAAACATGCTGTGGTAAAATTTCTCATTCAATACTTTTGTCTGAAGATGGTAACAACGCTGTTACCGATACGTCACAGACTATTTATTTATTTATATTTGGTTTTATTACCTTGTGTTTTGACACGTATGTTTCTTTTAGTAAAATAAATAGAATAAAATTAACATAGACGTCCAAAATAGTTTAAATTTCTTATAATAGATGGCGCGATCTCCTATTTAATCAATTACCAAATATAAAGATGGCGGAAAGTGAATATAAAAAAGGACAACGGTTCTTCGTGAGCTCTACCAACACTGAATGTTCTAGTGTAATGTACGGCAGACAATAGAGGAGATGTGTGTCGCGGTCTCACGCAATTCTGGCCTTAACTACCCGTTTCATGGTTTTTCAGGATGCCTTAAATGAATATATATATTTTTTGGTCGTTGAGGTACAGCTTGCACCACGCTGATGAGGGCCAACAGCCCGAAACGCGTACGTGGTTAGATTTTCTTGATTAATCAAGAATGGGTATTTGGCCAATTCTGGAATAATTAAAAATCAACGAGAATAGTTGATATTTATTCCGATAGATGGCGCAATCAGCAACTTTCAGTTGCACGATAAGGAGATGCCTTTTTTCATAATAGAGGAGATATTGTGACAAAACAACTCCGTGTAGGTTGGCCACTAAGCAACAAGGTGGAACCGAACATACATTTTCAAAACAGATTACTCGTAATGTGATGACAAGTTATTTTACATTTAATGTGATTTCGATAATGTTTCAAACTCTTTCTGATCTTCCAGCATTCGAACATTTCATAGGTGATGTTAGACCAGTACACGCTCATGGACAAAACTTCCAGTTCACACAAATAACTTTATTAGGTGCCAGTCAGAAACCTAGCTTATGAAATTTACAGTGGATAATATGCACATCACATTTACATATTTACATGGTTGGGGCTTTGTGTTTGGACAAAACTCTAAGGAAATGGAAAGTCTTTAATGCCGACAGTCGTCAGTTTTTTTTTTGAAGGATACAGAGGCATGTTCACACTTGGTTATCTCGTGTGTCTTCAATAAAGGTCACTGTAATATCTTTCAGAGCTATTGTCTGAATCCTGATATACATGCTGAAAGGTACAACTTCCTTAAGTTTTGTCCATGAGTGTATATAAACCTAACAAGGGGCTATGTGATTCCCACAAGGCGATATTCCAACAAGATGAAGTATTCATGATAAAATTGTGAAAAACATTTAGAAAAAATACAATAATCATTTCTCAAAATGAGTTTCTTTTGAGCGATTTAGAATAAAAATAAACTCATTGTGAGAAATATTTTTTTGTATTTTTTAAGATGAAGTAAAGTCTGTTGTTGCCAGTCTCCTTGGATGACGACTAGGATTGGGCCATAGTGGGCGATGACCCACGAGGGCGGAGGAGCACGTGGAAGTCTGCGGATAACACGACTCGCTATTTAGTCATAACTTAAATCTATTATAAATAATTGTATTGAATATAGTTCTTAAAATTAAGAGACACTTTTCGGCCTGTAAAGGTTTTTATTTTCTCGACGTTTAGACAAAAATCTTTTGTCCTCGTCAGGAGAAAATAATTTTGTTGAAACGTTGAGAAAATGAGAACATTTTCTGGCCGAAAAGTGTCTCTTAATTTTAAGAACTATAAACTTCCCGCCTTCCTCTATCCTTTTTTCAATATAGATTCCCCGCGGGTGTGATTGTCTCTATTACAAAATTTATATATAAATATTATAAATCTAAAAATAAACGAAATATAAAAAACTATTATAAACACGATTTTTTTTCTTTTTCAAATAAAACAAACTTCGTGTTGTAATTATTGCAGTGAAAAAAATAAAGCCTCCAAGCGCGCGGTTTCGCCAGTTTAATCGACCATACCGCTTTTTTAGAGTTTTACTATTGAATTTGATAATTCTCTGCTCGTATAGCTGACTGTGTAGGGTTGAATTACAGTTATTATATTTCATCAAACTATGGAGAGACATAAGCTTAGAGAACAGTCGAATCTACAAAGTAATAAGACCAAATCTAAATAAATTAATAGTGTGTGACGTTTCGGTAACAGCCCTGTTACCATTGGTCTTATTACCTTGTAGTTCTAATCTATGATCCAAATTGTACTTTATCAACAGTCGAATCTGTAATTGAAATTCTTACATCACTTTGCACAGATGTCATGTCCCAACATCGGATTAATAAACGTTCTATTCCCTCTCCAACATCTTCCATCAAACTCTGCAGCGGGTGGCAGAGGCGACATATTCATTGTATATAGCATATATATTTTATTGTATTTTTTATTTTCTTTCTTTTTTTATTATAATCATCATCATCATTGTAAATTTTTCATATCTACTTGAATAGTGCGGACTGTACACTTTTATCTATATTTTGACGGGATGTCAATAAAACTATGTTATTTGTCTCCAACATCGGAATTTATAACCTCGACTAAATCTAACAGTCCATCAGATCAATGTTGTATAGTTCTTCTCAATGTATAATTTTCTTACAACATAAACCTTAGATTATTAAAACATTGGATCAGTAAACATGAGGGCAACCATTTCGTTCAATTGCATTACTTTATTTTTCATATAACATTTTTGTAAACAAAAAAAGGTGATGATGATAAATTCAATGAATATTTACACAATCATAGAAAAATTATATTACACCTTTATATAAACATAAATATTCTAACTAAATTAAACAAATGTCAAATATACAATGTTGAGTAAACAACCAATTATTAAATACCTAATTAATTATAGTGTTTGTCAGTCAAATGGATCAAATTGAGTGTTAATTAGAATTGTCAATCTTAATGATTAAATTGATTCTTTATATAGGTCGATTGTATGACAAATGAATAGGTTGAACGTCGAATGGATGGATTGGACGTCGAATGGATGGATTGAAAGTCAAAGATATTAATTGAATGTCAAATATGTTAGATTTTGAGTAAATTTGTTCATATTTCACAAAATAATTTCATATTCGTATATAAATATATATATATAAGTGTTTATGAGAGATTTGTGTATTTGAGAGAGTTTTGAGTGAATTTTAGAGAGAAATTAACTAATAATCAACATGTGTACATATGTACATATAGATGGAAATTTTTCCTGGAGGATATTGATCTGAAGAGACAAGGGTCGCCTCTCCCGTCAAAATAGACGTCAAAATCAGACGCCATCTATTGACCGTCGCCGCAACTAGCGGCCTCGGGTCAATGACAAAGCCACAACACCAGCTTTGGCAAACTGAAAAGCGTTCACCTAGAGACCATGGTTTCGGGCTAAAAAAAAGTCCGCCCTAGGCTGACGAGGGCCATTAGCCCGAAACCATGGTCTCTAGGTGGACGCTTTTCAGTTTGCCAAAGCTGGTGTTGTGGCTTTGTCACCGACCCGAGGCCGCTAGTTTGCGGCGACGGTCAATAGATGGCGTCTGGTTTTGACGTCTATTTTGACGGGAGAGAGGCGACCTTTGTCTCTTAATATGTACATATTTATATACGTATATTGTTCAGGAGGCTGGCTCATCGACAAATCAATGCGAGTCATCACAAGGAAGGATTTATAAATCTTCAGTTCTCTTCCCTGCCTGACGACGTTAGAAAAATAAACTTTTGTTTTTCCACCGACATTCCCAATATAGAGAGGTCGGGACAGAGGTATAAATAGTTGTCCCACCACAAATGGAATAACTTCACCGCTCATAACACTCGGCTACATTTCTAACTGTGATGCGCGCCATCTGTTATGGAAATTCTAAACTATTATAGACGCGTATGATTCTTTTAAAAAATAAACAATTTCTACTGCCCTTACTGCAATATGGAAAAAATTAATAGGAGGTCCTGGATCATCAGTGGTGAACCCTCCTAGCGGTTTCGCCAGTTTAATCTACCATAAATTAATAGGAGGGCCTGGCTCATCAGTGGTGAACCCTCCCAGCGGTTTCGCCAGTTTAATCTACAATACCACTGTTATATTGCATTTTTCGGTTTTCCTTTTATAGTGATACTAAACTCTTGAAATGGGTATTTTAGATGAACTATGGATATAAGTTCTTATTAATTTTTCCATTGCAGTAAGGGCAGTAGAACTTGTTTTAATTTTTAAAAGAATCATACGCGTCTATAATAGTTACGAATTCCTAACTATGCTACATAACGTTGTGTGCGGGAGGATGATAACTTCAATGCAACTAACGAGGTACCTCTCCCTTTTTAATTACGTATTAGAACACAATGCAATATGTAATATATAACCTCGTAAAACACTTTACGGTCGTGATAAGGAATAAACCACAACACCAGTATCTTACTGAGGTAATTCATTGTTCTAATTCATAATTAGAGAGAGAGGTGTCTTTCTCTCTCTTTTTTTTTTTTTTTGTGTGTGTACATTTCTAACTATATGACGCCTCCTCATTCTTATACTATATGATTATTTAGACTAAATTATTGGTGTTCAGTCCGCAAAAATGCCTTTTTGAAATTACCTTTTTATTCAAGTATATTAAATCTCAGAGAGAGAGGTTTTTTTTTATTAAGAAAAAAGTGTCCAAAATGCGGGATTCGATCCCGGGTCCTGGAGGTCGAAAATGGACGGATTATATCATTCCTCTACCGAGGACCCTGTATATATATCTATATTAATAAAATGCATATTTCATAAGTGGTGTTCGCTAAAAACTTTCGTTACAATGCATCAATTTCGACCAAATTTTCAACATTTATGTAAAACGAGATGGAGCAGGTTTTTCTTAACATCAAAATATTTTTCCTAACATTAACATGCGTAACTTCGGTGTTATCGATTAAATACAAAAATAAAATCAACAGAGTTAATTTTATTTATATATAAATACAAAAATAAAATTCAACAGAGTTAATTTTTTTACATACTAGCTAATAATCTCAATCTAAAAAATATTCAAAACAAGCATTTTTAAGATAACACCATATTTAAAACAGTCGGCCAAGAAAACAACAACGATATTACATCTTTCTCACATATTCACACGCAATCTTGATTAATAATTAAAACTAATCTTTAACATTGTTTATTATACTTCATAATATATAATATTCGTTAGGCAAACTTTCACTCGGATAAAACCCGGGCGAAGCCGGGTACACATCCGCTAGTATTGTATATAATTACGAACTATTTTAGACACGTAATATTCTTTTTAAAATAAAACAATTTCTACTGCCCTTACTGCAATGGAAAAATTAAAGGGAGGGCCTGGCTCATCAGTGGTGAACCCTCCCAGCGGTTTCGCCAGTTTAATTTAATTAATCAGTTTAATTAAAGGGTTCACCACTGATGATCCAGGCCCTCCCTTTAATTTTTCCATTGCAGTAAGGGCAGTAGAAATTGTTTTATTTTATAAAAATAATAATACGCGTCTATAATAGTTTCGTAATTTGATAACAGATGGCGCGCTAGTGCATCGTAATATAATTGTATATAATAAGCTTGTATTTTAGAAAGAATTATATAATGTTGTTTGTCGAAATTTGATTTTGAAAACGATTAAACTATCGTTGGTTAAATTAACGTTGATTATTTGAAAGGCTGGATGTCGGGACATGACAACACGGTCGAATTATCGCAAGTGTCGAATTAACGAATGTATACTTGGAAGATTCCAACGTTTCCCTGGCATTTCTGGAGAACACTTGACGGCTCTGTATTATCCAGAGGATGTTTTTTTATCAGCGACGTTTAGTAAAGAGATTAAAAAAACAGAGACTCCTCCGCTGAGGAATTTGTGAGATAAAAAAGAAGGGGGAAGAACCGCTAATCTACCCCATCACGTGATTGCAAGGGAGGTTTCTAAATGGATTAGCTTCTTTCCAAACCCATTTTCTCTCATCGCCAGCTCATATCGCTTTCAGAAATCCAGAGAGATTGTTCCGTCTATGGAGTAAAATTTTATATTTTATAAATAATTTAATCCTTAATACGTGTTACTCTTCTTTTTTATTATTATTATATAATTGAAAAGCTTTTTCTATAGACCATATATTGCAAAGAATAATTTTTGAAAGGGGGAGGGGCATGGCTCATCAGTAATGAACTTTCCCACCTGTTTCGCTAGTTTCACTGGGAGGGTTCACTACTGATGAGGCGTGACCTCCCTCTTTCAATTTTATTTATTGCAGTATTATTTCTGTTAAATATACACTCATGGACAAAACTCAAGGGAGTTATACCTTTCAGCATGTATATCGGGACAATAACTCTGAAAGATATTACAGTGACCTTTATTGAAGACACACGAGAGGGCTACCTCGATATTTAACATTGATACATATTTATATACATAATGACCATAGGTTGTATGCCAGGATGAACTTTTTATGTTTGGACGTGATGCAAGCTTTCGGGCAAAGGCTCTCTTCAAAAAGGCTGTAGAGATATAACGCTATCAAGATGGAGATTCTATCTCTATAACGTGTTTGTTGAAGAGCTGCAAACTGTTTGAATATTACACAGAGTAACAATGGCTATAGATGAGCTCGTGTTTGAAAAGGAGCTTGTATGTATATAATGTTTATTGTTTTTGTTGTTTTTCATGTATAAATATATATATCAAGATTTGTTTTGTATAATTGCTATTAATAATAAATAATATGTAAAGTTAAATTGGTTACATCCTTCTTACTTAATTTAATTACATAACAACATACGAGGTGCATATCTCCTCCACAAACGTAAGGATACTCTCTGTCCAACATCGTCTGTCCTTATTTAAATAAATACCCTGCGTGATTATATTGTATACGTTTGTACAGTAGACTCTCCTATAACGCGAGTTTTTACAACGTGATTTCGCACAACGCGATAAAAAATTGCGACAAATATATTTATACAACGCGTATTTTCGTATAACGCGTTATAAAATAAAATACATGATATTTGTCACTAATAATTTACCCTAACAACATTCGCGTTATACAAGTTTTATTTCGTACAACGCGAATTCCTATAACGCGATTTCATACAACACGGAACACATTAATCGCGTTATAGGAGAGTTTACTGTATATGCAAATCTCAGAGGGAATCAACAGATGTGCTGATCATTTTCTTTCTTATAAATAGGAAAGATATCAGGGAATATCGGCTTTCTTCAAAGTCAAAAACCTAGGCAAGAGGTTAAACATGCTAAAAAAATCTAATGATTCTCTTTCGATTAACTATGAAAGGAATTATATTTGTCTTTACTTAGCTGAATAACAAACGAGACATTTCAAGTGGATAAACTGCACTGGGTTTCCTGGTCGTGCAACTAAAAGTTGATGATGGCTTGCGCCATCTGTCGGAATAAATATCAACTATATATATATACAAATCAATGTTTGTTTGTATGTCCGGTATACAAATTCGCAGTAGTTTACTAATTCAAACCAAAATTTCCATACATAGGTAAAAATAAAAATACGGGGAAGACGATAGGCTATTTTAAAAAAATATATAAATCAATTATTAAAACTATATATTCAAATTATTCTACTTAGCTCACGAACAGCGCCCTCTATCAAAGATTAGATTAAATTATGCTGATGCAAACAAATAGATAATGCTAGTAAAATTATAAAAAAAAATCTTATCTAAATATATATCACTCGGGTAGATATGCACACGGGTCAATCCCGGGGCGAAGCCCGAGTCACCCGTCTAGTCAACTATATAAAATAGATATTAGCAACTTTTAGTTACACGATCAGGAGAGATTCCTTTTTCTTAATTTATCCATCTGATCCCAGTAAAATTTCACTTTTGTACTGTTTTTTTCACTTTATTTCGCACTGTGTTTGATCTCTAAAATAAAGTATAAAGACTGTTAGTGATCAAAGACAGTCAAAAATCTTATTTTTTAAATAAAAACATTAGTCCTTTAGGGAAAAGTTTCTTTTTACATTTTTTTTTTAATTACAAATTTCTCTAGGTTATATTGCTTAATTAGATGATAAAAAAGAAGAGAAAAAAGTTTTTTTAATAAACGTATTCGATACAAGCTTTCGGGCTGTCAAGCCCTTCGACAGGTACCATAAGGGCTTGACAGCTCGAAAGCTTGTATCGAATACGTTTATTAAAGAAACTTTTTTCTCTTCTTTTTTATCATCTAATAAAACCATAAAGGAGAAATTTCTTTTTTTTTCTTATATTGCTTAATAAAAAAAGGAATGCATTACTATGTCTTTTTTATGAATCTTAGGATAAACTTGTCTAGCTATTCTGAATGATCTTAAGCTGATGTGTGTGTTACAGGTTTGATGGAGCACAATGGCTAAGCAACTTATCCCGGAGCAGCTGTGTTCCAAGATCAGAGAAAAGCTCAAGGCCAACTGCAGCAAGCCAAGCTCTAAACCTACCTCTCCAGGACACGATGGTGACAGGAAGCGTGCTGTTGGTCCTCTGGTAGGTACTCATAACCTAACTTTGCTGCTTTCATGTGATCTCTTTTTTTTTGCTTATCCCTAGTACACGTGGTACAGGCCATGATAATCATAGTTGGTAGAAGTAGGTGACTGCTTTTACTGTAATTGCACCACATGTCATGTGAAAAGCAGTTTGACATGTGATCTCTACACACCATGTATTGCGGCTTCTACACAATTCGGGTGCCCAAGTATGACTCTGCGTTTTTTTTCCCGGTTATAAAAATCTGAAGAAATTGAAACAAAATTATATACTAGACTTTTTATAGATTTTAAATTCGAACACAATTTTATTGATCACGATCAAAGTAAAAATCATACGCAGAAAGAGAAATAACTGTGTGAGATAAATTACATTCGAGATGGCTTCCCCAACACCTAGAGTTTCGCCATCTCCCTTTGTTCCAAAATTCAGGAAGAACTTGGAGATGAACGTTGACGCGAGAATGGACGATACAGGATTGAAACTATTACGCAATTTTTTTTTCAAATAAATCAAAATTTTGATTGTTCTTACTATTATGAAACAAAATATTGGGAGGGCCTTGCTCTTCAGTAGTGAACCCTTTCAGCGATTTCAACAGTTTAGTCAAACACCCCGCGCTTTTTAGAGATTGTATTGGATGATTGTGTTTATACATAGGACAAAATATTGGCAATGGTATATTGAAGCAAACTATGGACATAAGCTTTGAGGGCACTAGGATTACATATATAGACATAGATACACCATAGGTTACCAAAGAGATGGTTCTGACCTATGCTGAGGCTAGGCTGAAGTATTCTGGAGGGATGGTAAAACAAATGTTTATATAGATATCTGTCATAAAGATAGAGGTTACCTGGCCGGTATTCATAGTTATTAAAATTAAAGATACTTCGGCCAGTAAATCTTTACTGTACTTTACAGTAAGTAGTACAGGCCGAAGTATCTTTAAAGATAGATATCTGTGTTTATATTGCCACGTGGAAAATTAGGGAAGACAAAAACTTCAGGAGGAAACAAAATTTATTTCAGGGAAGGACAACTAAGAAAGGTAAACAAAAGATAAGCCACGAGGGAAATTTACAGAGTCGCAAGATATAAAACATAAAAATGGCCACTCTGTTAATAAAAAAATAATAAAGTTAATAAATACTATGTTACATAAATAAAATTAATAAATACCATGTTACAATATGTTTGAACCGCTTACGCCTCTCTTCTCACAATATTTGAGAACTAGCGGATGTGTACCCGGCTTCGCCCGGGTTTTATCCGAGTGAAAGTTTGCCTAACGAATATTATATATTATGAAGTATAATAAACAATGTTAAAGATTAGTTTTAATTATTAATCAAGATTGTGTGTGAATATGTGAGAACTAGCCGAGTGACCCGGGCAACGCCCCGGGTTTACCCGAAGGACCCGCAGGTGAGAAACTATAGAAGAAAAATTTTAACAAATCAGAAAATGAAATTGCAAACAACAGAACTACACTACTTTAAGGACATGAGAGCACATGCACTGTATCACCATACGTATACCATTTTCAAAGACCCTGCTTAGGATTAAAACTTCTCAGAAGCATAACAATAGTACCAACCTAGAGGTTAACTGGTGTGGATGCATTCCTCTGGGAGTGAGACTATTGAGAAATTCAGTAGGGAGTTATTTTGCTTCTCCGCATTCTAACACTCCAACTGTTAACACTGTGGAAACACTGACTCATGTTTGGTAAGCAATTTCAGGGAAGAAACTATAGACATTGGATTAAATAAATTATTAATTAAATTGCATTAAATAAAAGTTATTAGATTTAAATAAATATTATTAGAGTGAAAAAAAAAGAAAGAAATTAACAAATTAGAAAATAAAATTTCGAAAAATACAACTATATTGCAGATAAGATAAGAGGACCTTATTAAAAATACATAAACAAACTGTAATTCGACACTCGATAATTCGACACTTTCGATAATTCGACACTTTCGATAATTCGACACTTTCGATAATTCGACCATTTTAAAAATCAAATTTACAAGGTTGATTGTTGTTTAAATACAACTTTGCTTTTGCATGCATAAACACAGGCTCTTGTAGCAAGAACCCAAATATTATTTATAGTCATAGCAAAAGCAAACTTTAGTGAAAACTGATGCCTCTTCAGAATGAATGGAAGACTGAAATCTGAAGGAGCAGAATATATGGGTCATTTATACTTTCACCAATGCCTTTAGGATCTTTGCGATGGAACGCGTATGGTGTTTCAGCGCATGTGCTCTCATGTCCTTGAAGCACATATACTGACAGTGCCCAAAGTTGAACACACTGTATAGTGTCTGAAATATCTTTGGCCCCTTCGGATACCAACCTTCGCTTCATTCTAGAGAGGCGTTAGTTTTCATGTCATATCTGTAATATAGTTTTGTTGTTTGCAATTTTCTTTTTTTTTTTCCTTTCAAATATGTATCCACTCTGAAATATAGTTTGTAAATTTTTATTCCAATTTATTTTCTTATATATATATGTTTTTTTTTTCATTTCCAAAATATTTATTTATACTTTCACCAATGCCTTTAGGATCTTTGCGATGGAACACGTATGGTGTTTCAGCGCATGTGCTCTCATGTCCTTGAAGCACATATACTGACAGTGCCCAAAGTTGAACACACTGTATAGTGTCTGAAATATCTTTGGCCCCTTCGGATACCAACCTTCGCTTCATTCTAGAGAGGCGTTAGTTTTCACTAAGGTTGGCTTTTGCTATGACTATAAATAAGGCTCAAGGCCAAACCTTGGCTACAAGAGCCTGTGTTTACGCACGGACAACTTTATATGTAGCTTTTTCAAGTGTGCGAACATTGGATAGCATACATGTAAAGATGACCCATATCTTCTGCTCCTTCAGATTTCAGTCTTCCATTCATTCTGAAGAGGCATCAGTTTTCACTAAAGTTGGGTTCTTGCTACAAGAGCCTGTGTTTATGCATGCAAAATCAAAGTTGTATTTAAACAACAATCAACCTTGTAAATTTGATTTTTAAAATGGTCGAATTATCGAAAGTGTCGAATTATCGAAAGTGTCGAATTATCGATAGTGTCGAATTACAGTTTGTTTATTTATTTTTTAATAAGGTCCTCTTATCTTATCTGCAATATAGTTGTATTTTTCGAAATTTTATTTTCTAATTTGTTAATTTTTTCTTTTTTTTTTCACTCGAATAATATTTATTTAAATCTAATAATTTTTATTTAATGCAATTTAATTAATAATTTATTTAATCCAATGTCTATAGTTTCTTCCCTGAAATTGCTTACCAAACATGAGTCAGTGTTTCCACAGTGTTAACAGTTGGAGTGTTAGAATGCGGAGAAGCAAAATAACTCCCTACTGAATTTCTCAATAGTCTTACTCCCAGAGGAATGCATCCACACCAGTTAACCTCTAGGTTGGTACTATTGTTATGCTTCTGAGAAGTTTTAATCCTAAGCAGGGTCTTTGAAAATGGTACACGTATGAAAAGCAGTTCGACTTTGCATGTACAAGTGTGCCAGAGCCCCGTTTGATTACTTGCGCTTGCTGGTGGGGTTGGACTTTTGCAAGAATCAGAAGCCATTGGAGCTTTTTTTTTTATTTTTTCAGAAAAAAGTGCCCAATGCGGGAATCGAACCCGGGTCGTAGCGGTCGAAAACCAACGGCTTAGACCATCCTTCCACCAAGCCCCAGTAAAATAAGTAAATAAAAAGAAGACCAAAAATAAGTGATAATAGTTTATTGAATAACAAATTTAAAAAAAATCTTTCAGGTGAAAAATTATAGGCATTGGTAAAAAAGTAAACATGAGAAATAGCCTAGCGGTCAGGGGAGTGAGTCTTCCACGGCC
This sequence comes from Cordylochernes scorpioides, assembly GCA_030710605.1. Classification (NCBI taxonomy): domain Eukaryota; kingdom Metazoa; phylum Arthropoda; class Arachnida; order Pseudoscorpiones; family Chernetidae; genus Cordylochernes; species Cordylochernes scorpioides. Next base: position 5,593,827 of record CP092882.1, on the reverse strand, counting down.
TTTCTGAGGCATGACAGAAGACGCTCAAAAAAAAAAGGTAAAATAAGAACCAAGCAGAGGAAATCTATAAAACTGAAAGCCAGGACAGGCATAAAAAGAAAATTCCAAGCATGTGAGGAAACAATTGATGAAAAAAAAAAGGATTCAAAAAAAAATACTGCAAAAAAGAAACCAGACACAAAAAGCAACAATTGAGTACACAAATACAGCATCAGCCTATTTATGAGATGAAAAAAAAAGACAGACACAAAAATGGAGCTAAATTCAAATGAAAAACTATAACAAATTAATAAAAGAAAATAAGACCTAATCCAAATAATTTAATTAAAAAAAAGCAACAATTGAGTACACAAATACAGCATCAGCCTATTTATGAGAAGAAAAAAAAAGACAGACACAAAAATGGAGCTAAATTCAAATGAAAAACTATAACAAATTAATAAAAGAAAATAAGACCTAATCCAAATAATTTAATTAAAAAAAAAGTCACACACTATTAAATTATTTGGATTAGGTCTTATTAATGAGAAAAAAAAGATGCCAAAAAAGATAACCAGATACAAAAATTGTGCTAAATTCAAATGAAAAACTATAACAAACACTTATAAAAGATAGAATAAAAGTAATAATTCAATCTACAATTCGAAAAATAATATAACCTGGTGAGTTCCCAGAAAAGGTTAACTTTGGTAGGCGGCGCTGTACGTTGACACCGCCGTACCTTCGAGCCGAACCAACGGCTTAGACCATCCTTCCACCAACCCCCAGTAAAATAAGTAAATAAAAAGAAGACCAAAATAAGTGATAATAGTTTATTGAATAACAAATAAAAAAAAATCTTTCAGGTGAAAAATTATAGGCATTGGTAAAAAAGTAAACAAGAGAAATAGCCTAGCGGTCAGGGGAGTGAGTCTTCCACGGCCTTTCCGAGGCATGACAGAAGACGCTCAAAAAAAAAAAGGTAAAATAAGAACCAAGCAGAGGAAATCTATAAAACTGAAAGCCAGGACAGGCATAAAAAGAAAATTCCAAGCATGTGAGGAAACAATTGATGAAAAAAAAAAAGGATTCAAAAAAAATACTGCAAAAAAGAAACCAGACACAAAAAGCAACAATTGAGTACACAAATACAGCATCAGCCTATTTATGAGATGAAAAAAAAAGACAGACACAAAAATGGAGCTAAATTCAAATGAAAAACTATAACAAATTAATAAAAGAAAATAAGACCTAATCCAAATAATTTAATAAAAAAAAAGCAACAATTGAGTACACAAATACAGCATCAGCCTATTTATGAGAAGAAAAAAAAAGACAGACACAAAAATGGAGCTAAATTCAAATGAAAAACTATAACAAATTAATAAAAGAAAATAAGACCTAATCCAAATAATTTAATTTAAAAAAAAGTCACACACTATTAAATTATTTGGATTAGGTCTTATTAATGAGAAAAAAAAGATGCCAAAAAAGATACAAAAATTGTGCTAAATTCAAATGAAAAACTATAACAAACACTTATAAAAGATAGAATAAAAGTAATAATTCAATCTACAATTCGAAAAATAATATAACCTGGTGAGTTCCCAGAAAAGGTTAACTTTGGTAGGCGGCGCTGTACGTTGACACCGCCGTACCTTCGAGCCGAACCAACGGCTTAGACCATCCTTCCACCAACCCCCAGTAAAATAAGTAAATAAAAAGAAGACCAAAAATAAGTGATAATAGTTTATTGAATAACAAATTTAAAAAAAATCTTTCAGGTGAAAAATTATAGGCATTGGTAAAAAAGTAAACATGAGAAATAGCCTAGCGGTCAGGGGAGTGAGTCTTCCACGGCCTTTCTGAGGCATGACAGAAGACGCTCAAAAAAAAAAAGGTAAAATAAGAACCAAGCAGAGGAAATCTATAAAACTGAAAGCCAGGACAGGCATAAAAAGAAAATTCCAAGCATGTGAGGAAACAATTGATGAAAAAAAAAAAGGATTCAAAAAAAAATACTGCAAAAAAGAAACCAGACACAAAAAGCAACAATTGAGTACACAAATACAGCATCAGCCTATTTATGAGATGAAAAAAAAAGACAGACACAAAAATGGAGCTAAATTCAAATGAAAAACTATAACAAATTAATAAAAGAAAATAAGACCTAATCCAAATAATTTAATTAAAAAAAAGCAACAATTGAGTACACAAATACAGCATCAGCCTATTTATGAGAAGAAAAAAAAAGACAGACACAAAAATGGAGCTAAATTCAAATGAAAAACTATAACAAATTAATAAAAGAAAATAAGACCTAATCCAAATAATTTAATTAAAAAAAAAGTCACACACTATTAAATTATTTGGATTAGGTCTTATTAATGAGAAAAAAAAGATGCCAAAAAAGATAACCAGATACAAAAATTGTGCTAAATTCAAATGAAAAACTATAACAAACACTTATAAAAGATAGAATAAAAGTAATAATTCAATCTACAATTCGAAAAATAATATAACCTGGTGAGTTCCCAGAAAAGGTTAACTTTGGTAGGCGGCGCTGTACGTTGACACCGCCGTACCTTCGAGCCGAACCAACGGCTTAGACCATCCTTCCACCAACCCCCAGTAAAATAAGTAAATAAAAAGAAGACCAAAATAAGTGATAATAGTTTATTGAATAACAAATAAAAAAAAATCTTTCAGGTGAAAAATTATAGGCATTGGTAAAAAAGTAAACAAGAGAAATAGCCTAGCGGTCAGGGGAGTGAGTCTTCCACGGCCTTTCCGAGGCATGACAGAAGACGCTCAAAAAAAAAAAGGTAAAATAAGAACCAAGCAGAGGAAATCTATAAAACTGAAAGCCAGGACAGGCATAAAAAGAAAATTCCAAGCATGTGAGGAAACAATTGATGAAAAAAAAAAGGATTCAAAAAAAATACTGCAAAAAAGAAACCAGACACAAAAAGCAACAATTGAGTACACAAATACAGCATCAGCCTATTTATGAGATGAAAAAAAAAGACAGACACAAAAATGGAGCTAAATTCAAATGAAAAACTATAACAAATTAATAAAAGAAAATAAGACCTAATCCAAATAATTTAATAAAAAAAAAGCAACAATTGAGTACACAAATACAGCATCAGCCTATTTATGAGAAGAAAAAAAAAGACAGACACAAAAATGGAGCTAAATTCAAATGAAAAACTATAACAAATTAATAAAAGAAAATAAGACCTAATCCAAATAATTTAATTTAAAAAAAAGTCACACACTATTAAATTATTTGGATTAGGTCTTATTAATGAGAAAAAAAAGATGCCAAAAAAGATACAAAAATTGTGCTAAATTCAAATGAAAAACTATAACAAACACTTATAAAAGATAGAATAAAAGTAATAATTCAATCTACAATTCGAAAAATAATATAACCTGGTGAGTTCCCAGAAAAGGTTAACTTTGGTAGGCGGCGCTGTACGTTGACACCGCCGTACCTTCGAGCCGAACCAACGGCTTAGACCATCCTTCCACCAACCCCCAGTAAAATAAGTAAATAAAAAGAAGACCAAAAATAAGTGATAATAGTTTATTGAATAACAAATAAAAAAAAAATCTTTCAGGTGAAAAATTATAGGCATTGGTAAAAAAGTAAACAAGAGAAATAGCCTAGCGGTCAGGGGAGTGAGTCTTCCACGGCCTTTCCGAGGCATGACAGAAGACGCTCAAAAAAAAAAAAGGTAAAATAAGAACCAAGCAGAGGAAATCTATAAAACTGAAAGCCAGGACAGGCATAAAAAGAAAATTCCAAGCATGTGAGGAAACAATTGATGAAAAAAAAAAGGATTCAAAAAAAATACTGCAAAAAAGAAACCAGACACAAAAAGCAACAATTGAGTACACAAATACAGCATCAGCCTATTTATGAGATGAAAAAAAAAGACAGACACAAAAATGGAGCTAAATTCAAATGAAAAACTATAACAAATTAATAAAAGAAAATAAGACCTAATCCAAATAATTTAATAAAAAAAAAAGCAACAATTGAGTACACAAATACAGCATCAGCCTATTTATGAGAAGAAAAAATAAGACAGACACAAAAATGGAGCTAAATTCAAATGAAAAACTATAACAAATTAATAAAAGAAAATAAGACCTAATCCAAATAATTTAATTTAAAAAAAAGTCACACACTATTAAATTATTTGGATTAGGTCTTATTAATGAGAAAAAAAAGATGCCAAAAAAGATAACCAGATACAAAAATTGTGCTAAATTCAAATGAAAAACTATAACAAACACTTATAAAAGATAGAATAAAAGTAATAATTCAATCTACAATTCGAAAATAATATAACCTGGTGAGTTCCCAGAAAAGGGTAACTTTGGTAGGCGGCGCTGTACGTTGACACCGCCGTACCTTCGAGCCGTTTTACACGAGTTAAAGCGAAGATTTTGGACATAGTGATTTTTACATTTCGATCTTTTATATTAATATATATACTTACTATTGCGAATTATTTTTCTAAAAACGAACATTATTTTTTTTTAATTATCTGAAACTAACCTAATTCAACTTATCTAAAACTAACCTTATTTAGCGATTAAACTAACATAATTAAACCTATTTGAATCTAACCTCATATACACTTTTACACTACCTTTTCATTTCAAAATTAAATTAAAATAAGTTTATATTAAATAATAACATTTTTAAAAATCGACTTTCTGGTTCACACTTTTGTATCTAATCAATTATGTATTTCTTTATTTCTCTCTATAAAAGTTACGCAATTGTAAACAAAAGAATTGATGATGATAAATGCAAAAAATCTACGATTGTAAAATAGATTAAATTAAAAAATAAAAATAACTGTTAACATTAGGAAAATAAAAACAGGCCTATGACACGAAGAAAAAAATAACGAAAATTTTGGTATATAGATTGTTATGTGTAGTTCAGAATCTTCGGAGGAGATAGCTCAGGACTTTACAATGGAAAACTCTGTTACGGTATTATCTATATAGATTATCTGGATGATATTTAACCAGGATATCGAATAAGGTCTTGAAGGAGTATCTTTGTCCTTGTTTACATATTCCGGAATATGTAAATAAGGTATTAATTTGAATTATTTCAGAGATCGAAAATGATGACAGCAAATTAATGATTTTTCTATGTCACTCATAATTACTACCAATAATTAACAATAATTAACGTTTGTTAAGAGAGAATATCCGTTGGGACATAACATTCTCTGAGACAGGTTAAGTCGGGATGGCTGGTTGGTTAGTTCATGGAATATTCATAAAGCCACTAAGGATATTTGCATAAAAGATTTTAGTCTTCGTGCATCAAAAATTAATAATTCAACGAGCTACTTAAGTGTGAGTTCAGTGAATAATCATTAATAATCATCGACTTATTTTTCAAATTAGATCTGTCCACGCTGAAATTATCTCGATGCATGCACAGGATGGGACAACACTTATGTGCATACTAGGTACCACTTTGGTATGCAATTAAGCACAATGTATATTGTCGCAGTTCGTCACAAGAGAGATGGAATTTCAGATAGGGGAATATGCCACTACACCAGTTTAGAAAATTTTCCGAAAGTCTATAGCCTGTACATTCATGGACAAAACTTAAGAAAGTGGAAAGTCTTTGATGTCACTCGTCTTCTGTTTTTTTTTTTTTTTTTGAAGGAGACAGAGAAAATTTTGTTCACATTTGGTTATCTCGTGTGTATTCAATAAAGGTTACTGTAATATCTTTCAGAGTTATTGTCTGAATCCCGATATACATGGTAAAAGATACAACTTTCTTAAGTTTTGTCCATGAGTGTATCTTTCAGAGTTATTGTCTGAATCCCGATATACATGGTAAAAGATACAACTTCCTTAAGTTTTGTCCATGAGTGTATACTATAGTTAAAACACAAGAGAGAAATATATATATAACAGGTACTTTAATGTAAATTTCGACAAAGACATCACGGAGTATATAAAAAGTAGAAATACTCTCTCTCTCTCTCTCTTGCTACCAGAGGTCGCAACTCTGCAATGTTTGGATTCCTCTCCCACGTGACCACCCCACGTATTGTAAACATCCGGGACCTCCACTGCCATTGACGGACCCTCCCTTCCTTAGAAAGGAAGGTATAAAAACTGTCTAAAGACAATTTAAACAATTTATTGACTCTTCTAATCAATTGTTTCAGGAAAAAAGTAAGATAAAATAAGATCAACAAGAGGAGGGGGGAGGGAGAAATTTCTAACGAGAAGAAATTCTGATTATAACAAAAAAAAGTAATTAACAATTAAATTATAAACACGGAAAATATTTACCATTAGAAATTAATTAAATGCAATAATACAAACGCACTTATTTTAAAACAAAGCAATTTGGTAATGATAAATTAAGCCAAAAAAAATCTATGATTGGAAAATTGAATTAAAAAAAAAACAACAACTAATATTTGGAAAAATAAAAAAAATAACGAATATTTTGATATATAAATTATTATGTATAGTTCAGTATCTCTTTGGAGGAGAGATTGCTTAAGACTTTACTCTGTTAGTGTATTATCTAGATATGTAAAAGGCTATAGCAAAAATATTGAAAAAAAAAGTAACAGGCCCAGCAGGGGATCGAACCCTGGATCTTCGGTTTACGAGACCGACGCCTTACCACTTGGCCACTGAGCCATCAAACAATTATTTCTAAACAATTCTGGTAAGACAAGGTTTATAGCAGCGCTGTGTAACAATGCTTTTTTTCTACGATAAGTAGGGTTGCTTGAAATTTGAATCTAGACAAGTTTTTATTCTGGAATCATCTCTCTTTACAGTGGATTCAAACCAGCTTTTACCACATTAGTCTTCGTCTAGTGTTGCGGGCACCGACCTGTCTCTAACTGTAAGGAATGACTTCAAGATAAACATTGTCTCCAGCACGTATCTCCGGCCTTCTCCCAAGTAATATCCAATAAAGACGCGAGACTAACCAGTAACTGTATTTCTTCTCACGACTATATATTGCTTTAGAATTTAGATGGCTTAACTGGGCTTGTATGAATTGTGTTTTGCGGAAGAGGATTCGTTGATAAATTCCAAAGCTTATGTACATAGTTGTTTAATTATAAGGCCATAACGCACCATCTGTACACAAGAGATGAAAGCATTAAAGAACGGATTTTTATTTTACACATAAAACATACTTCTACTGTCCTCTCTTACTGCGATAGAAAAATGTACAAAAACATTCGAGCTTAATTGCTTCCATCCTTTATGTATATATGGTGTGTTACTGCCTTATAATTAATTTATGCCCAGCTGGCCTTGTCCTTATTGTTTGCGGAAGAGCTTATATGTAATTATAATGTCCTAAAAGCTAATGCCCAAATAGTTTGTTTGAATACTGTTGTATTGTGCCCGTTGTTTTGTCAACAATCCACTCTGAGTCGTCGGAGCTCTCTTGGTACTGGTTTTATTTATAACCAGTGCCGGAACATAAGGAGAACACCACACACAGCCAGACGCGGAGATACTTCCCCGCTCGCAGCCAAAACCAAAACCAAACCGCCAGGTTCTCGCCTGAACCCTCAACAAATACCATTTCTGAGAATCCACCCTTCAGTGTAGCATATAAAATCAGAATGATCCAATACAGTATTAGAACTCCAAGAAGGCGTGGTCCGCGGTAGATCAGATAAGTGAAACCGCTGGGAGGGTTCACCACTGATGAGCCAAGCCCTCCCAATATTTTTACATCACATTAAGGACATTAGAAGTTTGCTTTGTGTTTGTAGAAGAAAATTTTTCTGGTAATATAATGCTTTCATCTCTTGCATGGGGGTTAGTGGAAGAATTCGATTCCCGCATTGGGCACTTTTTTTTTCTGATTTAAAAAAATGCTTCAATGGCCCATGATTCTTGCAAAAGTCCAACCCCACCAGCGAGTGCAAGTAACCAAAAGGGGCTCTGACACATTTGTAAATGCAAAGTCAAACTGCTTTCCATATGTGTAGATATGTGGTACACTTACAGTAAAAGCAGTTGTCAACTTCTACCCACCATGTTATCATGGCCTGTACCACGTGTACTAGGGATAAGCAAAAAAATCTCTTGTATAGTTGTTTAAATATTATAACCAAGACTCCACTTTACATTGCCAAATAGATAAGCAGATTCGCGCATTATATTTACAATGAGTTCTAAAAAGCGTCATGGCGGATTAAATTGGCAAAACCGTTGGTTCACTACTGATAAGTCCTCCTAATATTTATTTTTTTTTATCGTAAAGAGTTCGAAAGTTTGTTTTATATGAAAAACAAATTCGTGTTTAATAGTTTTCTTTCTTATATCCACACTAGAAGAATGACCCGGCTTCGCCCGAGAAATCCCCCGAGTGAAGTATCCTTCATACTGAAAGTACATCAATAATAAACAGTAGAAGTGCCATAGAATAGCAATACAGAAGAAACACATAAACTACAGGAAAAAAAGTGTGTAATGGCAAAAATTGTATTATATTAGTGTTTAGGTATTTGATTTAATTATTTTTTGCAATCCATTTAGTTGTTTCAAAATTAATATAGTTTAAATAAATGAGTTTTAAAAATTGTAAAAAAAAAAAAAATGCATCAGCCGGGAATCGAACCCGGGCCGCCCGCGTGGCAGGCGAGCATTCTCGCCATTGAACTACCGATGCTTATAAGAAATGGCCATATTTGGGTATTTATTCCATTCACAAAAACAAACGGTGACAGAATTAAGAATTGATTGATGACTCTGATACTTGTATATTTTAATTCTCTTTTAAAATGGAAGAATTTATTTCTCTACAATCCATGTTCATAAATGGATTTCTCACTTCTTTATTTCATTCTGTATTGATTCGTTTTATATAAATTATTCAAATTCATTCTGTGAATAATTATATATATATTTTTAACCGATTATATATATATTCAGATAAAATTTGTAGCAAATAAATTTTCTGCCAATGTGTTTCTTTTTAATATAATACCATCAAATATATTATCTCTACAGATGTTATTATTAAAAAGAAACACACGTCTAGTACATTTAATTGTTACAAATTTAATCAATAGAAAAAAGAAGGTTCATAATTTAATAAAACAATCCCTTGTATTGTATATTAAAGGTGATAACATCAGGCTTTCAGAGAGGAATAACTTTCTTTTATTAACATTTTATTTCAAATCTCTAACTTTCAGGAATATATATGTTATATTGAAATATTTTATTTTAAAATGTTATATGTTAAAATGTTATTTTATTTAAAGTTATAATTTCATTGATATAAATACTCTGTTTTAATCGACCGCCAGAGGTCACGCCTTCTTTATAAATAATCATTGTTGTTGTTCCCCGTGGGCCGACCCAAAACTTTTGTACATTATGTAAATAATCTTTTGTTTTCCTTATTCGTCTCGCCTTAAGCCAGGCATTACTTTTATCAAATTATGTTTATCCTAAAGCTCAATTAAAACAATATCTGATCAAAACCATTTTTGTTATTATACTTTCACAAGATTTTAGCCATGACTGCACCACCATTACAATAATCCTTCAACATGATCTAAATTCAAACAGAATATCTTATCATTTTTAAAATATAATATATATATGTATAAACATTATGTAAAATAGTATCTAGTTATATTATAATTCATTTCTTATCGGTGAGATTTAAATAGTGTTTCTCTTCTGTAGAAGGGGTATCATAAACCCGAAAGCTAGAGATTGGAAAACTCTCCTTGGAAGCCTGATCACCTTAAAAAAAGGACCTTCCTCAGGAGATCTGCCAAGGAAGGGGCAAGGAACTGGCTGAGCTATATCTGGATCTCCTGGCGTTACAGCGTGTAGGGTCCCGGTCTTATTTCCGGATTTCTCTCTCCTTGTCCAACAATGACAACTGTTATATCTGTTATACTGACTAAGGCTCAATACAATCGATCACTATTACTTTAGGGATAAAAAATGAGCATCTTTTTAATACCTGTACACGCTTTTTAACTATATTCACTAATATACTAAATTTAGGGAAGTGGAAAGTTTTAGATTATAATAGTTTTAGATATTAAAATCATGAGAATAGAATATAAATTAAATACAGGTGTATATTATAAGCCATCCTTCATCCCAAACTACATTAAATATTCTTCATTCTTTCCTCTTAACCATAAGATCAATACTATAAAAACATTATCTAAAAGAGTATTCACACATTGTTCTTTACCTCAATTAAAAAACAGAAGAAGCGCAAAATATGATTAAAAACTTATCATCATCATCAGGTTACCCAAAATCTTTCATTCTACGACATTTTTATCAGACTGCAGAAAACACCAATTCAATAACCCAAAAGTCAGAAATTTATAAAGCATTATGCATTATTCCATATTCCCTTCAATCAGTATCCATAGCTAGAACACTTAGAAAATATGGTATCAAAACTATGTACAATAATTCTCCAAATTTAGGTAATATGATTAGAAACTCATTAACAAAGATTCAATCCAATATTCCACTTAATAGAAAAGAAGCTATCTACTCCATATTTTGCAATATAACTGTAGTTCTAAATATGTAGGGGAGACTGGGAGAAAAGTCCATAATAGAATAGCCGAACATAATAGGAATATTAACTAGAAAGAAGGAATCATATATCGCCGTAACTCTTTTTTATTATTAACGCGATTAAAAGCTTTCGGGCAAGCCCTTCTTCAGCTAATTATAGTGTACAAACAAGGAGAGATTATATATCGTATTTAAAATAAAATAAAAATCCTTGTTTGTACACTATAATTAGCTGAAGAAGGGCTTGCCCGAAAGCTTTTAATCGCGTTAATAATAAAAAAGAGTTGCGGCGATATATGATTCCTTCTTTCTAATTTGTCGAAATCCGCAAAAGGTTTACCAGGAATATTAACAATAGAGAGTGACCCAAGATCTTTAATAGTTCAATACATAACAGAAACAGGTCATACATTTAACTTATCCCAACCCATAGTGTATTATGACAATATTCATAGTAAATACCAAAGACTTTTAATAGAATCTATGATAACCAAACAACAAAAAAGCATAAACAGATGCATTGAAATATCAGAAACATACGAAACAATATGGACAAATAATATCCCATAGATTTAAGCACTCTTCTATATTATTTTATTATTTATTTAAGTAACCCAGGTTCCTGGAGCGTACAGAAGTCGCCAACTACCCGGGATGTCCTTCTGACCTAAGTCTTCTTGGATTTATGTACAATGCCAGTGGAAGTCCAATTAATGAGGTGTTGCCAGGCAGATTTCTTTCTTGGGAGATTTTCTAGGGATGCTGGACATATGTTGGTGATACCTAGGGGAGTGGCTGTCTGGAATCTTTGGTATTGGAAGGTTGGGCAAGTGAAGAGGAGGTGGTCTACGGTTTGGTCTTCATCTTGGCAGTGGGGGCAAATTGGGTCTTCTTTCGATACCGTTGCAAGGTCTGCCTGAATGTAACCATGGCCGGTCAAGATTGTTGTGGAGGTAGATCCATGCTTGATGTTTCGAAGCATTTGGAGGAGTAGTTTCGGGGTAGCAGCAAATCTTCGTAGATTTCTGGTGGAGTAATCTTGGATGTAGAGGTCTGTCCACATTTTGAGGGCTATCTGTTCTTTTTTTACCGCGCGCGACGCTCTTTGGGAGGGTGGTAAAGGATAGTGGCAGATTATATAACACAATAGTTCACGAATTTATTAAATTTAATTTGAAGTCTCGAGATATCATTCAACCAGCACGTATCATCCACCATGCTTCATGTATATTTTCAAAATTTTGTTTTTCAAACAGAAATAATATATTTTTCTCTCAATATATAATAAGTATTTAAAATATGTATATAATAATGTGTATATAAAAATTGTATTTATTATTAAGTTGTTAATGTGATAATCCTGTTGAAGGACTGACAAGTCCGAAAGCTTGAAAATAAAAATTTGCACAAGAAACTTAACCCTGGAAGCTTCATTTATTTTATAAAATTAATAAATGATTTATTTATTTATATTTCAATTCAAAACGCTATGTCCCCCTAGGGACACTTGCGCTAAATGTACATACAAATATAACAGATAAAATATTCAACATGGAAAGATACACAGAAAGCGACTTAGAAAGATTCATAATTATTATTTACATATAAAGATATTCTTTGAATTTTATTTACAGTTACATCATTAAATTTAAAAATAGATACATATATACACACATATACACGCATACACCTATATATTGTTTACAACCACAAGATATGTCCAATATTTCCTTGAGATCGTTACATCAAAGACCATTTTTCTTAATGAAATCCAAAATATATTTACAAAGGAAATTAAATTTTATATATGTGTCCTTACTTGAAATTAAATCATTAGGGCCTAAAGCTATTAAACCGTTGTTGACTCTGTAATCTTGAAAGACAGGGCACTCTAGCAAGAGGTGTATTGAAGTTTGTTCCCCCATTATATTCAAATGATGAAATCTGAAATTATTCAGCCTCAAATTTTCTTTTTACAATATAAAACCATTTACTACTGTCCTTTCTGTGATGGAAAAATTATTTGGGAGGACCTGGCTCATCAGTGGTGAACTCTCCCAGCGGTTTCGCCAGTTTAATCTACCATACCGCTGTTATATTCTTACCTGGTTATTCCGATTATGTATTTTATCCGTGGCAGAAAGTACAGTTTAGAAATAGAATTATATAAAAATAACATGTCGCGCTATATAATTTAAAATTTCATTAACATATTAATAAGTTTTGAAAATAGAGCAATCCATAAATAAATCTTTAATTAAAAAGTCATATATTGGATCAAAAAAATCATTTTTTTTACCAATATTTCAGTTGGCTGAACGTCAACCTTTATCAAAAGGTGTTATAACATTTTAAAGTGTGTCAACAACAACAACGAAAAAAAATTTTCTCCCCATTGAATATAACAAAATATTTTTAAAAACTTAATGCTGTTGACGTTATGTGGCGCTGAGTTTGTTGTTGACACACTTTAAAATGTTATAACAACTTGATAAAGGTTGGCGTTCAGCCAACTGAAATATTGGTAAAATAAATGATATTTTGATCCAATATATGACTTTTTAATTAAATATAAATAAGTAATTTTATTTATTTTGACCCGTATGATTCTTTTAAAAATTTCTAATAACAGATGGCACGTTAATACATCATATTATAAATATCTTGGAGTTACCTTAGACTCCAAGTTGAAATTCAACATGCATGTCAAAAATGTCATAAAGAAAGCAAAAATCGCAAAAATAACATTATCAAGCCTGTTCAACTATAGAAGCAAATTGACTACAAAACAAAAGTTTACTCTATACAGAGGTTGTATCCTCCCGATAGTAACATACGCACTCCCAATTTGGTGTAAATATACAGTATTACAACCACAAACAAAAACAGGATAAACGCATTTATGAGAATCTGCCTTCGGACAAGTATAGGAGCTCCATTCAACCTATCAAACAAGATACTGAAGGAGAACTTGAACCAACCCTATCTAGAAGATATGTACCAAACTTCCGTTAAGAAATTATACCTTCAAATGCAAAATTCAAATATAATCCAACCATACAAGATATTCTACAAAATAAAGGAGATATCAATACCCGATTCCGACGACCCGGCCCTGACACTTAGTCAAGAGCTCATCGCCCAACAGCTGCCCTCCTGCAAGGTCTAGGGGGACCACTTCCACTCCACCAACTCGCCATGTGTAAATAGCCAGGACAAGGTGACTCTCGAGCTGTGCTCGAATGTAACACCTGTAAATTGAGACGAAATAAATAAAACATCATATTAATAAATATACTAGCAGTTTTTAATCGCGAATTTTTATTTTCCGAATATAAACTTTCTATATACAACACAATAACTAGAGCTCTAAAAAGTGTTATGGTGGATTAAATTTGCAAAACCGCTAAGAGGGGGTTCACCACTGATGAGCCAGGCCTTCTCATTAGTTATTTATATCAGTAAGGACAGTAGAAAATTAGTTTTATTTTGGTAAACATTAAGTGTGCTAAATAGTTTTGTCATATATATAGAGATGACGCGCTATTGTTTTATATAAATACTAGCCGAATGACCCGGGCAACGCCCGTGTTTTACCCGATTGAATGTTTTGATTCAAATACTATTTGTTACAATTATAAATTGTGGTCATGTGGCCTAGTGGTCATGGCATCTGCCCGGTAAGCGGAAGGTCGTGGGTTCGATTCCCATCCCTTGACACTTTTTTTATTTTATCCATTCTGACCAAAATCTATCCGTGAACTTCACACAGTGAATTATATAAGTAGATATGATAGAGATATTAGTTGCATATAATTGCTGTAATATGCAAATGTGAGATGTACATATTTACATACTTACCATATGCGCGGATTTCACCGCTAGGTTTACACGTGTTGGGAAGTGTATAATAAAAGAGTGAGGGTTTTTTTATTCATTCTCACACAGAGTATTTATAACTTGTAAGCTCCCAGCACCCCATTCGTCTTCTCCCCGACCTACATAACTCTCTTGATTCCTACTTACTTACATACCCCCTCCTCCTTTGTTTTTATTTACATCTCAATCAGACCTCTCGAAATAACGACTGTCACACCCCAAGTCACATTCCCGAGTGGATTGTTAGAAAATATCTCTTTGTACGTTTTTTTTTTTTTTAACTTGAAATATGACGTGCTTCTCCTTATTGTTGTTATTCTTAAGTGATCTTTGAGTATTTTCTTTCTTTTTGTGGATATATCCGCCAGAAATGTATCCAAACTCGAGTGGATTGTTAGAAAATATCTTTCTAAAATAATGAAATTTCTTTATACGTTTTTTTTTAAGACTTGAAAGATAGACATGCTTCTCCTTATTGTTGTTATTCTTAAGTGATCTTTGAGTATTTTCTTTCTTTTTGTGGATATATCCGCCAGAAATGTATCCAAACTCGAGTGGATTGTTAGAAAATATCTTTCTAAAATAATGAAATTTCTTTATACGTTTTTTTTTAAGACTTGAAAGATAGACATGCTTCTCCTTATTGTTGTTATTCTTAAGTGATCTTTGAGTATTTTCTTTCTTTTTGTGGATATATCCGCCAGAAATGTATCCAAACTCGAGTGGATTGTTAGAAAATATCTTTCTAAAAGAATAAGATATCTTTATACGTTTTTTGAACTTGAAAGATAGACTTGCTTCTCCTTATTGTTGTTATTCTTAAGTGATCTTTGAGTATTTTCTTTCTTTTTGTGGATCTCTCCGCTACTAATGTATCCAAACCTTCTTTTTTTGACAGGTGCTCTTATTAAGATAATATATATAAGAATCTATATATATATATACCACTGATGAGCCAGGCCCACCAATTAATTAAATCATTGCATTAAGAGCAGTATAAATTTGTTTAATTTTTAAAAAGAGTCTTATACGCGTCTAAAATTAGTTTCACTTTCTTATAACATATGGCAGGCTAATGCATATAAAAGTAATTTGTGAATTGTAAGAAAGTGTGGTAATGAGTAGGAAACAAAGGGAACCATCAACAAAGTAAAGAAGGATGTGTAGACAGAGAGAGGCGATCAGGAAGAAGTAGGTAGACCCGCAGTGGTGTGTTTTCCCGGTGTCGCTTGGCAACGCTGCAACGAGGCCGGGTCGTGGCCTTGAGACTGCCCGCCCGCCCGCCGGTGTTGCCGGCCACTTCTCCCATATGTAAATAGAGATTCAAAAATATTTTATTGACACTCTTATTGATACAAAAATTAATGAGAATTTACAATTTATAGTGATTAAATAAAGAAAGCTGTTCTCAGGAAGGGAGGCTCCTCCATCTTGTCCTCCTCCAGACAAGGACAAGATCAATTTGAACCGTTCTCAGTTCAATGTTGAATATGTAAATATGTAAATTGTTTCCAACACTGATGAGCCAGGCCATTTAATATCTAGTTGTCATTACACTAGAACAACGTTCATTGATCTTTCACTGTCCGTGAAACTGATGCTATAATATTTCAGATGGAAATATTGTCGAGAGGAGATTGATTTATAAAGGTCGTCTCTCTCGTCAAAATAGACGTCAAAACTAGACGCCGTCTATTGAACGTATCGGCAAACTAGCGGAATCGGATTGGTGACAAAGCCACAACACCAGCTTTGGGAAAACTGAGAAATGCTCACCTGGAGAACATGGTTTCTGGCGAAAAGTCCGGCTCTCTAAGTCAAGAGAAGATTCTCTCAAGATGGAGGAGCCTCCCTTCCTGAAAACAGTTTTTCAAATATTTAAGCACTATATTGTAAATAATGGCATTTCCTTTGTTTAATTTCTCATTAATTTTTGCAACAATCGACTAAGAATGTCAATAAAATATTTTGAATTATCTCCAAGTCAAGGGCGGGTTTTGATTTTGATGAAATCTCCTTTTTTATATATATATATTGTCGCGGAGATAAATAAAGCAAGGGCAAATTTGGGAATAATTAATTTATTATAAGGGGTATTTATAGGGAGAGAGAGAAAAGCACAACTTACCCCAAGTTAAAGATAATCCTAATGAATGGCGTCAGCCAACGTCCCGTTTTTCTTATTTTCAGCTCAGCTTCCAAGAACCCCTCACACCTGTGGTCTCCCCCGGGGTCCAGGGATGATTGACAGGTGTCCCATCTGTGGATGGAGCTCCTTGACAATATTTAAGATATTTCTATCCATTATGTTTCTATATAAATTTATTATCGATCATATATATAAATAGAGAAAGATGGAGATGCTTGAGAAGAATGTTTGGACATCTTGTCTCGTGGTGGATAAACTGGTGGGATGGTTGTATGGAAGACCAGGTAGTGGAAGGCCGAGAATGCGGAATTCTTGGACAATTTCGGCAGAAGACTCTATGATACCATCAAAAGACTTAGCCGTAGAAAAGAAGCTTTTTTACTCATATTCCCATCTATTATATTCGAATGAATACACATCTGAAATAGAAGAAAACAAATATATATATATATATAATATATAGACAAAACTTAAAGAAATAAAATGTCTTCGATATCGCTGGTCGTTTGTTGTTTTAAAGGAGACAGAGGCAATTTGGTTCACATTTGGTTATCTTGTGTGTCTTCAATAAAGGTCACTGTAATATCTTTCAGAGTTATTGTTTCTGAATCCCGATATACATGCTAAAAGGTACAACTTCCTTAAGTTTCGTTTGTTTTCATTTTATTTTCGTCTGTTGTTTTGAAGGAGACAGTGGTAATTGGATTCACACTTGGTTATCTTGTGTGTCTTCAATAAAGGTCACTGTAATATCTTTCAGAGTTATTGTGTTTGAATCCCGATATACATGGTAAAAGGTACAACTTCCTTAAGTTTTGTTAATGAGAGTATCTTTCAGAGTTATTGTCTGAATCCCGATATACATGCTAAAAGATACAACTTCCTTAAGTTTTGTCCATGAGTGTATCTTTCAGAGTTATTGTCTGAATCCCAATATACATGCTAAAAGGTACAACTTCCTTAAGTTTTGTCTATGAGTGTATCTTTCAGAGTTATTGTCTGAATCCCGATATACATGCTAAAAGGTACAACTTCCTTAAGTTTTGTCCATGAGTGTATCTTTCAGAGTTATTGTCTGAATCCCGATATACATGCTGAAAGGTACAACTTCCTTAAGTGTTGTCCATTAGTGTATCTTTCAGAGTTATTGTCTGAATCCCGATATACATGCTAAAAGGTACAACTTCCTTAAGTTTTGTCCATGAGTGTATCTTTCAGAGTTATTGTCTCAATCCCGATATACATGCTAAAAGGTACAACTTCCTTAAGTTTTGTCTCCATGAGTGTAAGAACAATCGCCGTAAAGATCTGAACAACCAGCGGTACACAACACGCTGGAAGGTCAATCCACCCGCTCCTCCAAAGGCGGCGCCAAATAGGGAAGCAGGAGTGAAGAAGAAAAAAATGGAGGAAAACCATCAATTCTCCAATTATCGGAGTGCGTTACCCTTGCCACCATGAATATTCTATGTGATCACGACGACCTCCTAGTGTAAGGATCTGTGTACTTTGTTGGAGAGTGTAGTACGCTGGAGTATACCACACTTATATCGAGGTTGCTTCTTCGTACTTGTCCAGAGTTATCCAGAAAGTATCTTGTCCCAAGGTAGCCAATACCAGATTCCTTTGTTTTACATCCCCAATATGTCAAGACACTGGAGTATTCCACACTTATATCGAGGTTGTGTCTCTTTGTACTTGTCCAGAGTTATCCAGAAAGTATCTTCATACTTGTCCCAAGGTAGCCAATACCAGATTCCTTTGTTTTACGTCCCCAATATGTCAAGACACTGGAGTATTCCACACTTATATCGAGGTTGCTTCTTCGTACTTGTCCAGAGTTATCCAGAAAGTATCTTGTCCCAAGGTAGCCAATACCAGATTCCTTTGTTTTACGTCCCCAATATGTCAAGACACTGGAGTATTCCACACTTATATCGAGGTTGCTTCTTCGTACTTGTCCATACTTATCCAGAAAGTATCTTGTCCCAAGGTAGCCAATACCAGATTCCTTTGTTTTACGTCCCCAATATGTCAAGACACTGGAGTATTCCACACTTATATCTAGGTTGCTTCTTCGTACTTGTCCAGAGTTATCCAGAAAGTAGCTTGTCCCAAGGTAGCCAATACCAGATTCCTTTGTTTTACGTCCCCAATATGTCAAGACACTGGAGTATTCCACACTTATATCGAGGTTGCTTCTTCGTACTTGTCCAGAGTTATCCAGAAAGTATCTTGTCCCAAGGTAGCCAATACCAGATCCCTTTGTTTTACGTCCCCAATATGTCAAGACACTGGAGTATTCCACACTTATATCTAGGTTGCTTCTTCGTACTTGTCCAGAGTTATCCAGAAAGTATCTTCATACTTGTCCCAAGGTTCACAATACCAGATTGCTTTGTTTCACCTCCCCTGTACCGCCGAAAAATGGAAACTCCAGAGGAGTTGAAAGGTGTCCATTATTTTGGATAGCTTTAACGAGAGAATTTCTACACACTTGTACATTGATTTTTTTTTCAAAATCCATATTTTAGAAAATAAATAGATTTTTTTATTTACATGGTTGTAAAGAAAAGTTTAGAGTCGCGCTTTTGTCAAATACATATTTTTCATAAGAACTTTTGAGCCGAAATTGGCAATATTATCCTTTAAGACAATCTTTAAAATAAAGTCCATCATTGTAAACTATTTTTCTGCCATATTCGAAATTTTAAAATGAAAATTTAACTGTGAAATGTGACTCATTTATTTAAAAAAAAAAACAATCTTTAAAGATTTGATTTTAAAAACTGCTTATTCCTCTCTAAAAATCAATTTTCAATTCAATATCAAAATAAAACGAACGCAATTATCTGACCACACTGATAACCCTTGCAGTGTTCGTCTGTCCCTCAATTTAACGAGCGTCCTGATTGGCCACTTGAAGGGGGGGGGGGGGGGTATTTGCTTTTTTTAGTAAGGGCACACAGGAAACAAGGGCGTCTCTTATTGCCACATCCTGTTGAGACTGGGGTCACGTGGTATTGACATAGTGGTATTTCCTGTCCAATGGGTGGATTATTACATAGATGTAAAACGACATTTGAAAATTATCTCGCATGTGTTTCTTTTCAACGAAAAATCAAAATTTTATTTTGAGGAGAAATAACGATCATTTCCAACCTAAGTGATGAGGTATGAATTGTGAATTCCCACCCCTGGACACTTTTATTTTTCCGTTTATCATTACTCTTCACAATTCTTCCTTTCATACCTCATCCCTAAGGTTGGAAATGATCGTTATTTCTCCTTAAAATATAATTTGATTTTTCGTTGAAAAGAAACACATGCGAGATAATTTTCAAATGTCGTTTTACAATCACAAGCCGCATTATAACATGGATGTCAAATTTTTATAACACTCTCTCTCTCTCTGTGAGAAATAGCACAAATTTGAATTTGTACTGGGATAAGATTGATAAATTAAGAAAAGAAAAAAAAAGACATCTCTTTATCGTGAAACTGAAAGTTGCTGATGGCTTACTGATTGGCTGATGGAATTATTAAAAATCCACCAATAGTTGATATTTATTCCGATAAATGGCGCAAGCCAACAGCAACTTTCAGTTGCACGGTAAAAAGATGTCTTTTTTTTCTTAACTATCTATCTATATGGTTATTATATACCATCTATATATGGTAAATTAACTTCCCATAACAAATATGTGGTCTACACTAAGGACATACACCAAAGATTCAACAAATTCTGCAGAATGTACTTAACTAAATAACTGACTACTAATGTAATCATACTGATATGTAAATATGTATATATCCCTTTAAACTACTTTTTCTTTCATTCAAATGTATATATTTCACATGCAAATATCCGAATTGTGGATATAGCGTGTACTCTGCAATTGTTAAATAAATAAATAAATCTATATAGGGTTGGAAGTGAATTTTACCGCTTTGAGAATGGCATATAGAATTTTTTTTTTTTTCGAAATTCAAAAATATTTTATTGACATTCATAGTCAATTGATACAAAGATTAATAGGAATTACAAAAAAATAAATGTGAATTTACAATTTAGTGGTTAAATATATACAGTTAAAACTGTCTATAGCGCCCCCTCTTGGGACTCACCAAAATAGGGTACTATAGAGAAGGGGTGCTATAGACAGGTCACTTTTAATGTAAAATGTTTACATTTTAATGTTTAAAATCGGGCGCTATAGAGAGGAAGGCGCTATTTAGAGGGGGCTCTATAGACAGGTTTAACTGTATACACTGCGTGACATTGAAAATGGAACACCAAGAAATAGTGGCCAGAAAATTATGCAAATTTCAGGGTAGACGCGCCTAACCGAGTTATGCAAATGATGTAAAATGCGCAGCTCTCGTGCGCACATGGAGTAAGATATAAGGGAAGGAACTTGCAGAAAGGACAGTATTCGTGTCGTTATTTCTTCAAGGAAAATCATTGTAGAAATTTTGTTCTTGTGTCAAAAGACACGTGTAATAACAGAGAATGCCAGGTCATCGTAAACGGAGGCAGTTCAAGCAGACAGACGCTTTTACGAGGGGCATGGTGATCGGACTGAAAAGGGCAGGTTGGTCCATACGTCAAATCGCAGCTGATACACACCTTGGTGCGTCCACGGTGCACCGACTGTGGAGAAGATGGTTGGAACAAGGAAATGTGGCAATTTATAGGAATGTCGGTGCAACCAGAGTGACGTCAGCACGTGTGGATCAGCGTATCCTTCGACAAGCAGTGGCGGCCCCACAAGCCACTTGTACCGCCATCCTGCAACATGTGCAAGACACCCTAGATCATTCCATCTCGACCAGAACCATTTCCCGTCGATTGGTTGCTAATGGCTTGCACTCATGCCGTCCGCTAAGAAGACTGCCATTGACCCCACCGAATAGGCGCCAACGTTTGGAATGGTGCCGGGCTAGATCGACGTGGATGATGGAATGGCACAGGGTCGTGTTCTCAGATGAGTCGCGTTTCTGCTTGTCCAGTGATAGTCGCCGTGTACGCGTGTGGCGTCGACGTGGAGAAAGGTCCAATCCGGCAGCAATTGTGGAACGCCCCACCGTGCGACAACGTGGAATCATGGTTTGGGGCGCAATCGCGTATGATTCCAGGTCACCTTTACTTCGTATTCAGGGCACTATGACGGCCCAACGATACGTTGATGATGTGCTGCGACCGGTGACACTCCCCTACCTTCAGGGGGTACCCAATGCCCTTTATCAGCAGGATAACGCCCGACCGCACACTGCTCGCATTAGCCAACAAGCTCTGCAAGATGTACAGATGCTTCCCTGGCCACCGTACTCTCCTGAACTCTCACCAATCGAGCACGTCTGGGACATCATTGGACGCCGTTTGCATGCCTTGCCACAGCCGCCTTCAGAAGACGAACTGTGGCAAATGGTTGAGAGGAAATGGAGAGCCATCCCTCAGGACGCCATCCGTACTCTGATTGACTCTCTACCTAGACGTGTTGCTGCGTGCATCGCCGTCCGCGGTGGTCCTACTTGCTACTAAGCCGACGCCGTTCTCGCTCTGTATTATGACTATCATTTTGAAATAAAGATCACTTATTGTTCGTCCCTGTCTCTCTCTGTCTGCCGAGTTTCATCACTTTCTGGCCACTATTTCTTGGTGTTCCATTTTCAATGTCACGCAGTGTATATAAAAAGTTAAAAATAAAAATGGCATATCCTAACCAGGAGCACATGTGCTTTACAGAAGGCAGAGCGCCATCTGGTGGAAAAGAAATCAACTAGACATTGATTTAGCCTGTTCCCTGATATTTGGCCAACCCAATTTCTTGATAAATCAAGATTCGTGGATGGCTTTTCTTGATTTATCAAGAAATTGGGTTGGCCAAATATCAGGGAACAGGCTAAATCAATGTTTAGTTGATTTCTGTTTCACCAGATGGCGCTCTGCCTTCTGTAAAGCACATGTGCTCCTGGTCAGGATATGCCTTTTTTATTTTTGATTTCTTTTATTTTTTCTTTCGTTTTTTCATATAAGCAGTTGTTCTCAGGAAGGGAGACTCCTCCATCTTGTCCACCTCCAGACAAGGACAGGATCAATTATGGATTAAGAATATAGGATTAAGAATAGCATGTACGAGGGTGTTTTTATATGAAAAAAAAAAATAGGAGACCTTACTTTTCTACTCACCCGCGTAGATATACTGGGCATTTAAATAGAGCTAATCCCTTGTATTGATATTATATTGGAAACATCAGGCTTCCAAGGGGATACGTTTCTTTTGAAAAAATTATTCATTTTTCTAGCTTTCGGAGACATGAAAGTCCTTCTACAGTAGAAAACATGATACAATAAATCATCAATAGGGGACAAGAGTCTACTTATATAATTGCCTTATTCTGTCTGTGTGAAGTTCACTGTGTGAAGTTCACGGAAAGATATTGGTCAGAATGGATAAAATAAAAAAAGTGTCAAGGGATGGGAATCGAACCCACGACCTTCCGCTTACCGGGCAGATGCCATGACCACTAGGCTACCCTGGACATAATTTTCCGTTCATAAAGTTAATATATGATGCCAATATATATAATAATTGTATAAACGAATGCAAGACAAAATCACCGCGAATGTTTCTTTTTTTTTAAGGCAATTTCTTTTTCGTTCGGCAATTTCGTTTTGCACAATTACTTAATATTTTAAAATATAAATAACAATACTTAAATGAAAATATGTTTCTTTAAATAAAATAAAATAAACTTTTAAATCGGTTATAATTGTAACGAATAGTATTTGAATTAAAACGTTTTTAAAATATATACGCACTCGGGTAAAACCCGGGCGTTGCCCGGGCCATTCGTCTAGTTATAATATAATGACAGATACTATTTTACATAATGTTATATAAATGTTGAAGAAAATTTGTAATTTTTTTGCCGCAATTTGCATATTGTCACAGAATAATCTGTGGTGGCCTACTTGGTTTATCATCATCAGTCACGTGATGTGTAATGTGCATGAATGTGTAAATTCATATTTACACTTCAGATCATACAATCCAATAGGACATAAAATAACAGTTGTCAAAACGCTTACTAAAAGAATCCAAACCCATTATTCCCTGCCTGTTTTTAAGAAGCTGGAAAAAGAAAATATCCTCAAAAACCTTAGCCTGAGAGGTTTTTCTTCACAATTTATCAAAAGACACAGTTTTAAACACCTCGCCACATAGACCAGCTAACGTATATAGAAACAAATGCATTCTCCCTTATTCAAAATGTAATGAAAAAATAGCCCATATTCTTCGCAGACAAGGAATTCAAACGTATTTTAGTAACCATCAATCCATAGATCAACTTCTTAGAAATCCCATAACTAAATCTAAAAAACAACTGGAACCTAAAATTCAAACCAATGCAATTTACTCAAATCAATGCCAAGACTGCAATGCTACCTACATAGGTGAGACAGGAAGATCGATACAAGTTAGACTAAACGAACATAACAGAAATATCAGAACAAAAGACCAACGTTCAATGATCTATCAACATATTGCACAGACCGGTCACCAATTTAACATAACACAAACGAAATGTCACTACAAAGACATTAAGAACAAATTTCAACGATTACTATTAGAATCTCTCGTTTCCAATGAATATAACAGCATAAACAGAAAAATAGATTTACCATTACAATACCTTAGATATCTCAGAAGAAATCAATAGAACAAATTTATAGGTTCTGGATGCCCTAAAAATTGAAATAGATATATTCCATAAAATAGTTAAATTACAAACCAATTCAAAATTTTCAGTTATAAATATCCACGCGGCGCGCGTTTGTTTTTTGTAAATATTTCTGGTGGGATCAAGTCAATATTAAAGTAAGCCCGTTGAAGAGCGATTAACGCTTGAAAGCTAGCGTTTTTTAAATAAAAAAGATACTCATTGTGAGAATATATTAGTAATTTTTTAATACTTTTTTCACAATTTTATCATGAATAAATATTTTGTTGTTTAGATATCTCTCAGTTTTTTTAAAGATTCAAAACAATTGTAAATACTTTCCTTGTTAAAATAAATTTGTTTTATGATTACTCGTTTTGGTCTGACTTATAATCTTGATATGGAACCATCGAATATTGACATGAAGCCCCCAGGACGGTGCAACAATATACAGTATTCTATATACAGTTACGAGCGTCATTCCTCGTCTAATCTCCTAATCAATCAACTCTGTCACCGTTTGCTTTTTTTTTTTGAATGGCGCCCTCCTATTGGTTGGCTACGGTCACGCCACCTTTGCCCCCCCCCCCCCCCCCTCCCATCATGCCCCCCCCACTCGCCATTTAACTATTGTGTTGGAGCGGGTCGCTCCCTAAATAAATGCATATATTAGTTAATAACCAAATGGAATCCTCTCTTTCTTTTTCCCAGTAAGAGACGCCTACGGAAGCCAACAGTACATAGACAGATAAAGCACATAGGCTATAGTTATTAACTAACATATGCATTTATTTAAGGCGCCAATTTATAATTGTAACAAATAGTATTTGAATCAAAACATTCAATCGGGTAAAACACGGGCGTTGCCCGGGTCATTCGGCTAGTATTATATATATGACAGCCACGGCCTGGGATAAAATCCCGCATTGGGCATCTTTTTATGAATAAAAATTGTTTCGATGGCACCCGATTCTTGCAAATGTCCAACCCCGCCAGTGAGTGTAAGTAGCCAAACGGGGCTCTGACACATTTTTAACTTCAAAAGTCAGACATGCCTTCTCGCAACTACTACCCACCATGATTATCATGACCTGTACCAAGTGTACCAGGGAGAATAATCTATTGGCCAATTGATTTATTTGGTAATATAGCTCTTAAAATTCGTGATTATGTAAATTATTTTGTATTTTCGTTTTTTATCTCTCTGGTACCTTCTAAACACAGCATATGTAACAAGCAGTTCCCCTATCTTCTTATTGAGAATCTTACTCTGATAGTCTTCCTTTCTATCATTTCATTAACTATCTCTTTTTCCATGTATTCCCCTTCAATACATTTAAGGTATATGTTGTTATGTAATTAAAGTAAGTAAGAAGGATGAATCCGTAACCAATTTAACTTTACACATTATTTATTACTAATAGCAATTATACAAAACAAATCTTGGTATATGTTTTTACGTAAAAACAATAATTATTATATACAGGGTGATCCAAAAGTCCCGCACAACTTTAAAAATTAATAACTCCGCGAATATTTGCGCTAGAGCAATGCGGTAAACACCATTGTGTTCAGGATGCAATGGGATTTTTTATGGCAAATAATGAAAAATTCGAAATTGATTTTAGTTACAATTTTATTCGCCAGATGGCGCTCTACCAGAATCAGAGATTCAGCGGCCAAATTGTTTGATAAATTGAAAAATATAACTGATCGACACGTATTTTTCCTTTTTGAATACCAGGAAAGAACCCTAATAATTTCAAATAACAAATTAATAAAACACCACTTCGCCAAAAGTATGAAGAATTGGTTAACGATTTTCAAATACAATCAGAGATATGTAAAATAGGTAAATGCAAATTTAAACGTGTAGCAAAAAGAAATTTGATATTTTAGATACGGTTTGTTTCCGAAGATAATAAATTTCTAATATTTTTAATTCAACTCTCACTCAGTATCGATTATATTTATTTTAATTCATTTGAAAAATATGTATCTATCTCTGATAATTTATTTTACTCTGGAATGCCGTTGTTGTTGTTGTCGTGTCCAATAAAGAGCCTTAGATGTATCCATGCATCTCCATCACAGTAGCAGCAATATCCACTATCTTGGGTGTGTAAAGCTGCTGCTCTGGGTCTAAGTCAATTTTCTGCAAGGCTGCGGCCATTGCTGGACATGAGAATATGTGGGTAGGTGTTAGATCCACACCAGGACAGTTGTTGCATGTCCTATAGGTTCTTGTGCCATCTGAATGTATTGTCATTCCTTTATAGTGTTTTGTTCTAAGTCTTGTTATAGTTTTATCATTTTTCTCTCAGAGTTTATTTCGCATTTTGATCTTTTCTTATTTTTTTGTTTAATTATCTTGTATTTTGACAAAGAATCAGTGTCAAATAATGACATTTGTTCTTTCCTTTGGCTCAACCTTCTGGCTTTCTTTGCCAATTCAAATGCCATTTCATTACCCCCGATCCCAGCACGGGCAGGGATCCAATGTAGAATGCAGTTATTCTCCAATGGTTCCAGTTGGGTAAGTAACGAGTGTATTTTCTGTGTGATTTTAGTATTGCCCTTCTGAATTGCTTCTAGAGCGGATATGGAGTCGCTGTATATTAAAAAATTCCTTCTGCTTGATGCAGGGATGGATGGTTAAGTCATACATCAAGGGCTTTCCAGATAGCTGTCAGTTCACAAGTGAAGTTTGACGAAATCTGTCCTGCTCCTTCTTTGATTTTGATGTTTGTTCCATCTTGCAGTATTATGTTAATTCCGGCCCCTCCATTACTCAGGGTAAGGTCTGAAGATCCATCTGTATATGCTGTTAAAGGGGATGGCCTAGCATTTTTAATCAAGAATTTGTACTATGAGGACATAGCCATTAATATTCCAAACATTAGACCTCGAAGCCCAAGGTATCAAAGTCTACCTCAATCAAAACAAAGCCATCAACATATACAATATGTATCACCCTCCAAACAATACATTTATTGACGATGGAACAATGGCTCAATTTCTTACAGACAACACTATTATTGTAGGTGACCTTAATGCCAAACATCAACTATGAGGATGTTCTACGCCAAACCCAAGAGGCAAAATACTATCAAACATATTTGACGACAATGCCTTCATTTGCTTAAATGATGGGAATCCTACCCATCATTCCTACAAGCTATAATACTGCACAAGCCCTTGATATAAGTTTTTACTATCCTGATATTTTCCACAAATGCAAATAGCAAATATTAAAAAGTTTTGGAAGTGATCATTTGCCTAATTTGATAGGAATTAGCACCAAGACCAAAATTAGCTCAATTAAGAAAATTTCTGGAACTTCAAAAAGGCTAATTTGATATCTTTCGAAAACACCATTATTGAAGCAGCCAAAGTTGCAATACCAAGAGGTATAATATTAAGAAATAATTTCCAAATTATACACACCAGGCAAAAAATATTCAAACACTTATAACTAAAAATATGAACTACAAAAAAAGTGCACCCAAAACCAAACAAATTGTAGAACTGAACTGAACATTGTGATTGCAAAAATAAAAAGATTATACGTAAATGTGAAAGGGAAAAATGGAAACAAACCTGTGAAAACCTGAACCCAAGAAACCCAAATACAAAACTTTGGAATTTGGCAAAACAAATTGACAGAGTCCAGCCACAAACTGAAAACACAAATATGATTAAGAATACAGATGGTACACCAGCAACTAATGACAAAATTGCTGCCAATCTTTTAGGTAATTCATATCAAATAAGTAGTAAAATCAAGGTTGAAAAAAGGCCCGAAAGATTATTCATGACTGTAAAAATGTCACCAGCACTCAATATTTTCCATGAAAAAAATAAATATGAAAGAGCTAGCTTATGCATTAGAAAACACTGACTTAAACAAGACTCCTGGGCCAGATGGAATCCATGGCCGAATGATATCAAACTTGGGCAAAATTGGCAAAGAAAGACTTCTTAATATTTTCAATAACTCCTGGAAAACTGGAAAATTGCCTCAAGACTGTAAAAATGCAACAATAATTCCCATTAAAAACTTGACAAATCTGCTGATGACCCAAAAAACTATCGACCTATCTCCCTCACAAATATTTGCTGCAAATTAATGGAAAAAATTATACTCAGACGACTCACCTACCACCCCGACACAAGAAATCTCTTACCAGAAGAACAATATGGATTTAGGAAAGGACATGGGACAATAGACCAACTCTTATTTTTCACACAAAAGGTAAAAAAAGATGCACAAAATAAAAAACCAACTAACCACATCATAGCTGCTTTTTAGACCTTACACAAGCTTTTGATAAGGTATGGAAAAACAGGTTAATTACAAAATTATACAAACATTTCAAAATTGATGGAAAAGCTCTAACTTTGATAAATGATTCCCTTAAAAATATATACATCAGGGTCAAATATAATGTCACTCTATCTCAAACCTTCAAATTTTACCAAGGATTACCACAAGGATCAGTCCTTAGCCCAACTCTCTTCACCCTATTTATTGCAGGCATAGAAGACAAATTTTCACATAAAACCAATATTGGACTTTTCGCTGATGACATTATTCTATGGAGCAGCAACACTAACTGGAAAAAATCTGAAAGAGATTTGAAAAAGACTCTTTCCCACCTAGAAAAATTTGCTAATAAACATAAATTAGAATTTAACCCCCAAAAATCGGAGACCTGACTTTTTACTACCGATAAGAAACTATACAAAATAAGATCAAATATTATTCTGAAAGAACAACAATTGCAATATATTTAACATCCTAAATATCTCGGCTACACCCTGTATCCAGAAATTTACTCCAGTAAACATATTGAAGGAGTTGTTAGAAAAGGAAGAGACCGACTAAAAATCTTGAAATATATTTCAGGAAGAATGGGGAGCTGAAGCAACAACACTAAAATTAACTTACACATCTTTAATGAGACCTATCTTGGAATATGGATATCAAATCTATGGTACAGCATCTGAAACAAATCTAAAAACACTGGAAAGGATACAACTAAATGCAACTAGAATTATTACAGGTCTTCGAAATATCTGCCCTGATAATATTGTACTTTACGAGGCAGACATTATGCCCTTAAAGGATAGAAGAAGCTACAATCTGCCAAAATATATAAACAAAATCAAGAGTTATGAAAACAAACACAGAGCTTTCAATTACATACTTAATTGGGAACCCAATATAAGACTAAAAAAAGGCCCTCTCCACCTGGCCAAAAGAAATGGATTTTTAAAATATAAAGTGGAAAAATATTATTTAGCTGAAAAAATATCTCCATGCGAACCACTAACAAAATGTTATTTTTAATGCCACTTCAAATGAACCCACCAACAAACAATACCAAAATCCAGAATACTTAAAACAATTATCATTAGAAATAATAAATATAAAATTCCTGATAATGCAATAACTATCTATACCGATGGTAGCAGAGACGAGTTGGGACACACTGGCAGTGGCTCTCTCATCAAAACCACAAATGGCATTGAGAAAATAAACAGAAGAAACCCAGATTTTTGCTCAGTCTTCAGTTCAGAACTTATAGCCATCTATGAAGTCTTAAAATCCATCAGAAACACTAAACATCACGATATATGGATTCTTACTGATAGTAGAAGTGCCATACAACACTTGAGTCACACAGGGGAACTTAGAGACAAAGTAAGCAGGAACATAATTGGTTATCTCCAAAAACTCTCAATACCTCAAAAATTCACCTTCAATGGATACCCTTACATGTTAGCATTGAAGGCAATGAAGCTGCTGGTGCGCTAGCGAAAAAAGGCACAAAAGAACCCTTGCTACAGAAATATAAACTTAATTTTAAAGAAATAGAAACAGTAGCCAAAATAAACAATAACTGGAGGATCCCACCTAAGCACAGTTGGTACACCCTAGAAGCAGATGGCCACCCAGACCTTTCGGTCCACAAGCCGGCATGCGAAGCATGCCCTTCGCTGCTATTCTGTTCAACTCATAAGCCAAGTAACGGTATCCAAGCTAGTGCTTGGACATTGTATCTGGAAACACCACTTCCCAGACAACGTGTCTGGAAGGATTTCTATACCGGTGGCCTTTAATCACAGCAAAATAGGAAAATATCTACTGTGTCCAGCAGGGACCGCGGGGAGGCAACCCCCGGTCGACTCTGTTCACTCACAGCTGAGGAAAAGCTCAGCTGCCACGTCGTGGGCTTTCTCAAGAAGCTTGCTGTGATTTCTCAGCAGCTTACTCTCGATCACGCCCCTCGCCCTCCTTCTCTCTTCCTGCACACCCACTACCCTTGGACAATCCAAGACGTAGTGGCGTGCATTCACATCCCTTTCTCCATAGACGCAATCCGGGTTTCTCTTAATTTTAAATCTGTGGAGAGACTTGGGGAAGGGCCCATGTCCCGAACTACCCTAATGCGTTTGTGGGACATTACCTTACAGAGGTACTTGGGTGTTGTTACCCCATTGAATATCTCTCTCTCTCCTTCACACTGTTCCTCCATCTGTCCAACCATAAGTCCTGGACGTGCCCCCTGATCCTCCTATACGTAAACTTCTTTCTTGGTCACTGGGGTCCTCAGTGATCTACCTCTAAAGCATCCTGCCTTAGCGATCCTGTCTGCGAACTCATTACCTTCGAAGAGGCTGTGTCTCCTAAACCAAGGGAGCTCCGGAGCCCGCGTCATCATCTCCAGCTCCTGGATTATTTGATGCGCGAGTTGCCCTTTCTCCAGATTGATGGCGACGAGGGCCGACATACAATCTGAATAGAGGCGGTCCGGGCTGAAGTTCTTCTCGGCACACACTCTGAGGGCTACCCTGATCGCAACCAGCTCGGCTGAAAAGACCAATTCGTCCACTCTGAGTGTTAAACTTTCTTGGAAGATCAGCTCTCCATTAGTGAATATCACTACCCCAGCTCCAGTATTGGTTCCAGACTTACTACCATCAGTGAAAACTTCCGTGCCAATCCCTGTCGGCCCTCCAGGACTCCAATTTCACTTTGGCAACAACTGCTGAGACTTCCTTGGGTCCCTCTTCGATTCCAGGGCCCCCGCTTTAAGTCCCAGGGCATCTTCCCTGTTCTCCCAGATCTTCTGTCTGTGGTCTCATCCTCTAGTTTCAATCCCAGGGGAATAAGCCCAGCGAGGACCAAAAAGGCCTCACTGCTGGTAGTGCGATATACTCCTGTGATTCTGAGTGCCGCTGTCCTCTGCACTCTCTCTAGAGTTGTTGCCACCTTCTGATCCCTGTTTCGGCGCCACCAAGCCCCGGAAGCATATAGCAAGATTGGCTCGACACAGGAGAGGCAGAGGTTCTTAAAAATAGTAGCTCAACGGTGTTTGCCAGGATATTCCACAGAATAGGTCCGCAGCAGGAGCCCTGGGGGCAACCCCTAGCACAGTGTCTTTCCAACTTCCGCCCACCAAAACTGAGGCTAATCCGTCTATCCCTCAGGAAGTCACGAACCGAGCTGCACAAATTATCTGGACAACCCATGTCCATCAAATTACTTATCAGCTTGTTCCAGTTCATGGAGTTGAACGCGCCATCAATGTCCAAGGCCACGAGAAGAACCCAAGCACCCTTATTCAACCACATCTCAACCCCCTCTAACACCTCGTTCAGAGCTGTGATTGTGGATTTGCCTTCCCTAAAACCATGTTGGAAAGAGGAAAGGAACTCATTACTCTCTAGCCAGTGCTTCAGTCGCTGAGCTAGTAGGCTATCCAGGACCATACCTAGACACACTAGTAAAGAAAGCGGACGATAATCCTTATGAGAATTACCCTTTATACCAGACTTTTCGAGCACTACTCGGGCAACCTTCCATGCTTCAGGAAATGTACCAGTGTCCAGGCACCTATTGAATAACCTGGAAAGAAGCGATGGGTGCATCCTTACCAGGGCTTTCACGACCGTGTTATCGATCCCTTCGGGAGCAGGAGATTTCCTTTTCCCGAACTTGAAAGCCGTCAGTTTCACCTCATTCTCAGAAAAGGGCGGATCCACCAAACCACAAGTGGTCAGAGAGATCTCGTCCTCTGGTTCCTCGTTTTCGAAGTGCCGATCCAAGTTGTTTTTATTTTGTCTTCTGCTTTCGAGCGAGTAGGTCTAGAACACATTCTCTCTGAATTTTCTCATTGTTGGTGGATGAAACAGCACCAGTGATTATTTTGGCCGCTTTTGCTTGGACACTGTCTAGTCTTACTTTAGTGATGAGCTTGAGGGAGCCCAGACCGGTGTTGCATATTCCATTATCGGCCTTATTAAGGTGGTATATGTTGTTCTGAGAATTCTGGGTTTTGCTCCCCAATCTGTTCCACATAGCCTTCTCAGAATGTTTAGTTTTCTGATAGCTCTATTTGAGGTGCTAATTAAGTGTTCTGAAAATTCCAATTCCTCATCAAAAATAATTAAAATAATTTTGTTGACATCTTGTCAATACATACACAGTCTGCACTATTAAAAAAAAATAATATGCATTATATACACTATGTACAATGAATATGGCGCCTCTGCCAGCGCTGCAGAGTTTGGTGGAGAATCGCCAGTGGGTCTCCAGCGACACCACGCATTTTGCGATCTACGATGAATAGATCGCGTACTTCGCCGCTTAGGAGATGGCGATGGCGTGGTCCTCGAGACCAACTGGAAAGATCCAGGACTGCAGTATCACACCTAGGTATTATGGATTTCTAATTTTATCAATTATTTGTTTGTTTATGCTTATATTGTGGCTATATTTATCCCTTTTTCCCTGTGAGTGGAGAAGACGCATAGGTTTGGTTTTATTGAGTTTATGGTCATTTGGTGTTCCATTGCCCACTTCTCCAGTCCTCTCATTGATGTGTTCAGTATTTTTTACGATTTTTCTATGCTGCTACTTGTGTGCCATATGGCTATATCATCTGCATAACAGGCAACCTTTGTGTCTTCAGTGAGGTAAGGATGGATGTCGTTAATATATAGCAGGAAGAGTAGAGGACTGAGCACAGATCCCTGAGTTACACCAGCCCATGTTCTTCCTTCCTTGGAAAATTCTCCATTGACCCTAACCTTTAACCTTCTTCCCCTTAAGAAGTCTGCAATCCAGATTAAGGTTTTTCTTCTTACTCCTATATTGTGCAGCTTTTCACGTAATTTCTCCCTCCACACTCGATCAAAAGCTGAGGTCATATCAAGGAATATAGCCGTGGTCTTCTTTGGCGGTTTTTCCTGGAAAGAATCTATTATTGATTGACAGAAGTAGAACAGTTGATCAGTCGTACAGTGCTGGGATCTATAGGCAGTTTGGTAGAAGTTTATTTTATTATTGTTAGTGAGCCAGACTATGAGCCTAGAGTGGATAATTCGTTCTGGTATTTTACAAAGTATGCTGGTGAGAGCAATTGGCCGATAGTTCTTGTATTCCTTGGCATCTTTGTTTGGCTTCAGTATTGGCACTATAATTGATTTCTTCCAATTATTTGATAGTTTACCAGTTTGCGATGAAATGTTCAGTATTCGTAGGAGTTGATTATTAGCTTTGTCTTCAAAGTGTTTAATCATTTGACCAAAGATTAGATTATCTCTTGGTGAACTCTTGGATTTTTTTATTGATGAGTTTAGCTCATTCAGTGTGAAGTCTCTCGTGAAAATATATTGTTGATGGAAGTTTCTTGCTTTTTTAACTAACTGGTTTATATTATTTTTAGAGTCCTGTCTTCATTCGTATAGTTGAGTATGGAAGTGCTTGAAAGATATTCAGCAATTATGTTAGCTATCTGTTTGTTCTCGTTCTCGCTGTTCTATTCATATCGGCTAGAGTATTGGAGGATTTGTGTTGGTTTTGATTGTTCTCTAACACTCTAATCATATTCCAGTGTTGGCTGTCCTTTCTTGGATCCATTTTTTCGCAGAATTCTGCCATTTTTCTTGTTTGCATATCCAAATTTCTTGTTCTATTTTGTGACTAATTTCAATGAGTTCCTTTCTGTTTTTTTTTTCTGTTTTATTTGTTTTAAAAAGTTCATTGATATTGTCTCTCTCTCTGAAATCTTTGCCTCGATGTTGTGGTCCTTCCAGTAAGGTATCCACAGGTCTTTACGTCTACCTCTAGGTATCGATGCTTTTGCAGCTTTTGAAATGTTCGAAGAGAATTTTTCCAAGTTTTTGTCAAGCGTTCTGTAATTCAATTTTTCGTTGAACAGTTCTTCAAGCTTTTCTGTTAATTTTTTTCAAGTCGGCTTTCCTAAAGTTCCATGTTCTTTTATTCTAATGGACATTCTCAATTTTGAAGTTTAGGGTTGTTAAAATTGGTCTGTGGTCGCTGATTGCACCTCTCAGGATTTTCCATTGTGTCGTGGGTGCGATGTTGTAATTTATCGCTGTGATGTCTATTGCGGATTCTGTGCCTGTGGACTTAGATAGATAGCTGTTCTCTCCGTTATTTAACGGTGTAAGGTCGAGGTCGGTTAGCATGTCCTCAACCTGCTGACTTTTGTTATCCTGGACAGGTGATCCCCAAATTGAACTTTTGGCGTTAAATTCGCCGAGTATGATTGTGATATCCGAAGACGCTTCACTTAATGCCTCTATTGTGTGTACCCATACAAAATTCAAAGATTTCACGAGCTGAAAGTTGGCGATTTTGAGATGCGTCAAGAATTCGCTGCATGGGTTTTCCGGCAAATTGATATTGATGGAAAACTGGCTGTCGAATGTTCTGTGGACAGATGATGCTCACTTTTCTCTAAACGGAGAATTTAACATTCAAAACAGCCGCATTTGGGCAACAGAAAACCCTAGGATTTTTACAGAAATGCCACTTTACCAGCCTAGAGTTACAGTTTTGTGTGGGTTCACTTCTTTTATTATTGGGCCATTTTTCTTCGAAAAATCAATGGAAGAACTTTTAAAACCGTTTTTGTAACTGGTGAACGTTATGTTCAACTTTTGAGAGAAAAGGGTATTCCCATATTGCAGGGCAAAAGCACTAAGCGAAATAACATTCATGAAAGATGGAGGACCTCCTCATATCTCCCTAGGTGCCAAACAATTGCTGAAAGATACGTTCGGTGAAAATCGTGTGATAAGTCGCCACTTTATATACCAGTGGCCTCCAAGATCACCAGACTTGACGCCTTGCGATTTTTGTTTATGGGGGTACATTAAATCGTGTGTTTATCGATGCTGGCCTACCACATTGGCCATGTTGAAGGCTTCTATCAGATGGCACGTTTTATCAATTTCAACAGATATGTTATTTAATGCTGTCCATTCTGTCATTTATCGTCTGCAGGCGGTGATTGAGAATGAAGGGTGCCACATTGAGCAAGGATTGTAACCTAATACAAGAGAGAAGGCAGTCATCTCATGTGTTATATAAGCTGCCATGTATTATATTATCTACCAATATTTTGTAGCTCTTTGTGTTGGGATATGGGGATAATAAATGCTGTCCTAACATCTTGACTCTTTTTTTTTTTGTGAACAGTAATATTTTGTTTGTGATTTGCTCACATATTATGTCGTGCAAACCAGAGGGTTATAACTTCTCGAATAACACTGGTACACACAATTTTTCCCCTTATGTTTAGTTTTTCGCTTTTCGCTCATTAGAAGAAATAGCATAAGGAATATTTTCTGTACACCAATAACTTTAGAAATTTTGTGAAAAAAATAATACAAAATGATTTTACTACCACGTTTTTCAACGCAAAAGGTCGATTTAAAAATTATTTTTATTTGAGGGGACACATTTTAAAAAATTGTGTACAGTATAATAAACAATGATAACATTTGAGAAGCCCATAGGATATTTGGAATAAAGTACGACAAATATATTTTGTCACTCCCCTCTATATTTCATTTGTTGGATCATGACAAATATCCAGTTAAATAGTCAAGGGTCGCCAATCAGTCAAGAAACTACACATTTCTTATAGCTAGAAATCCCATTAATAGTGCCATCATAATTTTTGGTACTATATTAACATTTCAAAAATTCGTGTATTGATATCAGCAGTGTTTTTAAACATTCAATCTATTTCACAAAACACCATATAAAATATAAATATTTTTGCTACATGTTTTAATTTGCATTTACCTATTTTACATATCTCTGATTGTATTTGAAAATCGTTAACCAATTCTTCATACTTTTGGCGAAGTGGTGTTTTATTAATTTGTTATTTGATATTATTAGGGGTCTTTCCTGGTATTCAAAAAGGAAAAATACGTGTCGATCAGTTATATTTTTCAATTTATCAAACAATTTGGCCTCTGAATCTCTGATTCTGGTAGAACGCCATCTGGCGAATAAAATTGTAACTAAAATCAATTTCGAATTTTTCATTATTTGCCATAAAAAATCCCATTGCATCCTGAACACAATGGTGTTTACCGCATTGCTCTAGCGCAAATATTCGCGGAGTTATTAATTTTTAAAGTTGTGCGGGACTTTTGGATCACCCTGTATATACAAGTTCCTTTTCAAACACGAGCTCATCTATAGCCATTGTTACTCTGTGTAATATTCCAACATATATGTAATATGCAAATACTCGTGTTCTCTATGCAAATTTCTAACATTCTAATTGGTTCTCAGGTTGTTAAATACCCGCCTGACGTCACATTTCCCGATGCCAAGTCTGACCAGGAATCAAAGGTAAGATGATCATTTTTACATATTTACAAATCACACATAAAGAGATAGAAAGAAACTGATGTGTTTTTTAAAACTCTCTATAGATATAAATTTTAAAAAACTGCTTCAACTTTCTGGTTATCAGAAACGGAAAGATGATAGCGTATATTCCAAGATATCAACCTTTTTTCAATGAATTTTCAAATTTATTTTTGACCAAGATTTACATGCAAATTTTTTTGTCAGAAGTCAAAACTATAAAAAAATCTCTTTATTAAACATTTATAGCGCCAATCAGCACTACTCCAGCGCCTGCATCCATGTTAGGAACGGCTGCTGAAGCGTCTGTCCTCCATGTTAGGAGCGGCTTCTTCCGAGGAAGGTGATGGCCGGCATGCGCCCTCGGGCTAGATCTTTTGATCGACAGATATCACCAACTGATCACCAAATATCCTTTAGGATATCCTGGTCTTTACAGCACTAATGAATCGGACAAAAAATAGTACTCATGCCGGCTCGTCCGTCGCCCGGTCAAACAAGGGACGCCTATCTTTTTTAGGAAGAGGGCAAGATAAGGAAAAAAAAGCTACAGTCTCCAACCCAGAAAGATCCAAAGATTCTCCAACTGAATGTTGAAGGCTTTACCAGAGCCAAGGGCGAAATCATCGAGAAAATGATGAGAGAGCACAAAGCGGATGTCATTGCACTCCAGGAAACCC
This sequence comes from Cordylochernes scorpioides, assembly GCA_030710605.1. Lineage (NCBI taxonomy): Eukaryota > Metazoa > Arthropoda > Arachnida > Pseudoscorpiones > Chernetidae > Cordylochernes > Cordylochernes scorpioides. The sequence goes on along the minus strand of CP092882.1, from coordinate 5,556,086 downwards.
ACACACCTGAAAACTCCAAATCTGCCATCCGCATACCTGGATATGTCATCATCTGTTCAAAACCTCACCCAAAATTTGGGCTGGCAATTTACATCACCTACAAGCTAAGAGAAGAAACAAAAGTGCTCCCAGAAACATCTCACTCTATAGGAATACAAATCAATGATTTGTCTATATACAATGTGTACAAGCCTCCTTCACAGTTATGGATCCCAACATCACTACCTTCTCCTCAACATCCAGCCATTGTTTTGGGAGATTTCAACTCCCACCATACCCTGTGGGGTTATTCCTCAACTGATAATGAAGGAGAAAGCCTAAACGACTGGATGGAAATAAATGATATGCAATTAATATTCGATGCAAAAAAGCAAGGCACCTTTCAATCTGCACGCTGGGGTAAAACATACTCTCCTGACCTGTGCTTTGTAACAAAAGACCAATGTGACAATCCCATCCAAATTGCTCATAAAATTCTAACCAAATTTCCCAAAAGCCAACATTGCCCATCAATATACGAAATGGGCATACAGATCCCACAAATTGATAGCGCTCCAATCCCACGGTGGAATCTTGGAAAGGCTAATTGGGAAGCCTTCACCAAGTATATTGAGGATAATATCAACCTAATCCCTCCAACCCCTAAAAATTACTCTAGAGCCTCAAATCTAATAATATCATGTGCCAAAAAATTTATCCCCCGGGGACATAGAAAAATCTATATACCATGCTGGTCACCAGAATCTGAAAGACTTTATCAGGAATATAACCTCTCAGGAAATACAGAAACAGCTGAAAACCTCATCAGATCCTTAGACGATTCAAGAAAACACAGATGGCACACCATGCTTGAACAAATGGATTTCAGCAAATCAAGTAGGAAAAGCTGGTCCCTCTTGAGAAAACTTGGTGGTGCTGACCCCCCTCATAAACACAACCAACTAACCAACCCAAATAAAATAGCAACTTGTATCTCAAGTAAATCCAGGATACATCCGAACCCCTCAGAAAAAAGCAGGCTTAAAAAAGTCATTGGGACCAATTTGAGTAAATCTTCAACTCACCCACAGTTATCAACCAATATAGATCTTAATGAAGTAGAAGATGCGATTAAAGTAACACACAACAATCGCGCCCCGGGACCAGATGGTATCATGCCAGAATTTATGAAACACCTAGGCCAAAAGGCCATAAAATGGATGGCAAAACTGTTCACCAACATCCTATCAACAGGTTCCATTCCATCAGTGTGGAAACAAGCCAAGGTCCTGGCAATATTGAAACCAGGAAAGACCTCAGATGACCCTAACAATTACCGGCCAATATCACTCCTCTGCATTCCTTATAAAATCTTGGAAAGAATCATTCTCAACAGAATATCACCTATCATAGAAGAGTACTTACCCATAGAACAAGCAGGCTTTAGACCAGGGAGAAACTGTGCAGAGCAAACCCTGGCACTAACAACCACAATTGAAGATGGATTCCAGAAAAAATTAAAAACTGGAGCAGTTTTTGTGGACCTAACCGCCGCATACGATACAGTTTGGAGAGAGGGATTATTATACAAACTATCCAAAATAATCAACTGTAAAAATATCATCAAACTAATAAATAATTTTCTCACCAACAGGAAAATAACAGTACACCTCAACAACAAAAAAAGCAGACCTCGCACCCTAAATAACGGACTGCCACAGGGGTCAGTTCTTGCTCCCTTACTATTTAATGTCTACACTGCTGATATCCCAGCTACTAATTCTCAAAAATTTCTGTATGCTGATGATATAGCTCTTCTTCACCAAGAACAATCTTTCTCAACTCTGGAACAGATACTCAATGAAGACCTAAAGAAATTGGAGAATTTCTTCTCAAAATGGCACCTGATTCCCAACCCTTCCAAGACAGTCTCATCAGTATTCCATCTGAATAACCATAAAGCCAATAGACCCTTGAAACTCACATTCTGCAACAAACCGCTCAGCCATGATCCATGCCCCAAATATCTGGGAGTAACCCTTGATAGATCTCTCACTTTTCGCCAACACCTTGAAAAAACGAGAGATAAATTAAAAACAAGAAATAATATCATGACTAGGTTGGCAGGCACCACGTGGGGCTGTGGTGCTGACACTCTACGCACGACTGCCCTCGCCTTAGTATACTCAGTTGCGGAGTACTGCGCCCCTGTGTGGGAAAGAAGCTCCCATACAGACAGCATAGATGCTCAACTTAACCAAACTATGAGATTAATAACGGGAAACATGAGACCTACCCCTATAGACTGGCTCCCATATCTCTCTAACATAGCACCTCCTGACCTCAGAAGAAAGAAATCTACCTCCAACCTTCTCAGTAAAATTAAAGCTAACACTAAGCTTCCAATCAACACTGTTCTCGAAATTCCTCCCCCAACTCGACTAATATCAAGGAATCCTGCATGGGTGGCCGATGAAAATGTAGATCTTAAAGAAGAGTGGAGAAACCGATGGAGCAATCTTGCCATCGCCAACAAAGACCTGGTGGAGGACCCTAACACCAAACCTCCCGGCTACAACCTACCTAGGAGGACCTGGTCAACCCTCAATAGAATCAGGACCTCTACTGGTAGATGCAACTACCTACTAAATAAGTGGAACATGAGTCCAGACCAGAACTGCGACTGTGGACAAATACAAACAATGCACCATATCCTAAGGGACTGTCCTCGAAGATTCTTCCAGGGAACACTTGGGGATATCCACCGGTGCACAGAGGAGGCCCTGGAGTGGATTCGTCACCTCGACATTCCACTCTAGAGAAACTTGCCAACATTGTTGTATTGTGCTGTAAAAAACAATATCATACGCAATAAAATAAATCAGCAATATCTCATGACAAGAATAAGAGAGATTTAACATAATTTTATTGACATCTTGTCAATACAAGGTAAAAGTGCAAAATCCACACAAATCAGGAAATTAACAATGATGGAGAGAGAATCCCAATATTCTCTGAGCAAATTGATACAATTTATTTGTTATTTTGCCTTTGCCAGTCCCAAGCCCGGATGAAAAAGGAGGAGGGGGAGCAGTAACAAGCTCACTGAAAAACCTGGGTTCAGCTGGCCCGGCTGATATTACCTTGTAAGGGCTCCTAATCCAGGAATAGAGGATGAGCAGCGTTAGTACTCCATGTTAGGAACCGCTGCACATGGAGTCTGTTCCTCATGTCAGAGGAAACCATTTCATTTGGAGCTAAGTCGGCCTGCCACTGAGTAGTGCTCCCAGTCTTAATGACAAAGGCAGACGCATTCTACTTCACCCAATCATGATGGTTGTCAATTTCAAGTTTTACAAGCTTGACACCCTAAAATGATTGAGTGGAGATAAGAAAGAAGAAGAAGAAGATTTATTTTGTTTCTGTTGTGAGTTGACAATGAGCATAGTTCCCTCTCTCTAATACACTGTGATTGATAAGGCACAATTTGGATTATAGATTATAAACACAAGGTAATAAGACAAAAACTAAATAAATTAAACACACTATAAATTTATTTGGATTTGGTCTTATTACCTTGTGTTTACATAGTGATTGTTTATTGACAATGACCATTTAAACAATTGTTTCTTCTAATCAATTGTTACAAAGGTCGGAAAATGTATAATAAAATAGTAAATAAAGGGTAGATAAAATATATATAATGAAAGGATTTAAAAGCACGAATGTTTCTTTTATACACAATACAAACTTCTACTGTCCTTACTGCGATGAAAAAATATTGGGAGTGCTTGGCTCATCAGTGGTGAACCCTCCCAGCGGTTTTACCAATTTAATCCACCAGACCGCTTCTCAGAGCTCTAATACTGTATTGGACGATTCTGCTTATATACGCAGCACTGAAGGGTGGAATCTCAGAAATGGTTTTCAAGAAAACTATGGACATAAGCTTATAGGACAGTAGAATTACATTCAAATATTTGCTTCGAGCAATGCTCTTCCGCAAACAATAAAGACAAGGCCAGTTAGGCATAAATTAACACAAAGCAAAAACGCGCCATCTATACATATAAAATGAAAGGATTTAAAAGCACGAATGTTTCTTTTATACATAATACAAACTTCTACTGTCCTTACTGCGAAGAAAAGAAGTTTGTATTATGTATAAAATACACATTCGTGCTTTTAAATCCTTTCATTTTATATGTATAGATGGCGCGTTATTGTTTTGTGTTAATTTATGCCTAACTGACCTTGTCTTTATTGTTTGCTGAAGAGCATTGCTCGATGCAAATATTTGAATGTAATTCTACTGTCCTATAGTCCATAGTTTTCTTGAAAACCATTTCTGAGATTCTATCCTTCAGTGCTGCGTATATAAGCAGAATCGTCCAATACAGTATTAGAGCTCTGAGAAGCGGTCTGGTGGATTAAATTGGCGAAACCGCAGTAGATAAAATGTTGGGGAATATATACAGTTGTGTATGTGTACAAATTTCTTCAGTAAGGAAGACTTCCCCACCTTGAGAGAGTTCTCCTCCAGACAAGGTCTTCACTCCTCAGTTCCACACCGAGGAAGTACCTATACTGATTATTGTTATTATTAATAGGCTAATCCCTTAATAGAATGTTAAAAAATCAATAAGCTTGAGGGATGAGTATCTTTAGCTAAAGATACTCATCCCTCAAGCTTATTGATTTTTTAACATACTGATTATTGATTGTTTATTGAATATATACAAACAAAATAATTAAAGTTGAGTAATAAATATGGTTTCTAAAAGTATGATGATAAGCAGAGTATCCAAATATATTGTATTAAAACACTCGCTTAATTTACCCCAATTTGCATTCTTCCTGAAAAAAAGGATATATACGAAAGTTCCCAATAAAATGTATCTAAAAAAAACCTTGCCGGATAAGTCATTTACATTCATGGACAAAACTTAAAGAAGTTGTACCTTTTAGCATGTATATCGGGATTCAGACAATAACTCTGAAAGATATTACAGTGACCTTTATTGAAAACACACGAGATAACCAAGTGTGAACAGCCTTTGTCTCCTTCAAAAAAATAGATGACCAGCGATATCAAAATATGAAACTTGCTCAAGTTTTTTTATGAATGTGTACTTTTACACTCTTTTAAAACATGTTATAGCTTGCGCGATAAGGCACTTTTGGCCTTAATTACCTTTTTCGTGAAATAAAAAGACTTGAAGCTCCCCACGTTGAGCTTAGATCCTACAACCTGCACCACGCTGATTAGACCAACAGCCCGAAACCTGTACCTGGTTATATATTTTCATGATATATCAAGAAAGTGTTATAGGTCAACTATGAAAACTGAATCAACAGAGAGGTAATAGATGACTGTAAGCATTATCAACTTTCAGTTTATATCGTGAGATGCCTTTTATTATATTTTTTAATTTAGAGTTTGTTCTTACAAAATATAATTCAAAATTAATTATTTTTTAATATAACATTTAAATATATATTTATATTACGATGCACTAGCGCGCCATCTGTTATGAAAATTAGAAACTATTTTAGACGCGTAACATTCTTTTTGAAATTGAACAATTTCTACTGCCCTTACTGCAATGGAAAAATGAATGGGAGTGCCTGGCTCATCAGTGGTGAACCCTCCCAGCGTTTCAGCCAGTTTAATCTACAGTTTAATTAAACTGGCGAAACCGCTGGGAGGGTTCACCACTGATGAGCCAGGCCCTCCCATTAATTTTTCCATTGGAGTAAGGGAGGTATAAATTGTTTAATTTCAAAAAGAATGTTACGCGTCAAAAATATATATTTACACACGCAACATTTTAAAGTTTCATTGTTTCAGTTGGGTAATTGAGGATAAATTCATGGCTTGATAGAAGAAGATTATGTCTCAGAGGAGCGGTACATCTGTAAAATGTATGCATGCCTTATTTGGCCCAAGCAAAAAAAGGAATTTTTGCAAATCTTGGGATGTAATACCAGGTAAATATGTAAATAGGAGGAATAGCCGGATACCATTGATAAGAAGGAATAAAATCTGACAGCAACAAGAGACTTTATTGAAGAGCTTGGCGAGCTTTCGGACAGTGACGTCCTTCAACAAGCTGTAATACCAATACAGCCTTACTGCCTGTTGAAAAACGAAAGCTCTCTCCGAAAGCTCTCTCGCCAAGCTTATATCTTTTTAATAAAGAAACTCATCGCCGTTTTCTTTTGTCTCTTCTTAACATGTTCTTCTTCTTTCTTATCTCCACACTGGGTGAAGTAGAATGCCTTTGTCATTAAGACTGGGAGCACTACTCAGTGGCAGGCCATGACTTAGCTCCAAAATAAATGGCCGCCTCTGACATGAGGAACAGACGCCATGTACAGCCGCTCCTAACATGGAGTACAAACGCTGCTCATCCTGTATCCCTGGATTAGTAGCCCTTACAGGGTACTATCAGCCGGGCCAGCTGAGCCCAGGTTTTTTAGTGAGCTTGTTACTGCTCTCCCTCCTCCTTTTTTATCCGGGCTTGGGACCGGCAAAGGCGGAGTTTATTAACATGGTAAATGTACTTAATAATTATGTGATGATTTTTTTTCTGGTTTGAAATGGTGGTTAAATTCTTCAATATGATGTTATTTTATCTTTTAAATAGTTGCGAAATGAAACTATTATAGACGAAAAATTCTTTTTCAACTAAAACAAACTTTTCTACTGTTCTTACTGCGATGAAAAAATATTGGGAAGGCTTGTGGCTCAATAGTGGTGAACCCTCTCAGCGGTTTCGCCAATTTAATCTACAAGACCGCTTTTCACTGTATTGGACGACTCTGTTTATATATGCTACACTGAAGGAATAAATCTTAGTAATGGTATTAAGGTAAACTATGGACATAATCTTTAAGGAGAGTAGCATTGCACACACACACATATAGAAATACACTTTTAAATAATTATCATATTTTCACAGTGTGGAATGTGGCCGTTATTGCGCAGGGTCATCCAACAGGAAAACAAACCTGTAGGTCACCTTCCCCTCTCCGACCCAGATGGAGCAAGCCCTCGCTGATCCCCCGGGTATCCTCCCCCGGATCCCCAAGTCTGCCACAGAGGAGGGCCCCAGCGCCCTCGCCCCCAAGTTCCCGAGCCCCCAGTCCTTCCCGCCCGGACTCTGCTCTTGTTGAGACCGTCAGATCCCGCCTCGCCAGAGTCCGTAAAGTCCGCCTCTACTTACTGAGGCAGCTCGGACCTCATGCCTTCCTGGTGGCGGGGGACTCTCCGGACCACAAGTACCAGGTCAACATCGGACCTCAGGTGGGTCTACTTGGTTGGGTTCTTGCAGACTCCTTTATCCACACTGTTCCATTCTGTCATACCAAATATCTCCACATGGTCACTTAACTGAGATCTGGAACGATTTAAAACGATTTCTTTTAAACAATTTACCATACTAATATCACTTTTTTTTGGTAATAAATTAACTCATTGTTAAGATTTTAGTTTTTATTTATTTTAAAGATGATTTCTATACTTATAAAAGTTATATTTATAATTTTACTTTTGTGTTTTTAAAAGTTATACATCTTCATATATTTGATGGGATATGTAAGTTATGTAATATACCTCAAATTAAAAAACAGTTTTTAATATGAAAAAAATATTACAAAAGCGGAATTGTACTGGGTTCAGGTTGATAAGAGGAAGACATTCATCAATCTTATCCTATAGTACAATTTCACTTTTATTCTATTTTTTCATGTCGTTTGCCGCTCTCACGCCCTTACGGCCTTAAATACCCATTTCTTTGATTTTTTAGGAAGCCTCAAAGACCAGCTTTTTTTGATCATTGATGTACAACTTGCACCACGCTGATGAGAACCAACAGCCCGAAACGCGTACGTGGTTAGCTTTTCTTGATTAATCAAGAATGGGTATTTGGCCAATTATGGAATAATTAGAATCAATTCTTCTTCTTTCTTATCTCCACTCAATCATTCATGTCTGGGTGAAGTAGAATGCGTCTGCCTTTGTCATTAAGACTGGGAGCACTACTCAGTGGCAGGCCGACTTAGCTCCAAAAGAAATGGCCGCCTCTGACATGAGGAACAGACGCCATGTGCAGCCGCTCCTAACATGGAGTACAAACGCTGCTCATCCTGTATCCCTGGATTAGGAGCCCTTACAGGGTACTATCAGCCGGGCCAGCTGAACCCAGGTTTTTAGCGAGCTTGTTACTGCTCCCCCTCCTCCTTTTTCATACGGGCTTGGGACCGGCAAAGGCGGAGTTTTAAAAATCAATGATTAGAGTCAGTAGATTCAGACGGATGGTGCAATCCATCAGCAACTTTTAGTTAAACTATCAGGAGATGTCTTTCTTTTAATAAATAGCTATCAGATTTTCAGATGTTACTTTATCAAACTTGAAACGTTTGGGAAAACAAAAGTTTCGTTGATTTTTCAATGTCTTATTAAAACACGCGTTTTCTGGTGTGGTTTATGTTATTTTTCTTGAAGATGTATCCCTCTAGCTATAAAAATTAACAGAACTTTGAAAAAAAAAAGAAGTTTATTTTCCTTCTTTAAAAATATTTACATAGAAGCAATTTAAAAAAAAAACAAATTTAATCTCAAAATTAAACAATGCTGATTTACATATCTCTCGACAGAATGTATTCACTCTAGTCAAAACCCAATAAATAAATATATGCACAATTTAATTATTTTTATACGTCTGCGTAACTCTAAGTCCATTTACATCAGTTTATAAGAAATGGTGATTTTTTTTTACCGTATGATTCTATTTGGAATTCTACTGCCCTTACTACAATGATAAAATACAGTGAGAGCCCCTAGTTCACCACTGATAAGCCAGGCCCTCCCATTATTTTATTATTCCAGCAAGGGCAGTAGGAAATTGATTTATTTCAAAAAGAAACCTACGCGTTAAAAAGAGTTTAAATTTCTTATAAAAGATGACGCGCTAATGCATCGTATTATTTTTGTTTGGTTTATACCGAGGATATTTGAAAATTCTATACAAATTCAAGTTCTTTAAACTAATTCTATAAACAAGATGATGGAGAGTTGACCCAATAAAATACAGAATGAAGATGATTTATCGTTTTGCAGACGTTGCTGAGGCCACGAAGGATGTTGTAGCACGATATGTGTCTTGTTCATGGGATGTTGGCGAAGGAAGCTCGGCCCGGTCACATGGGTAAATTAAGTATGATTAGAGGCCATGGCCCTCTCCTAACAACTTTGTCAATTAATCCCTTGACACTCTTTCCATTTGCCGCTGGGCACATTGTCTTCTCCTCGGCTCTTGTCTTGGTCTTATATCCTTGACGGAACATGGCTTACCCTTCTTCTCGGCTCTTGTCTTGGTCTTATATCCTTGACGGAACATGGCTTACCCTTCTTCTCGGCTCTTGTCTTGGTCTTATATCCTTGACGGAACATGGCTTACCCTTCTTCTCGGCTCTTGTCTTGGTCTTATATCCTTGACGGAACATGGCTTACCCTTCTTCTCGGCTCTTGTCTTGGTCTTATATCCTTGACGGAGCATGGCTTACCCTTCTTCTCGGCTCTTGTCTTGGTCTTATATCCTTGACGGAACATGGCTTACCCTTCTTCTCGGCTCTTGTCTTGGTCTTATATCCTTGACGGAGCATGGCTTACCCTTCTTCTCGGCTCTTGTCTTGGTCTTATATCCTTGACGGAGCATGGCTTGTCACTGTCTTCGGCTCTTGTCTTGGGCTTATATTCTTGACAGAACATGGCTTACCCTTCTTCTCGGCTCTTGTCTTGGTCTTATATCCTTGACGGAGCATGGCTAACCATTGTCTTCTTCTCGGCTCTTGTCTTGGTCTTGTATTTTTGACGGAGCATGGCTTACCCTTCTTCTCGGCTCTTGTCTTGGTCTTATATTCTTGACAGAACATGGCTTACCCTTCTTCTCGGCTCTTGTCTTGGTCTTATATTATTGACAGAACATGGCTTACCCTTCTTCTCGGCTCTTGTCTTGGTCTTATATCCTTGACGGAGCATGGCTTACCCTTCTTCTCGGCTCTTGTCTTGGTCTTATATCCTTGACGGGGCATGGCTTGTCACTGTCTTCGGCTCTTGTCTTGGGCTTATATTCTTGACGGAACATGGCTTACCCTTCTTCTCGGCTCTTGTCTTGGTCTTATATCCTTGACGGAGCATGGCTAACCATTGTCTTCTTCTCGGCTCTTGTCTTGGTCTTGTATTTTTGACGGAGCATGGCTTACCCTTCTTCTCGGCTCTTGTCTTGGTCTTATATTCTTGACAGAACATGGCTTACCCTTCTTCTCGGCTCTTGTCTTGGTCTTATATTATTGACAGAACATGGCTTACCCTTCTTCTCGGCTCTTGTCTTGGTCTTATATCCTTGACGGAGCATGGCTTACCCTTCTTCTCGGCTCTTGTCTTGGTCTTATATCCTTGACGGGGCATGGCTTGTCACTGTCTTCGGCTCTTGTCTTGGGTTTATATTCTTGACGGAACATGGCTTACCCTTCTTCTCGGCTCTTGTCTTGGTCTTATATCCTTGACGGAGCATGGCTAACCATTGTCTTCTTCTCGGCTCTTGTCTTGGTCTTGTATTTTTGACGGAGCATGGCTTACCCTTCTTCTCGGCTCTTGTCTTGGTCTTATATTCTTGACAGAACATGGCTTACCCTTCTTCTCGGCTCTTGTCTTGGTCTTATATTCTTGACAGAACATGGCTTACCCTTCTTCTCGGCTCTTGTCTTGGTCTTATATTCTTGACGGAACATGGCTTACCCTTCTTCTCGGCTCTTGTCTTGGTCTTATATCCTTGACGGAGTATGGCTTACCCTTCTTCTCGGCTCTTGTCTTGGTCTTATATCCTTGACGGAGTATGGCTTACCATTGTCTTCTTCTCGGCTCTTGTCTTGGTCTTATATCCTTGACGGAGCATGGCTTACCATTGTCTTCTTCTCGGCTCTTGTCTTGGTCTTGTATTCTTGACGGAACATGACTTACCTCTGGCTTATTCTCAGATTTTGTCTTGGTCTTATATCCTTGACGGAACATGGCATAACTCTATCTTCGGTTATAGTCTTGGTCTTGTATCCTTGACGGAACATGGCTTATTCTCGGTTCTTGCCTTGGTCTTGCCTTTTTCATAGATCATGGCTACCACTGTCTTCGGCTCTTATCTTAGTCTTATATCCTTGACGGAACATGGCTTATCTATGTCTTCTCTCGTGTTATCCTTTTATTCACAGTGTCGGTTCACTCCCAGGACCCTACCAGGACCTAGGAAGTCCACTGCTCTAGCAAAGCTAAAACCATCCCTTCGGAATCCAAAGGAGTTAAGTACTGTACATGGTGTTAGCAAGGCTAGGAGTGACCGATTGTTGAAGGCTCTCTCGCGACCCAGGAAACTAAATATAAAAAAAAAAAAACTTTTTTTACCCTTAAAAACTCTCGCGAACTTATAAAATATAATATAAACTTGAAAAATGAAATTACGTTCAGAATTTGATATCTTTGACATATGATCAAGAGAAAGGAATAAAAGGGAAAATCATTTGTAAAGATGTAATTCAATAACTCGCGTTGTTCTTCAGAGATGCTAGCTGGCATTCATGACATATTCCATAGAGAATAAGATGGAATGACCACATAGAAGTAATGTATAGGGATATTCCAGCATGGAGCATGATCTCAGAGTTCTGAAACTGTGGGCTTGGTTAGCAAGTGGCCTGGTACCTAGCTGGATGGTGGTGACCTCTTCTTGTTAGCATCTCAATGTAATATATGGGTTTAAGTGTGATCGTAACTGTTAAATTTACTTATAAATATATTTCTATACTTATTATGCATGCACACGGTACAGGTCACGGTAATCATGGTGGGTAAGGGGTTCATGGCTGTTTACACATTAGTTTGCGATGGACAACAATGACATGATTTCTTTCCCAAAAAATATGTTAGAATGCCTATAAATTATTAAGAAAAAGGCATCTCCTGATCTGTAACTAAAAGTTTCTGATGGCTTGCGTCATCTATCGGAATAAATATCAACTATTCATTGATTTTTTAATTATTCCAAAATTGGCCAAATACCCATCCTTGATTTAAAAAAGAAAAGATAACCTCAAAGGCAAAAAAAAACTGGTCATTCAGGCATCCTGAAATATCATTAAAACGGGTAGTTAAGGCCAGAAGTGCGTGAGAACGCCAAACTCCTATCAATTAGTAACATGAGTGTAGTAACATACACTCATGGACAAAAGGAAGTTTCTCATAATTTAAGTATAAGCCGTCGATTTTCGATAGAAACTACCTGGGATTGAATCATGCATTGGACACTTTTTTCTGAAAAAAAAAAAATGCTTCAATGGATCCCGATTCTTGCAAAAGTCCAACACCAACAATCAGTGAAAGTAACCAAACAGGACTCTGGCACACTTGTAAGTGCAAAAGTAGAACTGTTTTCTACATATGTAGACATGTGGTGCACTTACAGTAAAATCACAGTCGCCAACTTCTACCTGCCATGATTATCATGGCGAACTTGGGATAAATACAACCCCCATGAAATGCCCCGTTCATAGGCAGCGAACTCATTAAAAGCGGATTAAACAAACAAGGATTCCAAGACGTGTAGAAATATGTCAGTAAGTGTTCTTTCCCCGAAGAGCCCTGCTGTCACTCCAGGAATAGCCCCTCCCCTGCTGGCATGTGCTACTGGAGAGGATCAAGTTTCGCCACGTCGGCCAGATGGATTGTTTGGACGCTAGGGAGGTCTTCTAATTGCAATCAGGAAGTCTTTAGTGCAATTAGGAACTCTGGGTATTTGGTGCGTGGGTCTTTCTCACGTTAGTGCTGCTACGATAAACGTTGAGTGATAGGACTTCCCGATGTAGGATTGTACGTTAGAGAAGAACGTGATTGAAACATAAATGTGTTGTTAGATAAAATCATCCCATCAATCAATATTAAAATACAAACATTAGACCTCCAGGGAAAATTTTCTTTCTTTTTTTTTTTACTGAGGACTAATATTTGTATTTTAATAAATGTGTTGTGTTTGTGAGTGTCGTTGTGTTGTCTTTGTTATGTGTGTTGTGTTGTTTCTGTGTTGTGTTTGTGAGTGTTGTTGCGTTTGGGTGTGCGTTGTTGTGTTTGTATGTGTTGTTGTGTTTGTGTATGTGCTTGGTGTCTTTGTATATGAGTTGTGTTTGTGAGTGCTATTGTGTATTGTTGTGCTTGTGTTGTGTTTTTGTGTGTTGTGCTTGTGTGTGTATTGTATTTGTGTGTGTGTCGTCTTTGTGTATGTTGTTTTTGCATGTGTTGTGCTTGTGAGTGTTGTTGTGTTTGTGTGTGTTGTCTTTGTGTATGTTTTTTTTCATGTTTTGTGCTTGTGAGTGTTTGTGTTTGTGTGTGTTGTGTTTGCATGTGTTGTGTTGCGATTTTGTTATGCTTGTGTGTTGCTTTGTGTTGTGCTTGTGCGTGTGTTTATTGTGTGGTGTTGTGTTCATATTTGATAAACACACACAAATAATATATATACATTATCGAATAATCATATTCAGAAGTATGGACAAGGTCACCACACTCCCGTTAAATCGACCCCAATACTGAGCGTCATCTATTGAACGTATTTATATTTTTAAAAAGTGTCTGATATAAAGTAAAATTGTTAATAGTTATACAGTTAAACCTGTCTATCAAAATTCGAAACTATTATAGACGCGTATGATTCGATTTTTAAAATTTCTCTGCCCTTACTGCAATGGAAAAATTAATGAAAGGGCCTGGCTCATCAGTGGTGAACCCTCCCAGCGGTTTCGCCAGTTTAATCTACCATATCGCTGTTATATTGCATTTTTGGAACTTCCTTTTATAGTGATACTAATGCTAGACTCTTGGAATGGGTATTTTAGATGAACTATGGACATAAGCTTTGAGGACAGCAGAATTACATACAATTATAAATATATAATGTGCTTCGAGCGATCGCTCTTCCGTCAGCATCAATTTGTGTCTTTTATTGGAAGAATTATATTATGATGCATTAGCGCCTATAGCACCCCCTCTAAATAGCGCCCGATTTTAAATACGTAGTACGATACGATTTACATTAAAAGTGACCTGTCTATAGCACCCCCTCTCTATAACACCCTATTTTGGTGAGTCCCAAGAGGGGGCGCTATAGACAGGTTTAACTGTATATAAATTATTATTTTTTTATTGTTTCAATGGCTCATGATTCTTCCAAAAGTCCAACCCCAAAAGTAAGAGTAAGTAACCAAATGGGACTCTGGCACACTTGTTGTGTAGACATGTGGTGGACTTGCAGTAAAAGCAGTCGCCAATTACTACCCACCATGATTATCTTTATTATTGTGAAAAAGCGACATTTCAAGCAAAGATGCTCTTCTCTACTGGCTTAGTAAAGTCATCAGGAGAAAATACAGATTGTTTAAAACATCAAATGTTTACCTACACATGCCAAGCCTGCGTAGTGACCATTTGATATCAAAACCTTAAGAGCTATTAAAAACACTCATTATAATATGTACACTCATGGACAAAACTTAAGAAGATGAAAAATCTTTAATGTCACCGGTCGTCTGATTTTTTTTAAAGGAGACAGGAAATTTTGTTCACACTTGGTATCTTGTGTCTTCAATAAAGGTCACTGTAATATATTTCAGAATTATTATCTGAATCCCGATATATATGCTTAAAGGTACAACTTCCTTGTTTTGTTTCCGTGAGTGTATTACCTTATGTCTGCTTACTAATTTGAAAATATTATATAACAAAAATAGGGGGTTATGTATACGCCTATATGCAAATGTCTGATATATTACATAAGCGAAAATAGGGATAGCCTTAATTTATATAGAAATTGTCTGAGAGTTGACAGACACCAAGTAACTTGCTAGAGGTCTAACACAGTCTGCAACGGTTAAACGTTCGTCCTTGGGACAGAATCCAGTTTCCCAGAACACCCTCCGGGACTTCTTAATGGACTCATGGAATGTGTTTCTTGGAATGTGTGGACTTTCCTTGAGATTTTTAGTAGTGTTTTGACGTCATGGCCGATTTGACAATACACTCATGGACAAAGGAAGTTATACCTTTTAGCATGTATATCGGGATTCAGACAATAACTCTGAAAGATATTACAGTGACTTTTGTTGAAAACACACGAGATAGCCAAGTGTGAACAAAATTGCCTCTGTCCTCTTGAAAAAAAAATAATAAATAGGCGACCGGCGATATCAAAGACTTTCCATTTCCTTAAGTTTTGTTGATGAGTTGTGTATATATACGTTATATATGGGGTTAAATTTCAATCCTAAAATATTGTGGCGAAGAAATAATTTATTATTTAATTTAATTATTCAATGAAAATATTTGGGAACAGATTTAATATTTAAATTTGTAAAATCATCATTTAGTTACCTAGCTTGCTTGCTTGATAACTGTAGATAGTTTGGGTTAATTTGTTAATATTTGTCGACTGGTCGTGGTGACGTCATCAATAAATACTTTCACATCTTCAGATATACAAAGACTTGATTTCTACGTTACAATATTAATGTATAGATTTTAAATGACTAATATTACAAAATACTATTATTTATAGTGTAACGAAATAATTAATTTGATTCTCTCAAATATATATTTTAAAAGATATTATTAAAAAAGAGTGTATCAGATCATCCTTCAACTTTTTGAATATAAACATTGGCTCTTTCCATTTTGTATTTAAAGTTAAGACTACTTCTATTCCATAGTTGTTCATGTCAGTATGTAATCTCTGTTTGGTATGGTTAATCAGGGTCCTAAGGCAGGTTCGGAAATTGACTTAAGAGATTCAAAGATACGGCGTTTTGTTGGTACTTAGAACACACACACACAAAAGCCTTTATTAGAGGGACTTGCCCCATACAGATTCTCCCAATTGGGTAAGGTAATAATCATCTTGTGTAATTTACATAGAAATTGAACTGGCTTTTCTCATTGTCTCAAAGTCATTCACTTGTTGACTGGTCCTTACATAATGATGATCTAAAAAAAAATATAGTAAGCTATTGCCTTAGATTTTTTTGCTGATATTTTTGAAAGCAATACGTAGGGTGAATTGTTGGTACATTTAATTTGTTGATATAGGGCCTTCCTCTCTGCATCAGCATTTGAATCTCTCAAGTCAGCATTAACTTCCGAACTTGCATTGGTACACTTTGATTATTCATATCTAACAGAGATACATTCTGACGTGAACAACTATGGAATTTGGGAGCAGTCTTAACTCAAATTTAAAAAAGGAAAGAGCCAATGTGTTTAAATTCGAAAAAGTAAAGGATGATAATAACTTTTTATTTAAAATATGTTTTAAAAATAGTTACGAAAATTAATTTTTAAATATTCACTATTATTTCTTTCGTCACACAATATATTTATGATTTATATATTATCTTTGACAATGAGAAAACTGAATTTAATAAAGAGTCAGTTTCAATTCAAGGTAGGAGAGTCGCGGAAGGCAGAAATGAAGGCCGTCCGTCCGTTCAGTTCAGTTTCCCAAGGCCTGCTGCTCTGGCCAGTGTCAAGCAAGCACACATGTGAACTCCGGAAGTTGTGGCATGTTGAGGAGTGAATCACGGCGGAGTACATGTGTGTTCCCACGGACGTTTAGAGCTAGTAGTAAATTGATTAGTAAGTGTGATGAATGTGTGTGTGATGTGTGGAACATTCTGAATCATCGAGATGTCGCTAAATGAATAGAGTAACGCGTGATAGTAAGTCTTGAGCGGACTCTATCTCAAATGGACTTATAAGTTGAACAATCACCTGGAGTATATTATCAAAAGAAGAACAAAATCATGAAGTGAAGATGGAATTTCTTGTAAGGTTTTTTTTATTTATTTATGCAATCTTTCTCGAACATTTCTGCCTTTTAACAAGAATAATTATTTTTATTCCTGTTGAAGGACAGAAATGCTCGAAAAAACTAGTATGAGTAAAAAAAAACTCAACGAGACACTCTCTTCATCTCATGATTTTGTTAATCTTTTAAATAGACTTAGTCTTAAACCGAATTTGTCTAAAACAGACCTTGGCTTAAGCAAAATTTGTCATAAATAAACCTAGTCTTAAGCAGAATTTGCTTTAAACAGACCTTGTCTTAAATCAAATTTGTCTTAAATGGACCTAGTATTAAGCAGAATTGGTCTTAAGCAGATTTGGTCTTAAATGGACCTAGTCTTAAACAGAATTTGTCTTAAACGGACCTAGTCTTAAGCAGAATTTGTTTTAAAATGACCTTGTCTTAAGCAGAATTTATCTTAAACAGACCCTGTCTTAAGCAGAATTTGTCCTAAATAGACACCTAGTATTAAGTCGAATTTGTCTTAAACAGACCTAGTCTTAAACAGAATTTGTCTTAAACGGACCTTATCTTATATACGAGAGGACATTAAAGAATCTTATTTTTAAGTGATAGACAATTGAATTACAGCTATGACCACTGGGTCCCATAGTTACCCAGTCCATGTACCTATGTAAAGATACAACACCTGTATTGTTATTCCATACAGCCATATTTTTACAGGTCTCTAAATGATAACCTAAGATAGGCAAGGGGAGTATTTGGATAAATTCCAAGTATAGATATAAGTATAGAGGTCGCAGTACGGGGTGGTAACTAGGGCGGGGTTGCTACAACACAACTAATGAATAAAAACCTCCCGCAAAGAATCCAAATTGACAAGAAGCCAATCAACAAGGTGCGACATAAAAACATCCATACAACACATCCCGTATGTTCACAAACTCACACAAGTTGTGACGAAACAGACATTACTCCCTACAATGAAATACAATTCAACACTCAATAAGATATTTATATATTTTAAAAAGTCGTACATGGATATGTGAAAGAAAAAAAAAACATTTTTTGCTCAAAAATATTTCAAGGGAGATTGCTCCCTTTTTATCAATTTATTGAACAATAAACTTGAAGGCAATGACCTTTTTTTACATTAATTTTAACTTGTGTAGCCATTTTTTTTAGTATCGCAATTTATCAATCAGGATAATTGTAATAAGCTTCCTTATTAAGATAAAAATGGCAAGCTTTCAAGTGTTAACTCATCATCAGGCCAATTGTTTCACACAAATACCTACAATATATTTATATACAGTGGACCCTCGGTTTACGAGCACCTTGGAGTACGAGCTTTTCGCAGTACGAGCAAAATTTTACCTCGGATTACGAGTGAAATTTCGCATTACGAGCAACTCGTGATGGTTGCCCGTAATCGTGATGGATGAAAATTCACTGGGATCCCTCCCTTCAGATCAGATTCGGGAAATATGTAAAATGTGGGAAACTGTGCAATTGTTCGTAGCAAGAAGAATTGCCCGAGTTTCAATTATTAAAAATAAGAAATTAGTTTCGCACTACGAGCGTTTTGGAGTACGACCATGGCTCTGGAACGGATTATGCTCGCAAACCGAGGGTCCACTGTATAGAGGTTTAGAAGTAATTTATATATTTATATATTGTTCTGAAAATAGAGCAATCCATACTTAAATCATTAGATAGTAAAAAGGTATTGGATTGAATAAAATATTTATTTGTCAATATTTCGGTTGGCTGAACCGGGTAACACTATGCAGCGCTGAGTTTGTGTATACAAAAATGTAATGCTTCGATAAAGGCTGGCGTTCAGCCAGCCGAAATATTGGCAAATAAATCTTCTATTCAATCTAATATATGCCTTTTTATTATCTAATATTTATATATATATTTGTAAATATGTAAATTCCTCTCTCTTTTGTATATTGTAGATATTTGTGAAACAATTGGCCTGATGATGAGCTGACGCTTAAAAAGCTTGTTGGTTTTATTTAATAAAGAAATGTATTGAAATTATTCGTATATTGATCTATTGTGTTTCAACTTTTGAAATTATATTAAGAATATTTTATTATATCTAATAAAGGTTTTTGTTCAAGAAACACCGATCACAGATTTTTTTTTTTTTTTTTGCAAGTTAACCGGTTCGAGGTCTAAAAAAAAAAAAAGGTTGACTAACTTGGACAATATCACACACACACAAAGCTTTATTAAGACCACCGGTCTTATACAGATTCACCACAGGAAGAAATAATAGATGGAGCTCCTATACTCCAGGCAGCGCAGCACCCAACAACAGCCTCCAGGTCCGACGCATGTCCAATGGAAACAATATCCATGTTATCAATGTTTTTAGAAGTTATCTTAAACTTGTGCGTGAAACACATATCCATTTCAAGTCAATAAATTATTTTATTTGCACAATATGTTGCAATACACAACTGGGTTGGAGTTAAAAATTCATGAAGGAAATTTCAAACGTGGTTTAAATATATATATTTTTTCTTTTTTGTAATTGAGTCGTTTTTTTATTTATTTTTATAGATGGAACGAGATTTTGAGTTGATGCTCCTCCATGGAAGGTGTTATAAAATAGGGAACGTATGAGTCTAAAAATAAATAATAAATGTAAAATTTATAAAAAATATTTCAAGGGATTGTTCCCACTTTCTAAAAGTTTTTTTTTTTTTTTTTCATTATTTCATGTCCTCGAATCTTGTAATAAATTCTAACAAACTCCCGCGCACCCAGAAGCTTGAAAAATTGTATACTTGCTTATTATCGATGACAATGCATGTGGGAAATTTTTCAGAATTCTAGCTGGTAGGGATGCAGAAAAATTTACTTTTAAAAAAGTTAGAAATAATATAAATGTCACTATCTTATATATATAACTAGCGGATGTACCCGGCTTCGCCCAGGTTTTTCTCGGGGGAATGTTTGTAGTCTAGTAATAAGAAAATATGCTACACCTAAAAACTATCAGAGAAAAGAGAAACCACGGAAGGTGAACAGAAAAATGCTTACAATGGATGTTATGTTTACGAAATCAAGTTAAATAAAAACAAAGATAAAATTTGCATATGTTGGTCACTATAAATTTGTATATTTGTTAGGCGAAATTAGAAACATGATAAAACAATTGGGTATTTAAAAACAAATGTAGAAATAAAAGTTGAAGTATAATAAACAATGTTAAAGATTAGTTTTAATTATTAATCAAGATTGTGTGTGAATATGTGAGAAAGATGTAATATCGTTGTTGTTTTCTTGGCCGACTTTTTTACATATGGTGTTATCTTAAAATTGCTTGTATTGAATATTTTTTAGATTGAGATTATTAGCTAGTATGTAAAAAAATTAACTCTGTTGAAATTTAATTTTGTATTTATATATAAATAAAATTAACTCTGTTGATTTTTTTTGTATTTAATCGATAACAGCGAAGTTACGCATGTTAATGTTAGGAAATATATTTTGATGTTAAGCAAAACCTGCTCCATCTCGTTTTACATAAATGTTGAAAATTTGGTTGAAATTGATGCATTGTAACGAAAGTTTTTAGTGATGTCCACTTATGAAATTTCCATTTTATTAATATAGATATTTTAGTCATATAAATCTTAGTAAGTTATGATTGATTAACGGTAGTAGCTGACATAATTATGCTATCTCTTTTAGTGCATTTTTGTTTTTAGTTTTTTGATGCTTATACCTTGTTCATTTGCCACGTAGAAACCTACCTTTAGCGGACACCTCTCCACAAAGGACAGTTTTCATTTGCAAAATCACCATTTCTACAATTTAGCAACTCTCCGGTAAGAGGAAACCTCTCCCTAAAGGACACTTTGGCTCTGCAATTAGGTGTTGTCCTTTACGGGGAGGTTCTACTGTATAAGCACAGGGGATTAATATTTGCATATCTCAATAATCGAATTAAAACTCTATGCAAATTTGAATTAAAAAAAAAAAATAGAATTACGCGGTCGTAGAATTGATGGTACAGGACCATACATACCAATAGGGCAATAATCCCCATCTGGTTTGTTTTTAATTTTTTGATGGTTATACCTTGTTCATGTGGCACGTAAAAACTGAAAAAGGTAGTCACAAAAACATAGAATTTTAGTAAAATATTTTCAATGAAAATCTTGAAGTTGATATTTATTGTCTTATTTGCAGCTAGGACAGGAACCGCTATTTGAGTTAATAGATAAGGAAGGAACAAAGATGGCGGGCGCCATGCGAGCAGCCGAAAAAAGCGCGTGGCGTCTGCCAGGCGGAGTGGTTTAATGGATGGCGATTAAAGGGATGATACGAAGGAAGAGATGGGTGGATAAAAAACAATACATTTGGATAGGAGCTTGACCTGCTTCCGCTGGTTGGAATGTCAACAAACACTTCTTCTTCCTGGCTTGTTTAGATATTTATTTTATTTTGTATTTATTTACATACGCTAATATATAATACAATATGATATAATGCGACTTGTGATTGTAAAAAGACATTTGAAAATTATATCGCAAGTGTTTCTTTTCAACGAAAAATCAAAATTTATTTTTGTTCCTTATCATTTGCATATCTCCTTCACATATTATTCATTGTTTCAATTATCATGAACTAGGTTGCTCTTGCTGAGCGATACCTATTAATGTGATTTGAACCTTAGGAATGAGGTATGAAAGGATGAATTGTGAAGAGTAATGATAAACGGAAAAATAAAAGTGTCCAGGAATGGGAATCGAACCCACAGTGTTCCGCTTACCGGGCAGATGCCATGTCCACTAGGCTGGTCAAATACGCTAATATGCAAATTCTGAAGATTATTTGTTGTTTGTGGAAGTAGGTTTGGAAATAAATATATCTACATAAACCAATCATATATTTAATTCTAGATGTTTCAGGGACTCGCTGTCATCCTTTCTCCTGAGGAAGTCACTGGAACTTGGGAATTAAATACATAATTGGTTGATGTAGATATGCAAATCTGGTTCAAATCACATTAATAGGTACCGCTCAGCAAGAGCAACCTAGTTCATGATAATTGAAACAATGAATAATATGTGAAGGAGATATGCAAATGATAAGGAACAAAATGTCTCCCATTACCAGTTAAGAGATGTATCGCACAAATAAGAATTATCTTTTCACTGTTTAAAGAAAACCACGCTAAAATATTTACCTCAACTGACCGAATATGTCCATTATGTAATAAAAGCCCAACTCGAAACTGGAGTACCGCATGTTTTTCTTTCTAAAGTTAATAAGTGAAGGGAAACTTCTTTTGAAGATAATTGGATCAAATGATCTTGCTCTGGAGGCTCTGTTGTCTAGGAAGACAAAGAATAAATCCAATACATTGGCTCTGTACAAGTTTTACAGGGCTGAGCAAGAGAATAAACATTGAGAAAAGAGAGCCGATATGTAAATAGATATGTAAATGTAAATAACTAACTCATCTTTTCTAAGTAATTATGTACCTGGGGGAATCCTATGTAGGGTATAGGTCTTTAATAAATGGTTTGTTGTTGTTGTTGAATAAAAATGTGATCATATTGTACGATAATCCAAAATAATTCTTACAATGAGTATATTTTACCGACACTCATGGGGAAAACATAGGAAGCTGTACTTTTCAGCATGTATATCGGGATTCAGACAATAACTCTGAAAGATATTACAGCAACTTTTATTGAAGACAACACGAGATAACCACGTGTGAACAAAATTGCCTCTTTCTAGTTAAAAAAAAAAAAAAAGATGACCGGCGACACCAAAGACTTTCCACCTGCTTTGTGCATGTTTTTTTTTTTGTTTTGTTCATTAATGTACTTCTTTTTTTTTAATTCTAGCTTTCGAACCAAAAAATGAAAAGAGAGTTCTGTAATTGCCGAAATTTCACAAATAAGTTTAATTCGAAAACAGCTCTTTCGGTTATGTTTTTTATTATCCCATGGGTAAGAAAGATTACACCAGGTCATGAAGGTTGAAAGCAATAATATTTCTACTAAAGTTTTGGGGTTGTTGTATAGGTCTTAGCTCCAATACAGTCCAGGATATGTGCTGGGGTTGTTGTATAGGTCTTAGCTCCAATACAGTCCAGGATATGTGCTGGAGTTGTTGTATAGGTCTTAGCTCCAATACAGTCCAGGATATGTGCTGGGGTTGTTGTATAGGTCTTAGCTCCAATACAGTCCAGGATATGTGCTGGGGTTGTTGTATAGGTCTTAGCTCCAATACAGTCCAGGATATGTGCTGGAGTTGTTGTATAGGTCTTAGCTCCAATACAGTCCAGGATATGTGCTGGGGTTGTTGTATAGGTCTTAGCTCCAATACAGTCCAGGATATGTGCTGGGGTTGTTGTATAGGTCTTAGCTCCAATACAGTCCAGGATATGTGCTGGGGTTGTTGTATAGGTCTTAGCTCCAATACAGTCCAGGATATGTGCTGGGGTTGTTGTATAGGTCTTAGCTCCAATACAGTCCAGGATATGTGCTGGGGTTGTTGTATAGGTCTTAGCTCCAATACAGTCCAGGATATGTGCTGGGGTTGTTGTATAGGTCTTAGCTCCAATACAGTCCAGGATATGTGCTGGGGTTGTTGTATAGGTCTTAGCTCCAATACAGTCCAGGATATGTGCTGGGGTTGTTGTATAGGTCTTAGCTCCAATACAGTCCAGGATATGTGCTGGAGTGGAGTTGGAGCATTTTGACCAGACAACATTTTCTCCATCAATGATGGGTCTAGTATATCCGGTCTTTAATCTTGTAATTTTTGTGGCTTCGTTTCTAGAAATCTGTGATGATATTGAGTCTCCAGATCTTGTTCCTTCATACCAGTGGTGGACCATATCGGTTATGGGTAAGACAACAAATAATAAAAGGACCCTCTTTGGTTAAAGGCTTATACCCATGTTTGGCTTGGCATACCTTTGCCAAGTGTTTATCTACACACAGTACTGGATATAGAAATAAACAGTACAATACAATATTAGAACGGTATGGTGTAACTGGCGAAATTGCTGGGAGGGTTCACCAATGATGAGCCAAGGTAAAGGGATATAAAGGTCAGTAGAAAATTGTTTTAATTGAAAATATACTATACGTGCTGTAAATAAATTAGACTCTTGGACAAAACTTGAACCGGCGACCTCAAAGACTTTTCACTTCTTTAAGCTTTGTCTATGAGTGTATGCCGTTAAATTTTAAATATCGAATTTTAATATATAGATTTAAAATGTTTTTTGTTAATAAAAGATGCATATATTGTATTTATAAATATTTTTATTCTTCCAATATTTCGAGGGGCAACTCGTTTCTCTATATCGAGGATGTTTGTGTTTTTGTATTAAAACATGCGAGCACGCGTACACCACTCTCGTTCTACAAGGCTAATGAAAGAATTGTAATTTCATATATATTTAGGATTTACCCTATATATTTTTCAAAACGCTATTGTATTGCAAATACGCAAAAAAAAATGCAATTAAAGTGGAAACTAATAATTAACACACAAAAAAACTTTGTAAAAAGAAAGAAAGAGAAAACTGATATAAACAGCTTTCGATTGTCATTCTTCATCACAGGGGTAAAAAAAAAAGTGGGAAAGAAGAAAATCGGCGCAGTTTATAAATAAAAATACACTGTGGCCAAACGAGAGTTGCAATTCCCGGCAGACGAGACGCCCTACTTTCCCGCCCTTCCTTCACACCTCCCATTTCTAAGCAGAAGATTACGTAAACAAGCCTTCACCTATTTCTTCTTCTTCTTTTTTGTTTGCGACTACAAACTGAATTTCTTGTAGTTTTTTAAACGTCAACATTTCGCTGTGAAACTTACCCTACTTATTTACATATACCTAGCCGAATGACCAGGGTATTTCTTGAGTGAATGTTTGTTCAAATGATTATTGTTTTAACATTTTTTCTTGTGTAATATTTATAATGTTTAAATTCTTGTAATTATATATTTATGCACCTCTACAGGCTTATAAGCTTATGTCTAAAGGTTCCCTAAACACCACTAAGCTGCCTTCCATAGAAAATACAGGGTATATAAGAAAAATCAATCCAATACAATAAGTCGGTGGACGAGTGGGTAAGACCCTCGATTCCCGACAGTCATGAACCGGGATTGAATCCCGCGTTAAAATTTTGTTTAATATGTGAATAACCTTCATATATTATTCACTGTTTCAATTATCATGAATTAGGTTGCTCTTACTGAGCGGTACCTATTAATGTGATTTTGAACCAATCCAATACAATAGTAGAGCGGTCTGGAGATTAATTTGGCGAAACCGCTGAGAGGGTTCACCACTGATGAGTCAAGCCCTCTCGTTCAATACTATGTATCATTGCAGAAAGAGAGGTCTGTAGAGGTAATATATTTGATGATATTATTTAAAAGAAACACACATTGTCAAAAATATTTATGATGAAATTTATCGATATATGACAATCAAATTTATAAATATTTTTAAATTTTCCCTAGAATATACACGTATTACAGGCTAATTGATTTTACTGTAAGTGCACCACATGTCTACATATTGGGAAAGTAGTTCAACTTTTGTACTTACAACAACAACAACAAAAGCCTTTATTGAGGACCTCTCGTCCTATACAGGATTCGCCAGTTTACAGAGTAAGAGAAGAGAACTAAGAATGCAGAGAGAAACCCAAATGTAGTAGGTATAGTATTTTCTACACTGTGACTATATACAACAGCAGCAACAAGCCTTTTACTGGTCTACGTCATTCTAATCCTGACATAGATTATTTGCATATAATTATTTACATCAATTAGATTATGTATATAGCCTCCTCTTCTCTTCAGCCGTCTTCCAAAATTTGAACAACGCAAAAGCCCCAGCTCTGTTTCTCACCACCTCATTCAACAGGAGCTCCAAAGAGAGTCCCTCGAGGCCTATTTCACTGAGGAGCACTTCTCGTTCGTCTTTCAGCCCCATACATGAGAGTAAATGGTGATGTAGCCCCGGCTCCATTCTTGTCCCTCAAATCTCGCATGTCCATCCGTCTGTTTAAAATATTCTGGGGCGATCATCAGCAAAGAGCACCGATAGGATTCTCAGTCCGGCAATACACCGTTTGACCCGGAGCGGGAAATCGCTGGACAGATAGTGTTCCGGTAACGGAGTTGAGCAGATGTTTTTAAAGTGGGGGTATAGTCTTGAATTTATTATTCTTGTGTGATCCTTTTTCAGAGATTGGTCTATTGCAGTCCTGATTATGTAGGGAATTTCTCTTTGTAATGTTCTATAGTCTGTGCAGCAATTCAGCCATTGAAATCCGGTGTTGTTTAAAATATTAACTATACTTCCCGCGAAACCTATATATTTTTTCGTTGCATTTGAGATTTCCCACAGCTGGGACAAGCAGAGCAGCGGCAGTCTAGTTTCACCCATTCCCAACATTCTCAACCAAAACTTTAAGGTAAGTTTCAAGACTGTAACGCTGAGTGACACTCTTCCCAATTCTATCCTGAGCATGTATCCGGGGGTGTATCTTGGTAGATTTAGATATCTTCGCATAAATGAGTCCTGAATTTGATCAACAATTAATGTATGCTCATTTGCCCAAACAGGTGCCGCGTATAGCAGGGTTGATAAAGCCATCGCGTCAAGAAGTTTCATAGAGGATTTAAGAGAGTTCATCTTCGACCTGGTCAGAATAGGCCATATCGCACGACTGGCAGCGAGAGCTTTACCCTTATAGTATAATGCGGCTTGCTTAAAAGAGTTTGTTGAGGTGAGTGGATATCCTAGATACATGTATCTTTCCGTGACATTCAGTGTTTGTTGGCCCCAATACCAATTATCGGATTTTGAGCGCTTCCCACCATTGCGAAATACCATTATTTTTTATTTGTTTTCGTTCAGCGTTAGCATATTTTCCTCAAAATATTTTCGTATCATATTAATTTTTAACTGCAAATTGTTCTTAGATTCGCCTATCAGTACAATATCATCTGCATATAGTAACAAATGGATATTTCCATGCTTTGGCAGATAAATACCAGGTATATCCGAGCAGTCAAAAGTACTAATCAGGTCGTTAATAAAAAGTATGAATAAGTAAGGAGATAGTGGTTCACCCTGTAACACTCCGGATTTTATTTTAATAAATTCAGTGAATGAATTGTTCCATCTCACCGCAGCTGTCATGTTTTCGTAGTAATTCTTAATTAGATTTATAAATCGGAAATTCAATCCGATGTCTAACAGTTTTTTCCATAAGAGAGCTTGAGGCACCGTATCAAAAGCCTTTTTAAGATCGATAAAGAAAGCGTAGAACTTTCGTCTTTTACGTCTAAGTGTTAATTGGATTAGTGAGACTAAAGTAAAAATATGATCCTGGCATGAATATTCTTTTCTGAAACCCGCTTGATTTTCCGGTATAATTTTTGTACTTACAAATATGCCAGAGCCCCGTTTGGTTACTTGTACTCACTGGTGGGGTTGGAATTTGCAAGAATCGGGAGCCATTGGAGAAAAAATTATTTACCTTAGAATTTTACATTATAATTTTTAAATTTTATATAAATGCTTGATAAAAATTCTAAATAGTTTCTATCAATATATACATTTAAAAAATATGTAAATAATACAAGATATAAACAATAGTTAAAGATTCATTTTATCATATACCCCTGTAGAGGGGTTAATATACAACAACAAAAAGCCTTTATTTAGGGTCACTGACCCTATACAGGATTCACCAGAGGTAGGCAAAAGAACAAAGCAGTGAGACAAAGGAAACAACGATATAGACAGAAGAAAGAAAAAACAAGAAAGAGAAAGAGGGAAGCAAGATAAACAACACAAAAAGAGTAGCAGTAAGAAAGTGAGGAGTGAGTGTCACTTGGCCTTCTTCTGAGATATGGACTTGTGGAAACCATAAAACGCCGTAGCAATATACTTATTCTGGGTCATATTGTCAATTAGAAAGGTTTATAATACTTGAAAACTTGAGAGGGAATATGTAAATAAAGCAGAAAACTTTATCCTCAGAGGCCGTTTTTTACTATTATTTACATTTCAGAGGATTCTAGCTTTCGAATAGATATACAGTTAAACCTGTCTATAGCGCCCCTCTAAATAGCGCCCGATTTTGAATACGTAGTACGATGCGATTTACATTAAAAGTGACCTGTCTATAGCACCCCCTCTCTATAGCACCCTATTTTGGTGAGTCCCAAGAGGGGGCGCTATAGACAGGTTCAACTGTATATCTTATATCATATATTTTTATTGAAAATAAAGCAATCCATAAATAAATCTTTAAATAAAAAGGCATATATTGGATCAAAATATCATTTATTTTACCAATATTTCAGTTGGCTGAACGCCAACCTTTATCAAGGTATTATAACTTTTTTATATCATATATGTAATATTCTCTCGTGTCCACATGTCGCTGTGTCGACCAAGGATCCCGTGGGTGCAGACATGCTCGTGTTCCAAAGGTCCCCACTGCATCCACCTCCTCTTCGTCATGCTCCGAGTCTTCCAGCTCTCAGATGCCGACCAGAGGCTCTACGCCCGGCAGCTGAAAAACTTCGAGGTGGGTCGGTCAGCTAACTGTGCATGTTTCATTTAGTTTTCCTGAATATTGTGGCGTAGTATTTATTACTTACAATAACAACAACAAAAATGTTTTTATAAGGGCCCATTGCCCTGTATGGATTCGCCATACAACAACAAAATAATGCAGTATTTTTTTTCTCCCTTTTCCCATGTGCACGTGAGCCTTTGTTTGAAAAGGGATTTATTTACACATCTGTTCTAAAACCCTCCTCACTACCTCTTTTGTGTATGAATCTATTTACAATTGATCTGTAGAAATTATAGAGTTCTATTGCTATATTTTTCTTTTCTGAAATAGTTCTCAGCGTCTTCAGTGGGTTGCTAAATCTCCAGAAGGTGTTTTAAAAAGTTTTTCTCTTTCTTCACCTAAATATTTGCATTCTATGATATAGTGGGAGGTATTTATCATTTTACAAAATTTAATATTTTACACTAGTATTAACATAGTATCATTTTTTATGCTTATATTTTACTACTCTGTAAACTTCCCTCATTCCTTTTGTTTATCATTCATAGTTTGTTCTTGCCTGAAATAAATTTCTGTCTCATTCCAAAGTTGGTCTTCCCTAATTTTCCACGTGGCAATATATACTGATGTCCATTTTTATTGGGAACCTTCTGTTTTCTTCTATCAAACCTCTGTGTGTATTTGCATAAGCATAATTGCTTCTATATATTTTTAATTGACAAAAAAAGTAAAATTAATTGAAATGAACCTGTCCTGTCAATTTCCTCACTTGATACTGATATTGTTGATTGGGAACCTTCTGTTGTCTTCTATCAAACCTCTGTGTGTATTTGCATAAGCATAATAGCTTCTATATATTTTTCAAATGACAAAAGAGTAAAATTAATTGAAATGAACCTCTCTTGTCAATTTCCTCACTGGATACTGATGTTGTTGATTGGGAACCCTGTGTTGTCTTCTATCAAACCTCTATATGTATGTGCATAAACATAACTGCTTCTCTATTTTCTAAAATTCCAAAAGAGTAAAATGAAATGAACACCTGTCTTGTTAATACGATTTTCTTTTATGAAAAGATTGAAAATATACAAAACACACTGTTTAATTTTAAAGTACTCTCCTACTGATTCTTTACTGCGATGGAAACAGTAGGAAGTATTTGTAAATAGAAGAAAAAAAATTAGTTTGAATTCTTATCTACAGATGGCGCGGTATTTTATTATATTTACATATAATACACACAAAAGTCTTTATTAAAACATATACACTCATGGAGACAAAACTTAATGAAGTTATACCTTTTGGGTGTATATCAGGATTCAGACAATAACTCTGAAAGATATTTGATACTATACATTGGCCTTTATTGAAGACACACGAAATTACCAAGTGTAAACAAAAATGTCTCTGTCTCCTTCAAAAAAAAAAAAAGACGACAAACGATTTTAAAGACTTTCCACTTCCTAAGTTTTGTTCATGAGTGTAGTCTTATACATGGAGAGTCTGCCGAGATAAAAGAATAAAAAAGTTAGTGCTATTTACATTTATTGTATGATGCACTAGCGCGCCATCTGTTATCAAAATTCGAAACTATTTTAAAGGCGTAAGATTCTTTTTGAAATTAAACAATTTCTACTGCCTTTACTGCAATGGAAAAATTAAAGGGAGGGCCTGACTCATCAGTGGTGAACCCTCCCAGCGGTTTCGCCAGTTTAATCTACCATACCGCTGTTATATTGCATTTTTGGAACCTCCTTTTATAGTGTAAGGGCAGTAGAAATTGTTTAATTTCAAAAAGAATCTTACGCCTTTAAAATAGTTTCGAATTTTGATAACAGATGGCGCGCTAGTGCATCATATTATAAATGTTCTAATAAAAGACACAATTTGATATTTGCGGAAAAGCGATTGCTCGAAGCATATTATATATTTATAAATGTATGTAATTCTACTGTCCTCAAAGCTTATGTCCATAGTTCTTCTAAAATACCCATTCCAAGAAACTACCAACAGTATCACTATAAAAGGAGGTTCCAAAAAAGCAATATAACAGCGGTATGGTAGATTAAACTGGCGAAACCGCTGGGAGGGTTCACCACTGATGAGCCAGGCCCTCCCATTAATTTTTCAATTGCAGTAAGGGCAGTAGAAATTGTTTAATTTCAAAAAATAATCTTACGCCTTTAAAATAGTTTCGAATTTTGATTTTTACATTTATTGATAATAATATAAATGGTATATTACACGAAAACCCCCGTAATTAAGACCTATATATTAAAATCAAAAAAAGGACATATCCCGACCACGGTCACATGAACTTTTTAGATAGCAGAGCGCCATTAAACAATGATTTAACAACTCATTGTATGATGTATTGAAAATAGAGCAATCCATATTTAATTCATTAGATAATAATATATTGAATTTAATAAAAGATTTATTTAACAATATTTCGGTTGGCTGAACGCCAAACCTTTATCAAGGCATTACATTTTTGTATACAAAAAGGTACATAAAGGTTTGGTATTCAGCCAACCGAAATATTGTCAAATAATTATTTTATTAAATCCAATATATGCCTTTTTATTATCTATATGATGTATATGAAGGCCTATTTGCAGTTTCGCCTTCCATGAGAAATAAGAATAGAATATACCCACCCTTGACACATACATTGAAACAAACAGGATAAACCTATTTAAATACAATTCCAAACGGCAATATACAACTAGGCTTAGTTTTCCCGCGCGCGCTAAATGGTGAGGTATATCCCTTTCTGAATTCCAGAGCTCAGGCCGTAAACAAGATGCGCTAAATACCGAAAATACCAGCAGACGAACTCTTCAGTTGGAGAAAAAAAATGCGACCAAACGATATTTAGGATCATCGCCAAGAAAATTATTTAAAACTTCTTCATATCAGTAACGTTCCTCATATAAAAAATGTAATGGAATTTTTTTTTCTCTCTCTTGCAATGTGTTCTTTTTTATTAACATTACCTTTGAAATTACATTCTTTCATTGATGGAAGATGCCTCTCTAGATTTCTTAATTAATAGATTTTTCTTTTTTTTTTTTAAATAGGCTGCCTCATCAGTGGTAAAACCTTTCACCAGTTTGATCTACCACAGCGTTAGAACTATTGTACTGTTTATTCTCATTTTTGACATACTCTCTGAATTTAATAGTTTATTCTTAGTAATTGGGGGTTTTAAAAAAACTACATTCATGGACAAAATTTAAGGAAGTTTTATATTTTGATGTCTCCGGTCCTATTTTTTTTTTTTTTTTAATAGTGTCTTAACACGCAAGTTTATAACATGTTTTAAAAAGTTTAAAAGTATACACTCAATGACAAAAACATAAGTTTCATATTTTGACGTCGCTGGTCGTCTGTTTTTATTATTATTATTTTTTTTTTAAGGAGACAGAGGCAATTTTGCTCACCGTTGGTTATCTCGTATGTCTTCAATAAAGGTCACTGTAATATCTTTCAGAGTTATTGTCTGAATCCCGATATACATGCTAAAAGAAACAATTTCCTTAAGTTTTGTCCATGAGTATATATAGCTAGGTTTTTACTTATGACCATTCTATTGTCTATATTTTTTATATTTTACTAGCGGACGTACCCGGCTTCGCCCGGGTTTTACCCGAGTAAAGGTTTGTCTAACGAATCTCTCGATAAAGTGAACCTTTTTTCCCGGTCCCTTGAAAATACTCGATAAGTTGAATAAAATCAATATTAATTGGTTCCCTCGGTAATTGGAAGTTAAAGGAATAGTATCTTGCCTTGGAATTGTATCATTATTCTTGTCTCAAATAAATTGCCGTGTCATCCATTTGTCTTTCCTAATTTTCTACATTACAAAATCATCGTATCATCATGATAATATTTAGAGCAGATTGTTGAATTATAACAGATAAATTAGAATATTTATCTTGATTATTTTAAAGCGAAAAGTTATTTCAAAAATTTTATTTGCTAGAAACCTTCCCAGTACTATACTAAATAACTTCCCAAAGTTTCATGGCATTCCAATGAGTGGTTTGGTCAGGCATAAAGGACAAACAGACCACACACACACACACATACATTCATTTTTATATATATAGATTGTCCATTTCTTTCTGGGTTTTCCCTTTATTTGATTCACTGTATCAAATACACTGGTTTGATACACTGGCTGATTACTGGTACTACAAGGTTGACCCAAAAGTTCGTAAACACCTGCAAAATTTGAAATACCAATATTATTCGTCATAATATCATTCGCCCCCCCCCCCCCGTTATGTATAATGTCTTTGTATTATATATAAAGTAATTGTATTATTATGTATTCGCCGTAATAATGTTATTCGCCAAGTAAAAAGAAAAAAAAACGAACTTTTGGGATAACCTTATATTACTGTTATTACTGTTTATACCCTGTTTTACTCAGAGTATCTGTATAAGACCAAAGGGTCTTAATAAAGATTTGTTGTTGTGTTTTATTGTAGTGTGTGTTCTGTGATTGATGGGGTTTATGTGTAGGTTGAGGAACTGTGTCAACAACTCTCTCGACGCAACAAGCGATTGATCACCTCCACGACAGAAACTTCAAGAACACCTTCCAGGTATGTCCTATACCACCCTCAATGTGTGTTCTGTGGGGGTTTTATTTTTTTAACAAATTGAATAGGGTATCTTTTTCATAACTTTTGGAAAATAGCTTCCAAAGAAAATCAATCTTTCAAGCATAACCTCAAGAATTACCCTCACAGTAGACAAAACTTTGGAAAGTTGAAAGTTTTTTATGTCGTCGGTCGTCTGTCTGTCTCTCTCTCTCTTTTTTTTTTTTTTTTTTGATTATAGGGGCCATTTTGTTCACACTTTGGTTATCTCGTGTGTCTTCAATAATGGTCATTCTCGGTGTGCATGCTGAAAGGTACAACTTCCTCAATTTTTGTCTCCATGAGTGGATTTATCAAATGCGATGTTTTGTCTGTGATTTCAACACAGAAACTGCTGGGTGTTGAGACAATTTTTTTAAACCATGGTTCATGACCTAAAAAGGAAGAAGAAATCTAAGAAAAAACTGTCAAAATTCAATATAAATATTATTTCTGTTATAATTTTTTAATATGTTTCAAATATCATTACATATTTTATATGTTTATAACTATTGTATGAAAAGTTATGTGTGATCAATAACTTAATGTTCAATTTCCAGCGCGTTTATTTATGTTAATTAGATTTCAAAATATGAGGGATACATTGATTTCACATGTACTTTATCATAAACCATCAGGATTAGCCGTATTCCTAGATGTTTTCATTAAAATCTATGTGTATAATATCTTTATGCACTTTTTCTCGACAGCGCAATTTTTTGGTTTACTCTCTTTCTCTCTGCTACTTGAAGGTACTTCAAGTAATTAATAGAAAATTTAAAATAAATCATTATATATATATATATATATATATATATATATATCTGTAAAAAAACAGAGTCAATTTTTATATCTTTACGAGGGTGAGATGAAAGACTCTGATTTTCAGTTTTAAAAACAATTTATTTCTCTACATAATCTCCCTTGACTTCAACACACTTGGTTCAACGTTTCTCCAATATCAGTATTCCTTCCTGGAAATGAGAGTCTGGAAGTCTGTTAAATTATTCATCTACAGCCCTCTCAACTTCTTCATTGGACACGAAGTGCTTTCCAGAAACAAATTTATTTAGGTGTGGGAAGAGATGGAAGTCTGAGGGTGTCAAATCAGGAGAATAGAGAGGATTGGCCGAGTAAATCTTATTTCAAATCCCGCAGTTTTCCCATTGCCAACACACTTTTGTGAGCAGGTGCGTTGTCCTGTGAAAGATGATTTTTTTTTTCGAATTTCAAGCCAGGCCTCTTCTCGCGATATAGCTGGTCATGAAGGTTAGAGTAATATTTACCTGTATTAGCTCTGCCTTTTTCAAGGTAATCAATTAACAGGATTCCTTTTGTATTCCAAAACACACTGTTCCTTACCATTCTGGCAGATGCGATTGATTTCGCTTTCTTTGGCGTTGAACCACCGGTTTCCATCCACTTCTTTGACTTCTGTTTGGTTTCTGGCTTGTAGTGGTGGACCCATGTCTCATCCATGGTGACAAATTGCCGCACAAAGTCAATCAGATTCCCCTTGAATAGGTCCAAACATTGCTGTGAATGTTGTTTGCGCATTTTATTTTGATCTGCATTCAGCAAATGTGGCATTCATCTTGCGAAGAGCTTTCGCATTCCTAATTCTTCGTGCAAGATGTTCCGTCCCTTTCTTCCGATATTCCTACGGCCTCAGCTATCTCCACACGTTTATTCGCCTATCATCCAACACGTTATTGTGCAGATTTTCGATAGTTTACAGTGTAGTTGCAGCTGTTGACCGTCCTTCACAAGGGTCATCTTCGAGCGACCACGTTTAAATTCAGCGCTGTCCACTTTTAGCGGTTGAAATTGAAGAAGCAAAGTCCCCGTAAACTTTTGTCACCTTCGGATGAATTTCTTTTTATGGGTTAATCCATCCAAAACGAAGAATTTAATAGAACTAACTTCCGTTCTAGACGTTTGATTGATTTTTATTCCTCTAGATGGAGCTCTGACATCTAAAAATGTTCATGTGAGCGTTCAGGATATGCCTCTTTGACTTTTGAAATACACCAATACCTCGCTTTGCGTCGTTTCGTTTCGCGTTTTTTCGAAGTTGCGTCGCTGCTTAATTGTTACTGATTTTCACTGTGCGTCGTTAGATTTTCGAAGTTGCGTTGTTTTGGATTCGAGTCTTTAATTTTTTTTTTTTTTTTCCTAAAATATGGCAACATTTTTGTTTTTGATTGCGCCTTCACATATTTTCACTTTGCGTCGTTTCACTTTGCGTCGTGTTTTTTTGGAACGTAACCCCGACGCAAAGCGAGGTATGGGTGTATGTATATGGATTTTAAAAAGACATATATTAATTCACAGAACTAGAAATATTTATTTGATTCTAATATACTTTGAAATGTGTAGTGTATGTTTATTAGAGATATGAATATCGAGGAATACTGGAGCACCGAATGTCAACTACCTATATAGCCAATGTGTTGTGATTAGGAAAAAAAAATAATATAAAATTTATTATTTTGTATTTTTACACACGTAATATATATTGATCTAAAATATATTGATACAATAAATTAAATGATTTTAAAAATACATATATTTTACATTTCAAAAGTAATATAATTGAAAGAGAGCTAAATATATAAATGATAAACTAATGTTTT
Source organism: Cordylochernes scorpioides (assembly GCA_030710605.1). Taxonomy (NCBI): domain Eukaryota; kingdom Metazoa; phylum Arthropoda; class Arachnida; order Pseudoscorpiones; family Chernetidae; genus Cordylochernes; species Cordylochernes scorpioides. The sequence goes on along the minus strand of CP092882.1, from coordinate 5,520,313 downwards.
AACGCCTTGCCAAATGCTTTATTTTATTTACTTCTCCTGACGAAGGCAAAAGATTTTTGTCGAAACGTTGAGAAAAAAAAAAAAAAAAACTCTAACTGGCCGAAGTGTCTATTTTTCATAGAAATAGACTAATGTATTATCTCTATGAATAAAATAATCACTGATAGAACAATTTGAGAGAAAGATTCGACAACGCTGTCCTGTCAGTCGGCAGCAGTATCGGGGGTTATTTTGAGCAGGAGTACACCGGAGTTTTTACCCTGGGGCTGGGGCATCTTTAAATAGATTTGTTTCTTCTTTTTTTTTTTCATTCGGCACCATTGGCAGTTGGGGGATGCCACTTTGGCGTTAGGCAATATTTTGTCGGTTTTCAATCTAGGCACAAATACCACTTGTCACTGGCTTATCCTTCACTCTGGAGCCTGTTTCTTTTTATCTACAACTGGGAAAATGTCCTGGCTTCGCCCGTACTATAGAGAAATTCTCTCTCTGTAAAGGACAATACCTAGTTGCATAGCCAAAGTTCTCTTTCGAAATAGTTGTCCTCTTACCGGAGAGTTGCTAACTAATACACTCATGGACAAAAGGAAGTTGTACCTTTTAACATATATATCAGGATTCAGATAATAACTCTGAAATATATTACAGTAACCTTTATTTAAGACATACAAGATAACCAAGTGTGAATAAAATTTCTCTTGTCTCATTCAATAAAACAGACAATCTACCCGAGAGTTGCTAGATAGTGAAAATTATAATTTCAGCTATGAAAACTGTCCTTTATAGAGAGACTAGCCGAATGACCCGGGCAACGCCCGTGTTTTACCCGATTGAATGTTTTGATTCAAATACTATTTGTTACAATTATAAATTGGCGCCTTAAATAAATGCATATTTTAGTTAATAACTATAGCCTATGTGCTTTATCTGTCTATGTACTGTTGGCTTCCGTAGGCGTCTCTTACAGGGAAAAAGAAAGAGAGGATTCCATTTGGTTATTAACTAATATATGCATTTATTTAAGGAGCGACCCGCTCCAACACAATAGTTACATAAACGAAAAGGCGAGTGGGGGGGGGGGGGGGCATGATGGGGGGGGGGGGGGGGGGGGGGGGGGGGAGGGGGGCAAAGGTGGCGTGAGCGTAGCCAACCAATAGGAGGGCGCCATTCCAAAAAAAAAAAAAGCAAACGGTGACAGAGACCAAAACTGACTGATGATTAAGAGATGAAGAATGACGCTCGTAACTGTATATAGAATGTTCTACTGTATTCTCTTTAATAAAGAAAAACGTCACCGTTAGCTTTTACCTCTTCTTTAACCCACATGAAATAATTGGATAGATTATTTTGGATCAATAGTATTGACACACGAGGCTAGTCGTCTTTCTTCCTCTGGAATTTAACTCTTGGAAACTTACGTCTACAAGAGTATATTGAATTCTAGGAGAAGGTAAGCAAACAGCGCCTCGTCGAAATATTAAATTTCACAAGTAAAAGTACACTTATCCTCCGATTTACACGGTAGATACGTTCCTGAGAAAAACGTGTAAATCGGGGGATAGGTGTACACAGAAATAAAAATAAAATGCATTGACAGGTTAAAATATGTAGTCAGCACATAAGCTCGGGATTCCTCGTAAGATGTGTACACAGCGCATGTGTTCAATCACAGTAGCATTTAGTATAGTGCGATAAAAACAAAAAAAAACTTATTTGGAAAACCGTGTAAAAGCGAAAACGTGTAAAACAAGTACCGTGTAAATCGGGGGATAGGTGTACCTGTCTATAGCGCATCCACTTGGGACTCACCGAAATAGGGTGTTATAGAGAGGGGGTGCTAAAGACAGGTCACTTTTAATGTAAATCGCATCGTACTACGTATTTAAAATCGGGCGCTATAGAGAGGGAGGCGCTATTAAGAGGAGGCGCTATAGACAGGTTTAACTGTATATAAAGCAATATATATGACGAGCTATTTATATATAGGTAATGGAATCGTTTAAGATCGAATGTTTTCTTTTACATATAAATCAAACTTCTACTGTCCTTACTGTGATGTAAAAATATTGGGAGGGATTGGCTCATCAGTGGTGAACCCTCCCAGCGGTTTCACCAATTTAATCTATCAGACCACTTCTTAGAGATGCAATACTGTATTAGACGATTCTGCTTATATATGCTACACTGAAGGATAGAATATCAGAAATGGTATTCAAGCAAACTATGGACATAAGCTTTTAGGAGAATAGAATTACATATAAATATTTGCATCGAGCAATGCTCTTCCGCAAACAATAAGTACAAGGCCAGTTAAACATAAATCTATATATCGTTTTGAAAACTTAAAAATCTATCGTAAAGATAGAGGTTGCCTGGCCGGCATTTATATTTATATGAAAAATAGACACTTCGGCCAGTTAGAGTTTTTTTTTTTTTCTCAAATTTTGATTTTTGTCGAAACGTTGAGAAAATTAAAAAAAAAACTCTAACTGGCCAAAGTGTCTATTTTTCATATAAATATTGAAAATCTATATATAGTAAATAAAATCAAAATAAGCTATTTATTTATTTATTTAGTTTCTAATTATGTAGAGTGTGTTCGCAAAATACTAAAATACATTCATAAGGAATTTATAAAGAAGCACACAGTAAGGGAAGATAATAAATTTGTACAAGTTGTTTTTTTAAGCAAAAACCTGACAGACGAAATAAAGAAAAAATGAAGCAGAAGATTGTAGAGACTCCAAAGAGTCAATGAACTCTTGACGCCGGCTCAAATTTTTTTGTTGTCTTTTTTATCCCCAACGAGAGAGGCGGGTCCCTTTAGGGTAAGGTCGTCTTTGTTTCAAACTTTTTGCTGCTAATCCTGATTGCCAAAGAAGAATTATGGAGGGATTTATATATTTTTTATCAGCCACACAATCTTTTATCCAACTTCTTGTAGACCAACCAGATGTAGTTTATATTGGTATGTATGGTTCTTTAGCATCAATTATACGACCGCGTAAATCTATTGAATTTTTTTTCTAATTTGCATAGAGGTTTCATTCGATGATTGAGATATGCAAATATTTATTTTCTGTGCTTATACAGTAGAACCTACCTGTAAAGAACATCTAATTGTAGAGCCAAAGTGTCCTCTTACCGAAGAGTTGCTAATTTGTAAAAATGGTAATTTTGTAAATGAAAACTGTCCTTTGTGGAGAGGTGTCCGCTAAAGGGAGGTTCTACTGTATTAAATAAATCGAGGCTTCATCTGGGAATAAATTTCTTTATCAGTTTTTATTATTATACATAAAATCTCTCTCACAAGATTTCAGGATTATCAGCCCTTGGCCGGGAGCAACACAATACCTTAGTATAGATGAAAATTTATATATAGACAATAACAAAGGAAATTTTATAGAGTCGCGCCCGATGTTGATCTAAAAATATATATCGATTAAAATTTTCCTTCCGGTAAAATTTCCATATACAATAGAACCTCCCTTTAGCGGAGACCCCGCTAGCCGAAACCTCTCTACAAAGGACAGTTTTCATTTGAAAAATTACCATTTTTAGAATTTAGCAACTCTCTGGTAAGAGAACACCTCTCCCTAAAGGACACTTTGGCTCTGCAATTAGTTGTTGTCCTTTACAGGGAGGTAGTTCTACTGTATTATATTTTGTGCTTAGTTAAACACCTCTTTGGAAATTTCTGAAGATTTTTCAGCAATCTCTTATAGAGCTCATGAAGTCAAAGCCTGCCCTGGACAGACAAGGGGCATTAGCTCGAAACCATGTTTTCTAGGTTCTGAATTTACTAAAATTGGTGTTGTGTTTTGTCACCGATTCGAGTCCGCTAATTTGCGGCAAGGGTTAATAGATTGCACTTAGTTTTAACGTCTATTTTGACGAGAGAGGTGACCTTTATTTTTATAGATAAATTTCCTCCCCCGGCAAAATTTCTATTTATAGAAAATTAAAATAGTTTTATAGACATCTTGTCAATACATGCAAAAGTACACAGTCGGCACTATTTAAAAAAGATAATTATATATTCCAATATATCACCATGTGTTATATATTTTAGCGTAATTGCCAATGTGACAGAAATAAAATTTCGAGTGAGTGACAGTCGGCGCCTGTAGAGGAAAAAGGTCAAAAAAACCAGTCGGGTTCCCAGGTGTGCCCCTTTCTTATTTAAACAGATTAGTCCGCTTTGAGATACGAGGATTGACAGACCCCTCTAGACTGTCTCTCTCCGGCCGGTGTCGGCTTCACTCACTCTCTCGCCATCTCCGTAGTGACATCTACCATGTCTCGTTCTTTGGTGTAATACATCCACGCCTGAACCCACTCTAACATTGAGGCCACAACGACTGCATTTAACCAACACAGTCATCCTACAGGATCGACTACCTTACTACATAAATATATATACATGATAACGGACTACTCGATGAGGGAAGAGTATCTTTTAATATATAATATCAGATCACAAGCTTTCGGGCATAACCGCCCATCTACAGGTGTAAAAACTTGGTCTCGTTTTTACACCTGTAGATGGGCGGTTATGCCCGAAAGCTTGTGATCTGATATTATATATTAAAAGATACTCTTCCCTCATCGAGTAGTCCGTTATTAAAGTCTAGTGAAGGGATTATTGATTCAATATATACATGATACTATGTACAATGTACATGGCGCCTCTGCCACCGCTGCAGAGTTTGGTGGAGAATAACCAGTGGGTCTCGATCGACACCACGTATCTCGCGATCTACGAAGAAAACGTAGATTGCGTACTTCGCCGCTGAGGAGATGGTGATGGCGTGGTTCTCGAGACCAACTGGAAATATCTATCTATAGAGTATTTAAGGTTTCGCTTTTGATTTGTGCAAAATTTATCATTGAAGTCAATGAGTGGGAGAAATATTTATACATCGTTATATTTGTCGAGATTGATGCGACAGATTGATCAAACTGTAGTTTATTAGGTGTGTCTTCATCATTCTTGAATTTTTATTTCAGTTTTATTGTTTTTGTGCTCTGTATAGATTGTGCCATTAACTCATGAACAAAACTTAAGGAAGTTGTACCTTTCAGCATGTATATCGGGACAATAACTCAGAAAGATACACTCATGAACAAAAGGAAGTAGTACCTTTTAGCATGTATATCGGGATTAATACAATAACTCTGAAAGATACACTCATGGACAAAACTTAAGGAAGTTGTACCTTTCAGCATGTATATCGGGACAATAACTCTGAAAGATACACTCATAGACAAAACTTAAGGAAGTTGTACATTTTAGCATGTATATCGGGACAATAACTTTGAAAGATACACTCATAGACAAAACTTAAGGAAGTTGTACCTTCTAACATGTATATCGGGATTCAGACAAATAACTCTGAAAGATATTACAGTGACCTTTATTGAAGACACACGAGTCTTCTTAAAAACAACAGACGACCGGCGATATAAAAGACTTTTCACTTCCTCAGGTTTTGTCCATGAGTGTATATCCTCCTGAAATTTGATCTGCATAGGTCAAATAGGATGTAGACGTATGCTAAACAAATACATTTCTATTTTATTTACATAGTTTCTATCCACACATATAACTATATACTGCTCTTGTAACATTACCTTATCATATTCAATCTAATTTTTTAAAAGGAAGTAAACTTTATTGAAGATACACGAGATAACCAAATGTGAACAACATTGCCTCTGTCTTCTTCTTCTTCCTCAAAAAAAAAAAAAAAGATGACCGGGCGATATGAAAGACTTTCAACTTAAGTTTTATCCATGAGAGTATATTTATAATACAATATAATGCGGCTTATGATTGTAAAACGACATTTTAAAATTATCCCGCATGTGTTTCTTTTGAACGAAAAATCGAAATTTAAGGAGAAATAACGATTATTTCTAACCTTAGGGATGAAGTATGAAAGGATGAATTATGAAGAGTAATGATAAATGGAATAATAAAAGTGTTCAGGGATGGGAAACGAACCCCGTGTATATTTATATCGGTGAAGAATCTCGTATCGAAGGTTAGGATTACTTTCTCTTCTCTGTGGCTACCTCACTCTATCGATGAGAGCATGGAGACAGTAGCCGCTGTGTGTTCAGGCCGGCCGATGACGACTCCGGCCCCTGTCCCATCTGTCTGCTGGAGATGGTAGAGGAAGGAGAGTCCTTGGTCACCTGCCAGACTGGATGCTGCAACAAGTTCCACCACCACTGTATCGCCATCTGTAAGTCTCACGCCATCTATTAACCTTTTTTGAAATTAATTAGCGCGAAGTTCTCCCCCCCCCCCTCAAAATACAACAATTTCAGTATCGGGTGATATTGCAATGTCGGGGATTTTATTTTCTACAGATCAAACTTTTTTTTCTACTTGTCCCAAGTACACGTGATATATGCCATGATAATCATGGTACGTAATTGGCGATATTGTATGCACATGCAGAATGCAGTTCGACTTTTGCACTTAAGAGTGTACCAAAGCCCTATTTGGTTACTTGCACTCATTGATGGGGTTAGATTTCTGCAAGAATCGGGGGCCATTGAAACAAAGTAATATATTACAAGCTTTATTCTATAGTATTTATAATCCAAGGAGAAAGTTTCCATGTTTAAAAAATATTACAAGTTGTAGTGTAAAAGTTAAGAAAAGGATAAAGTTTTTCTAAATATTTTCGAAACAAAGACAGAAGTTTCTTCTTTTCTATTTACATATAGCTTCATGTGAACGAAACTTAAGAAAGTTTTATCAATTAGCATGTAAATCGAGATTCATACAATAGCTCTGAGAGATATTACAGTGATCTTTATTGAAGACACACGAGATAACCAAGTGACCAAGTATGAACAAAATTGCCTCTGTCTGTCTCCTTAAAAAAAAAAAAAAAACGACCGGCGATATCAAAGACTTTCTACTTCCTTAAGTTTTGTCCATGAGTGTATACTGTGTTGTTGGAAGCCATAAAATGGTCGTAACGAGAAGGTAGACACTCCATGCTGAGAAATGCCAAAACTCCCATAATACAGAAGGATCTATAAAAAGAAGAGATGAGGTGACAGACCGTGTGATGTGACAACAGGGGCCGAGGAATGTATTCGGCAGAGAGAAGCCATCCACTGTCCCCTGTGCAGGGTAAAGAATCCCTTCCCACTTCCAGACGTGGTCAGGTAAGGTCCAACATTCCCCTGTCCCTACAGTCACTGATCTGTTGACCCTTGCAGGAAGAAATGTCAGGAGTCACCTCCAGGGATTCCAGGACAGCTCCTACCTCAGTCCCTCGTTATGTCCCTACCTAGGGCAGAGAGATTGCCGCAGGACAAACTCCTGGAGCTGAAGGACTGGGTGCAGGTAGGTTTATCAACCGTGGTACTGGGGGAGTAACTCCTGGGTTTGGTCGGAATTACACAGTGCCGTGGTTCATCACCAACTTGGCATTCTGTGATAATTATATAAACATATATACACTCACTCATGGACAAACTTCAGGAAATTGTACCTTTTAGCATCTATATCGGGATTCAGACAATAACTCTGAAAGATATAAAATTAAAGAATTTAAAAGCACGAATGTTTCTTTTATACATAATACAAACTTCTACTGTCCTTACTGCGATGAAAAAATATAGTAGAAGTTTGTATTATGTATAAAAGAAACATTCGTGCTTTTAAATGCTTTCATTTTATATGTATAGATCGCGTTATTGCTTTGTGTTAACTCTGAAAGATATTAGAGTGACCTTTATTGAAGACACAGTGTGAACAAAACTTTCCACTTTCTTAAGTTTTGTTCATGAGTGTATATTTTAACGCTCATTTTCTAATCAAAATAGGCATTATTAAAATTTATTTCAAAAGCCCTCTTATCCTGTAATGAATAAGAATTGAAGGAGGGAGGATATGGCTAATCAATGGTGAACCCTCTCAGCGGTTTCTCCATTATAATCACCACTATTATATTGGACTGAATTCCTTTATATAACCTGCCTATTGAATACTGTGTTTTGAACGAATTATGGACATATGCTTCTAGATATGTAGAAATTTATATAAAATCACCGATAAATGTCGCTAAACTGATGATTATATCTAACGTTTAACAACAAGCCATTTATTGGGGATATATACCCTACACAGGATTCGTCTAAGTGCATAATTGCTTAGAAAAGATGAGTCAGTTATTTACAAGTGATCGTTTATTTACATACCTATTTACATAACGGCTCTCTTTTCTCAATGTTTCTTCTCTTGCGCAGCCCTACTGTAATGCATTGGATTTACAAGTATTTTTACTTGTTTTTTACTAGATTTACTTGTATTCTTTGTCGTCTTAGACAACAGAGCCTCCAGAGCAAGATGATTTGATCCAATTTGATACAAAAGAAGTTCACCCTCACAAATTTTACACAATTTTTTATCTTCGCCGATTTATGAAGATATTTGGCAAGGCTAAACATTATAAGATTTATGCTTTCTATGAAAAGGATGACAGTGGGTCATCGAATTGTCGGGAATAAAAAATAAATAAAAAGGTTGTATGGATATCTAATCATTTTTATAAATTTAACCTGAAAAAAATGGTTTTTTTCTATAATATTGAACTTTACCGAATTAAGTTGAAAAAAGGCTTTGCTCCTCAAGATCGATATACATACTTTATAGTATGATATATTAAAAATAAAAAAAGGCATATCCTGACCAGGAGCACATGTGCTTTTCAGAAGGCAGAGCGCCATCTAGTGGAACAGAAATCAACTATTCATTGATTTAGCCTGTTCCCTGATATTTGGCCATCCCAATTTCTTGATAAATCAAGAAAAGCCATCCACGAACGCGTTTCGCGCTGTTGGCGCTCGTCAGCGTCGAGTAGGCTGTTATTTTATTTTATTTTTTCTATTGTTTTTTCAGTATAATATATATTTTGAAGCAAACTTTAAAAGACAGCTACAGAGAAGATAGACGTAACCCAGGTTCTTCTGGAGCACAAATCTTTACAAGACAGCTACAGCATTGACGATATATTGTGCGGAATCTACACAAGTGTAACACGTGTGTGACCCAGTGTGTAACCCGAGTGTAACACGTGTGTGACCCGTGTGTAACCCGAGTGTAACACGTGTGTGACCCAGTGTGTAACCCGAGTGTAACACGTGTGTGACCCAGTGTGTAACCCGAGTGTAACACGTGTGTTACAGTCCCTCGGTCAGGAGATGGTGGGCTGTCTCCTATCCAGGAGCTGGACAGTCCGCGAGGCCGCGCTCCGTCAGCTAGCCGCCATGTTGGGGCGCCATAGCGGCAGTAGACTGGATCACGTGGCGTCACAGGTCCTCGCGGCCACAGCCAGCGACCCGGTCTACCGTGTCTACATCGCCTGCCTTGTACGTACCCTGCAGGTTCCGTCATCTACCGATGTTCACTTACACAAGGTCACTTACAGTAGAGTATATACTGTAGATACAGCTGCACACACATAGAGTTTTAAAAAACACTTTATTGAAGATACAAAGGGTACCTACAGTGTAACCTAAAATTTTAGCCACTTACAGATGTAAAGGTCACTTACAGAAGTAAAGGTCATTTACAGAAGTAAAATTCACTTACAGAAGTAATGGTCACTTACCATACAGAAGTAAAATTCACTTACAGAAGTAAAGGTCATTTACAGATGTAAAGGTCACTTACAGAAGTAAAGGTCACTTACAGAAGTAAAGGTCATTTACAGATGAAAAGGTCACTTACAGAAGTAAAGGCTACTTACAGGAGTAAAGGTCATTTACAGATGAAAAGGTCACTTACAGAAGTAAAGGTCACTTACAGAAGTAAAATTCACTTACAGAAGTAAAGGTCATTTACAGAAGTAAAGGTCACTTACAGGAGTAAAGGTCATTTACAGATGAAAAGGTCATTTACAGAAGTAAAGGTCACTTACATGAGTAAAGGCCACAGAAATAACGGTCACTCAGAGAAGTAAAAGCCACAGAAATAACGGTCACTTACTGGAGTAAAGGTCACTTACAGAAGTAAAAGTCACTTACATGAGTAAAGGTCATTTACAGGAGTAATGGTCATTTATAGATGAAAAGGTCACTTACAGAAGTAAAGGCCACTTACAGGAGTAATGGTCACTTACAGAAGTAAAATTCACTTACAGAAGTAAAGGGCATTTACAGATGTAAAGGCCACTTACAGGAGTAAAATTCACTTACAGAAGTAAATTTCACTTACAGAAGTAAAGGTCATTTACAGGAGTAAAGGTCATTTACAGAAGTAAAGGTCATTTACAGAAGTAAAGGGCATTTACAGATGTAAAGGCCACTTACAGGAGTAAAATTCACTTACAGAAGTAAATTTCACTTACAGAAGTAAAGGTCATTTACAGGAGTAAAGGTCATTTACAGAAGTAAAGGGCATTTACAGATGTAAAGGCCACTTACAGGAGTAATGGTCACTTACAGAAGTAAAATTCACTTACAGAAGTAAAGGGCATTTACAGATGTAAAGGCCACTTACAGGAGTAAAATTCACTTACAGAAGTAAATTTCACTTACAGAAGTAAAGGTCATTTACAGGAGTAAAGGTCATTTACAGGAGTAAAGGTCATTTACAGGAGTAAAGGTCATTTACAGATGAAAAGGTCACTTACAGAAGTAAAGGCCACTTACAGGAGTAATGGTCACTTACAGAAGTAAAATTCACTTACAGAAGTAAAGGTCATTTACAGATGAAAAGGTCACTTACAGAAGTAAAGGCCACTTACAGAAGTAAAGGTCATTTACAGATGAAAAGGTCACTTACAGAAGTAAAGGCCACTTACAGGAGTAAAGGTCATTTACAGATGAAAAGGTCACTTACAGAAGTAAAGATCACTTACAGAAGTAAAGGCCACTTACAGGAGTAAAGGTCATTTACAGATGAAAAGGTCACTTACAGAAGTAAAGATCACTTACAGAAGTAAAGGTTACTTACATGGGTAAAGGTCAATTACAGATGTAAATGAAGCAACAGGAGCTTGTCTAGAAAAGGCCAAAAGCTATTGAGGCATCTTTCCACTTCATAATAATCTAGAAACCACACATCGTTCATTGGAATACCCTTTAGTAAGATTCCATCCTGTCATGTGGAGGCTGATACGTTACCCAAATACAGCAGGCTTGTAAACTAAGTCTTCTAGATGAGTTTATTTTCAAGACTCTCTGAAGAGAATTGTTAGAATTCAAACATATTTTATTGACACTATTAATCAATTGATACAAAAATTAATGATAAATTACAATTTAGTGATTAAATATAAAAAGTTGTTCTCAGGAAGGGAGGTTCCTCCATCTTGTCCTCCTTCAGACAAGGACAGGATCAATTTGAACCGCTCTCAGTTCAATGTTGATGTAATATTTATAAAGACACATCTTAGCAGACGCAGGCTCTCTGAAGAGCCTCACTCTTCTTTTTTAAAAATAAAAATGTACCTTCTTTCCTAGATAAAATATCAATTCTGATAAAGGAGCTCTCTAGTTTTTTTTATAGCATAATCTTATATAGTATTTTATAAGATCATTGGTGTGTGAATGTAAAAAGGATCAAGTAGACAGAGAGAGTGTTGTGTGAGCAGAGATGTCTCCGCGCCCTCCTGGCCCACCAGGAATGCCGCCAGCCCAGCGACCTGGCAGCCGCACAGAAGCTCATTTCCCCCGTTGTCAGCAAGATCCTGCTCAAGTGCGCCGATGGCAACAGGTCTCACTTCTTGTCTTCTTCTAATCTTACTTCTCAACATATTTTTAAAAAAAATGCATTTAAAATATACAGTAATAATTCGTTATAAAAATTCCGCATATAACGCTATAGCAATGTTTTTTGGCATTTTTCTCTAGTTCAACAACTCGTACAAATAATGTTATTTCCCGTAAATAACGATATCTCCCTCGAATCTACGATAAATTTGTCCAAAACGCTGTAATAACGATATAATGAACGTTTGTTGTTGTGTTCTAATATATTAAAAAAAAGTGTATGAAAAAATAATACAAAAGTGTGAAATTGTACTGGGATTAAGTTGATAAATTAACATAACAAAAACCTTTATTAAGACACTATTGTCTTGGGATTCCCCTAAAAGGTTATGAGAAGTCTGTGAGAGTCTGTTATCAGAAATTGGAACTATTTAGACGCGTATGTGATTATTTTTTTTAAATAAACAATTATATCTACTATGAAAAAGGCATCTTCTTATCGTGCGACTAAAAGTTTCTAATGGTTTGCGCCATCTATCGGAATAAATATATACTATTCGCTGGTTTTTTTTATTATTCCAGAATTAGCCAAATTTGTCTTTTTCTTAATATATAAAAATGTGCTAGATATAATTCGCGACTAAAGACTATAAATATTTCCCACAATGCGTTTCTTTTTTAATTATAAAATACTAGCTTTCAAGAGATAGTCACTCATCTCTTAACAGGATTAAATAAAAACATGGACTATTTCTTACAAGAAGTATTTACAAATATACACGCTAGCTGCGTGGATATATTTACAACTGAAATTTAAACTTTAAATTCAATTTTTTAAATTAGGAGATGACTTTTTCTTAAGAGCTAACTTTGTTCACAATTAGTTATCTCGTGTGTCTTCAATAAAGGTCACTGTAATATCTTTCAGAGTTATTGTCTCAATCCCAATATACATGCTAAGAGTTACAACTTCCCAAAGTTTAGCCCATGAGTGTATCTTTCAGAGTTATTGTCTGAATTCCGATATACATGGTAAAAGTTACAACTTCCCAAAGTTTTGCCCAAGAGTGTATCTTTCAGAGTTATTGTCTGAATTCCGATATACATGGTAAAAGGTACAACTTCCTTAAGTTTTGTCCATGAGTGTATCTTTCAGAGTTATTGTCTGAATTCCGATATACATGGTAAAAGTTACAACTACCCAAAGTTTGGCCCAAGAGTGTATCTTTCAGAGTTATTGTCTGAATCCCGATATACATGCTAAAAGGTACAACTTCCCAAAGTTTTGTCCATGAGTGTATCTTTCAGAGTTATTGTCTGAATCCCGATATACATTAAAAAGGTACAACTTCCCAAAGTTTTGTCCATGAGTGTATCTTTCAGAGTTATTGTCTGAATACCAATATACATGCTAAAAGGTACAACTTCCTTAAGTTCTGTCCATGAGTGTATCTTTCAGAGTTATTGTCTGAATCCCGATAAACATGGTAAAAGGTACAACTTCCCAAAGTTTTGTCCATGAGTGTATCTTTCAGAGTTATTGTCTGAATTCCGATATACATGGTAAAAGTTACAACTTCCCAAAGTTTTGTCCATGAGTGTATCTTTCAGAGTTATTGTCTTAATTCCGATATACATGGTAAAAGTTACAACTTTCCAAAGTTTTGCCCAAGAGTGTATCTTTCAGAGTTATTGTTTGAATTCCGATATACATGGTAAAAGTTACAACTTCCCAAAGTTTTGTCCATGAGTGTATCTTTCAGAGTTATTGTCTTAATTCCGATATACATGGTAAAAGTTACAACTTTCCAAAGTTTTGCCCAAGAGTGTATCTTTCAGAGTTATTGTTTGAATTCCGATATACATGGTAAAAGTTACAACTTCCCAAAGTTTTGCCCATGAGTGTATCTTTCAGAGTTATTATCTGAATTCCGATATACATGGTAAAAGTTACAACTTTCCAAAGTTTTGCCCAAGAGTGTATCTTTCAGAGTTATTGTTTGAATTCCGATATACATGGTAAAAGTTACAACTTCCCAAAGTTTTGCCCAAGAGTGTATCTTTCAGAGTTATTGTCTGAATTCCGATATACATGGTAAAAGGTACAACTTCCTTAAGTTTTGTCCATGAGTGTATCTTTCAGAGTTATTGTCTGAATTCCGATATACATGGTAAAAGTTACAACTACCCAAAGTTTGGCCCAAGAGTGTATCTTTCAGAGTTATTGTCTGAATCCCGATATACATGCTAAAAGGTACAACTTCCCAAAGTTTTGTCCATGAGTGTATCTTTCAGAGTTATTGTCTGAATCCCGATATACATTAAAAAGGTACAACTTCCCAAAGTTTTGTCCATGAGTGTATCTTTCAGAGTTATTGTCTGAATACCAATATACATGCTAAAAGGTACAACTTCCTTAAGTTCTGTCCATGAGTGTATCTTTCAGAGTTATTGTCTGAATCCCGATAAACATGGTAAAAGGTACAACTTCCCAAAGTTTTGTCCATGAGTGTATCTTTCAGAGTTATTGTCTGAATTCCGATATACATGGTAAAAGTTACAACTTCCCAAAGTTTTGTCCATGAGTGTATCTTTCAGAGTTATTGTCTTAATTCCGATATACATGGTAAAAGTTACAACTTTCCAAAGTTTTGCCCAAGAGTGTATCTTTCAGAGTTATTGTTTGAATTCCGATATACATGGTAAAAGTTACAACTTCCCAAAGTTTTGTCCATGAGTGTATCTTTCAGAGTTATTGTCTTAATTCCGATATACATGGTAAAAGTTACAACTTTCCAAAGTTTTGCCCAAGAGTGTATCTTTCAGAGTTATTGTTTGAATTCCGATATACATGGTAAAAGTTACAACTTCCCAAAGTTTTGTCCATGAGTGTATCTTTCAGAGTTATTGTCTTAATTCCGATATACATGGTAAAAGTTACAACTTTCCAAAGTTTTGCCCAAGAGTGTATCTTTCAGAGTTATTGTTTGAATTCCGATATACATGGTAAAAGTTACAACTTCCCAAAGTTTTGCCCATGAGTGTATCTTTCAGAGTTATTATCTGAATTCCGATATACATGGTAAAAGTTACAACTTTCCAAAGTTTTGCCCAAGAGTGTATCTTTCAGAGTTATTGTTTGAATTCCGATATACATGGTAAAAGTTACAACTTCCCAAAGTTTTGCCCAAGAGTGTATCTTTCAGAGTTATTGTCTGAATTCCGATATACATGGTAAAAGGTACAACTTCCTTAAGTTTTGTCCATGAGTGTATCTTTCAGAGTTATTGTCTGAATTCCGATATACATGGTAAAAGTTACAACTACCCAAAGTTTGGCCCAAGAGTGTATCTTTCAGAGTTATTGTCTGAATCCCGATATACATGCTAAAAGGTACAACTTCCCAAAGTTTTGTCCATGAGTGTATCTTTCAGAGTTATTGTCTGAATACCAATATACATGCTAAAAGGTACAACTTCCTTAAGTTCTGTCCATGAGTGTATCTTTCAGAGTTATTGTCTGAATCCCGATAAACATGGTAAAAGGTACAACTTCCCAAAGTTTTGTCCATGAGTGTATCTTTCAGAGTTATTGTCTGAATTCCGATATACATGGTAAAAGTTACAACTTCCCAAAGTTTTGTCCATGAGTGTATCTTTCAGAGTTATTGTCTTAATTCCGATATACATGGTAAAAGTTACAACTTCCCAAAGTTTTGCCCATGAGTGTATCTTTCAGAGTTATTATCTGAATTCCGATATACATGGTAAAAGTTACAACTTCCCAAAGTTTTGCCCAAGAGTGTATCTTTCAGAGTTATTGTCTGAATTCCGATATACATGGTAAAAGTTACAACTTCCCAAAGTTTTGCCCAAGAGTGTATCTTTCAGAGTTATTGTCTGAATTCCGATATACATGGTAAAAGGTACAACTTCCTTAAGTTTTGTCCATGAGTGTATCTTTCAGAGTTATTGTCTGAATTCCGATATACATGGTAAAAGTTACAACTTCCCAAAGTTTTGCCCAAGAGTGTATCTTTCAGAGTTATTGTCTGAATCCCGATATACATGCTAAAAGGTACAACTTCCCAAAGTTTTGTCCATGAGTGTATCTTTCAGAGTTATTGTCTGAATTCCGATATACATGGTAAAAGTTACAACTTCCCAAAGTTTTGCCCAAGAGTGTATCTTTCAGAGTTATTGTCTGAATTCCGATATACATGGTAAAAGGTACAACTTCCTTAAGTTTTGTCCATGAGTGTATCTTTCAGAGTTATTGTCTGAATTCCGATATACATGGTAAAAGTTACAACTTCCCAAAGTTTTGCCCAAGAGTGTATCTTTCAGAGTTATTGTCTGAATCCCGATATACATGCTAAAAGGTACAACTTCCCAAAGTTTTGTCCATGAGTGTATCTTTCAGAGTTATTGTCTGAATCCCGATATACATGGTAAAAGTTACAACTTCCCAAAGTTTTGCCCAAGAGTGTATCTTTCAGAGTTATTGTCTGAATCCCGATATACATGCTAAAAGGTACAACTTCCCAAAGTTTTGTCCATGAGTGTATCTTTCAGAGTTATTGTCTGAATCCCGATATACATGCTAAAAGGTACAACTTCCCAAAGTTTTGTCTATGAGTGTATCTTTCAGAGTTATTGTCTGAATACCAATATACATGCTAAAAGGTACAACTTCCTTAAGTTCTGTCCATGAGTGTATCTTTCAGAGTTATTGTCTGAATCCCGATATACATGGTAAAAGGTACAACTTCCCAAAGTTTTGTCCATGAGTGTATCTTTCAGAGTTATTGTCTGAATCCCGATATACATGCTAAAAGGTACAACTTCCTTAAGTTCTGTCCATGAGTGTATCTTTCAGAGTTATTGTCTGAATCCTGATATACATGGTAAAAGGTACAACTTCCCAAAGTTTTGTCCATGAGTGTATCTTTCAGAGTTATTGTCTGAATCCCGATATACATGCTAAAAGGTACAACTTCCTTAAGTTCTGTCCATGAGTGTATCTTTCAGAGTTATTGTCTGAATCCCGATATACATGGTAAAAGGTACAACTTCCCAAAGTTTTGCCCAAGAGTGTATCTTTCAGAGTTATTGTCTGAATTCCGATATACATGGTAAAAGGTACAACTTCCTTAAGTTTTGTCCATGAGTGTATCTTTCAGAGTTATTGTCTGAATTCCGATATACATGGTAAAAGTTACAACTTCCCAAAGTTTTGCCCAAGAGTGTATCTTTCAGAGTTATTGTCTGAATCCCGATATACATGGTAAAAGTTACAACTTCCCAAAGTTTTGCCCAAGAGTGTATCTTTCAGAGTTATTGTCTGAATCCCGATATACATGCTAAAAGGTACAACTTCCCAAAGTTTTGTCTATGAGTGTATCTTTCAGAGTTATTGTCTGAATACCAATATACATGCTAAAAGGTACAACTTCCTTAAGTTCTGTCCATGAGTGTATCTTTCAGAGTTATTGTCTGAATCCCGATATACATGGTAAAAGGTACAACTTCCCAAAGTTTTGTCCATGAGTGTATCTTTCAGAGTTATTGTCTGAATCCCGATATACATGCTAAAAGGTACAACTTCCTTAAGTTCTGTCCATGAGTGTATCTTTCAGAGTTATTGTCTGAATCCTGATATACATGGTAAAAGGTACAACTTCCCAAAGTTTTGTCCATGAGTGTATCTTTCAGAGTTATTGTCTGAATCCCGATATACATGCTAAAAGGTACAACTTCCTTAAGTTCTGTCCATGAGTGTATCTTTCAGAGTTATTGTTTGAATCCCGATATACATGGTAAAAGGTACAACTTCCCAAAGTTTTGTCCATGAGTGTATCTTTCAGAGTTATTGTCTGAATCCCGATATACATGCTAAAAGGTACAACTTCCTTAAGTTCTGTCCATGAGTGTATCTTTCAGAGTTATTGTCTGAATCCTGATTTACATGGTAAAAGGTACAACTTCCCAAAGTTTTGTCCATGAGTGTATCTCTTCATAGGTATTGTCTGAATCCTGATATACATGGTAAAAGGTACAACTTCCCAAAGTTTTGTCCATGAGTGTATCTTTCAGAGTTATTTTCTGAATCCCGATATACATGGTAAAAGGTACAACTTCCCAAAGTTTTGTCTATGAGTGTATCTTTCAGAGTTATTGTCTGAATACCAATATACATGCTAAAAGGTACAACTTCCTTAAGTTCTGTCCATGAGTGTATCTTTCAGAGTTATTGTCTGAATCCCGATATACATGGTAAAAGGTACAACTTCCCAAAGTTTTGTCCATGAGTGTATCTTTCATAGGTATTGTCTGAATCCTGATATACATGGTAAAAGGTACAACTTCCCAAAGTTTTGTCCATGAGTGTATCTTTCAGAGTTATTGTCTGAATCCCGATATACATGGTAAAAGGTACAACTTCCCAAAGTTTTGTCCATGAGTGTATCTTTCATAGGTATTGTCTGAATCCCGATATACATGGTAAAAGGTACAACTTCCCAAAGTTTTGTCCATGAGTGTATCTTTCATAGGTATTGTCTGAATCCCGATATACATGGTAAAAGGTACAACTTCCCAAAGTTTTGTCCATGAGTGTATCTTTCATAGGTATTGTCTGAATCCTGATATACATGGTAGAAGGTACAACTTCCCAAAGTTTTGTCCATGAGTGTATCTTTCATAGGTATTGTCTGAATCCCGATATACATGGTAAAAGGTACAACTTCCCAAAGTTTTGTCCATGAGTGTATCTTTCAGAGTTATTGTCTGAATTCCGATATACATGGTAAAAGTTACAACTTCCCAAAGTTTTGTCCATGAGTGTATCTTTCAGAGTTATTGTCTTAATTCCGATATACATGGTAAAAGTTACAACTTTCCAAAGTTTTGCCCAAGAGTGTATCTTTCAGAGTTATTGTTTGAATTCCGATATACATGGTAAAAGTTACAACTTCCCAAAGTTTTGTCCATGAGTGTATCTTTCAGAGTTATTGTCTTAATTCCGATATACATGGTAAAAGTTACAACTTTCCAAAGTTTTGCCCAAGAGTGTATCTTTCAGAGTTATTGTTTGAATTCCGATATACATGGTAAAAGTTACAACTTCCCAAAGTTTTGCCCATGAGTGTATCTTTCAGAGTTATTTTCTGAATTCCGATATACATGGTAAAAGTTACAACTTCCCAAAGTTTTGCCCAAGAGTGTATCTTTCAGAGTTATTGTCTGAATTCCGATATACATGGTAAAAGTTACAACTTCCCAAAGTTTTGCCCAAGAGTGTATCTTTCAGAGTTATTGTCTGAATTCCGATATACATGGTAAAAGGTACAACTTCCTTAAGTTTTGTCCATGAGTGTATCTTTCAGAGTTATTGTCTGAATTCCGATATACATGGTAAAAGTTACAACTTCCCAAAGTTTTGCCCAAGAGTGTATCTTTCAGAGTTATTGTCTGAATCCCGATATACATGCTAAAAGGTACAACTTCCTTAAGTTCTGTCCATGAGTGTATCTTTCAGAGTTATTGTCTGAATTCCGATATACATGGTAAAAGTTACAACTTCCCAAAGTTTTGCCCAAGAGTGTATCTTTCAGAGTTATTGTCTGAATCCCGATATACATGGTAAAAGTTACAACTTCCCAAAGTTTTGCCCAAGAGTGTATCTTTCAGAGTTATTGTCTGAATCCCGATATACATGCTAAAAGGTACAACTTTCCAAAGTTTTGTCCATGAGTGTATCTTTCAGAGTTATTGTCTGAATCCCGATATACATGCTAAAAGGTACAACTTCCCAAAGTTTTGTCCATGAGTGTATCTTTCAGAGTTATTGTCTGAATCCCGATATACATGCTAAAAGGTACAACTTCCCAAAGTTTTGTCTATGAGTGTATCTTTCAGAGTTATTGTCTGAATACCAATATACATGCTAAAAGGTACAACTTCCTTAAGTTCTGTCCATGAGTGTATCTTTCAGAGTTATTGTCTGAATCCCGATATACATGGTAAAAGGTACAACTTCCCAAAGTTTTGTCCATGAGTGTATCTTTCAGAGTTATTGTCTGAATCCCGATATACATGCTAAAAGGTACAACTTCCTTAAGTTCTGTCCATGAGTGTATCTTTCAGAGTTATTGTCTGAATCCTGATATACATGGTAAAAGGTACAACTTCCCAAAGTTTTGTCCATGAGTGTATCTTTCAGAGTTATTGTTTGAATCCCGATATACATGCTAAAAGGTACAACTTCCTTAAGTTCTGTCCATGAGTGTATCTTTCAGAGTTATTGTCTGAATCCCGATATACATGGTAAAAGGTACAACTTCCCAAAGTTTTGTCCATGAGTGTATCTTTCAGAGTTATTGTCTGAATCCCGATATACATGCTAAAAGGTACAACTTCCTTAAGTTCTGTCCATGAGTGTATCTTTCAGAGTTATTGTCTGAATCCTGATTTACATGGTAAAAGGTACAACTTCCCAAAGTTTTGTCCATGAGTGTATCTTTCATAGGTATTGTCTGAATCCTGATATACATGGTAAAAGGTACAACTTCCCAAAGTTTTGTCCATGAGTGTATCTTTCAGAGTTATTTTCTGAATCCCGATATACATGGTAAAAGGTACAACTTCCCAAAGTTTTGTCTATGAGTGTATCTTTCAGAGTTATTGTCTGAATACCAATATACATGCTAAAAGGTACAACTTCCTTAAGTTCTGACCATGAGTGTATCTTTCAGAGTTATTGTCTGAATCCCGATATACATGGTAAAAGGTACAACTTCCCAAAGTTTTGTCCATGAGTGTATCTTTCATAGGTATTGTCTGAATCCTGATAAACATGGTAAAAGGTACAACTTCCCAAAGTTTTGTCCATGAGTGTATCTTTCAGAGTTATTGTCTGAATCCCGATATACATGGTAAAAGGTACAACTTCCCAAAGTTTTGTCCATGAGTGTATCTTTCATAGGTATTGTCTGAATCCCGATATACATGGTAAAAGGTACAACTTCCCAAAGTTTTGTCCATGAGTGTATCTTTCATAGGTATTGTCTGAATCCCGATATACATGGTAAAAGGTACAACTTCCCAAAGTTTTGTCCATGAGTGTATCTTTCATAGGTATTGTCTGAATCCTGATATACATGGTAGAAGGTACAACTTCCCAAAGTTTTGTCCATGAGTGTATCTTTCATAGGTATTGTCTGAATCCCGATATACATGGTAAAAGGTACAACTTCCCAAAGTTTTGTCCATGAGTGTATCTTTCAGAGTTATTGTCTGAATTCCGATATACATGGTAAAAGTTACAACTTCCCAAAGTTTTGTCCATGAGTGTATCTTTCAGAGTTATTGTCTTAATTCCGATATACATGGTAAAAGTTACAACTTTCCAAAGTTTTGCCCAAGAGTGTATCTTTCAGAGTTATTGTTTGAATTCCGATATACATGGTAAAAGTTACAACTTCCCAAAGTTTTGTCCATGAGTGTATCTTTCAGAGTTATTGTCTTAATTCCGATATACATGGTAAAAGTTACAACTTTCCAAAGTTTTGCCCAAGAGTGTATCTTTCAGAGTTATTGTTTGAATTCCGATATACATGGTAAAAGTTACAACTTTCCAAAGTTTTGCCCATGAGTGTATCTTTCAGAGTTATTATCTGAATTCCGATATACATGGTAAAAGTTACAACTTCCCAAAGTTTTGCCCAAGAGTGTATCTTTCAGAGTTATTGTCTGAATTCCGATATACATGGTAAAAGTTACAACTTCCCAAAGTTTTGCCCAAGAGTGTATCTTTCAGAGTTATTGTCTGAATTCCGATATACATGGTAAAAGGTACAACTTCCTTAAGTTTTGTCCATGAGTGTATCTTTCAGAGTTATTGTCTGAATTCCGATATACATGGTAAAAGTTACAACTTCCCAAAGTTTTGCCCAAGAGTGTATCTTTCAGAGTTATTGTCTGAATCCCGATATACATGCTAAAAGGTACAACTTCCCAAAGTTTTGTCCATGAGTGTATCTTTCAGAGTTATTGTCTGAATTCCGATATACATGGTAAAAGTTACAACTTCCCAAAGTTTTGCCCAAGAGTGTATCTTTCAGAGTTATTGTCTGAATTCCGATATACATGGTAAAAGGTACAACTTCCTTAAGTTTTGTCCATGAGTGTATATTTCAGAGTTATTGTCTGAATTCCGATATACATGGTAAAAGTTACAACTTCCCAAAGTTTTGCCCAAGAGTGTATCTTTCAGAGTTATTGTCTGAATCCCGATATACATGCTAAAAGGTACAACTTCCCAAAGTTTTGTCCATGAGTGTATCTTTCAGAGTTATTGTCTGAATCCCGATATACATGCTAAAAGGTACAACTTCCCAAAGTTTTGTCTATGAGTGTATCTTTCAGAGTTATTGTCTGAATACCAATATACATGCTAAAAGGTACAACTTCCTTAAGTTCTGTCCATGAGTGTATCTTTCAGAGTTATTGTCTGAATCCCGATATACATGGTAAAAGGTACAACTTCCCAAAGTTTTGTCCATGAGTGTATCTTTCAGAGTTATTGTCTGAATCCCGATATACATGCTAAAAGGTACAACTTCCTTAAGTTCTGTCCATGAGTGTATCTTTCAGAGTTATTGTCTGAATCCTGATATACATGGTAAAAGGTACAACTTCCCAAAGTTTTGTCCATGAGTGTATCTTTCATAGGTATTGTCTGAATCCTGATATACATGGTAAAAGGTACAACTCCCCAAAGTTTTGTCCATGAGTGTATCTTTCAGAGTTATTTTCTGAATCCCGATATACATGGTAAAAGGTACAACTTCCCAAAGTTTTGTCTATGAGTGTATCTTTCAGAGTTATTGTCTGAATACCAATATACATGCTAAAAGGTACAACTTCCTTAAGTTCTGTCCATGAGTGTATCTTTCAGAGTTATTGTCTGAATCCCGATATACATGGTAAAAGGTACAACTTCCCAAAGTTTTGTCCATGAGTGTATCTTTCATAGGTATTGTCTGAATCCTGATATACATGGTAAAAGGTACAACTTCCCAAAGTTTTGTCCATGAGTGTATCTTTCAGAGTTATTGTCTGAATCCCGATATACATGGTAAAAGGTACAACTTCCCAAAGTTTTGTCCATGAGTGTATCTTTCATAGGTATTGTCTGAATCCCGATATACATGGTAAAAGGTACAACTTCCCAAAGTTTTGTCCATGAGTGTATCTTTCATAGGTATTGTCTGAATCCCGATATACATGGTAAAAGGTACAACTTCCCAAAGTTTTGTCCATGAGTGTATCTTTCATAGGTATTGTCTGAATCCTGATATACATGGTAGAAGGTACAACTTCCCAAAGTTTTGTCCATGAGTGTATCTTTCATAGGTATTGTCTGAATCCCGATATACATGGTAAAAGGTACAACTTCCCAAAGTTTTGTCCATGAGTGTATCTTTCATAGGTATTGTCTGAATCCCGATATACATGGTAAAAGGTACAACTTCCCAAAGTTTTGTCCATGAGTGTATCTTTCATAGGTATTGTCTGAATCCCGATATACATGGTAAAAGGTACAACTTCCCAAAGGTTTGTCCATGAGTGTATCTTTCATAGGTATTGTCTGAATCCCGATATACATGGTAAAAGGTACAACTTCCCAAAGTTTTATCCATGAGTGTATCTTTCAGAGTTATTGTCTGAATCCCGATATACATGGTAAAAGGTACAACTTCCCAAAGTTTTGTCCATGAGTGTATCTTTCAGAGTTATTGTCTGAATCCCGATATACATGGTAAAAGGTACAACTTCCCAAAGTTTTGTCCATGAGTGTATCTTTCAGAGTTATTGTCTGAATCCCGATATACATGGTAAAAGGTACCACTTCCCAAAGTTTTGTCCATGAGTGTATCTTTCATAGGTATTGTCTGAATCCTGATATACATGGTAAAAGGTACCACTTCCCAAAGTTTTGTCCATGAGTGTATCTTTCATAGGTATTGTCTGAATCCCGATATACATGGTAAAAGGTACAACTTCCCAAAGTTTTGTCCATGAGTGTATCTTTCATAGGTATTGTCTGAATCCTGATATACATGGTAAAAGGTACCACTTCCCAAAGTTTTGTCCATGAGTGTATCTTTCATAGGTATTGTCTGAATCCCGATATACATGGTAAAAGGTACAACTTCCCAAAGTTTTGTCCATGAGTGTATCTTTCATAGGTATTGTCTGAATCCCGATATACATGGTAAAAGGTACAACTTCCCAAAGTTTTGTCCATGAGTGTATCTTTCATAGGTATTGTCTGAATCCCGATATACATGGTAAAAGGTACAACTTCCCAAAGTTTTGTCCATGAGTGTATCTTTCATAGGTATTGTCTGAATCCCGATATACATGGTAAAAGGTACAACTTCCCAAAGTTTTGTCCATGAGTGTATCTTTCAGAGTTATTGTCTGAATCCCGATATACATGGTAAAAGGTACAACTTCCCAAAGTTTTGTCCATGAGTGTATCTTTCAGAGTTATTGTCTGAATCCCGATATACATGGTAAAAGGTACAACTTCCCAAAGTTTTGTCCATGAGTGTATCTTTCAGAGTTATTGTCTGAATCCCGATATACATGCTAAAAGGTACAACTTCCCAAAGTTTTGTCCATGAGTGTATCTTTCAGAGTTATTGTCTGAATCCCGATATACATGGTAAAAGGTACAACTTCCCAAAGTTTTGTCCATGAGTGTATCTTTCAGAGTTATTGTCTGAATCCCGATATACATGCTAAAAGGTACAACTTCCCAAAGTTTTGTCCATGAGTGTAACCAAACTGTGATGGTATACGCAGGCGTACAAGTCAGTTGAGCGTTGCCACGCTGGTGGAGTTTGCCAAGGGACAAGCTGGAGCCTTGGCTCTTGGATCCCGGACAAGATATCCAGGTACTTGTCTTTCTCTTAACTTGTATATAACCCTCAAAGAACGATGTTTTTTAATTATCCCTAGTACACGTGGCACAGGCCATGATAATCATGGTGGGTAGTGAGCGACTGCTTTTACTGTAAGTGCACCACATATCTACACATGTGAAAAGCAGTTCGACTTTGCACTTACAAATGTGCCAGAGCCCTGTTTGGTTACTTGCACTCGTTGGTGGGGTTGGACTTTTACAAGAATCGAGAGCCATTGGAGCTTTTTTTTATCAGAAAAAAGTGTCCAATGCGGGAATCGAACGCGGGTCGTTGTGGTCGAAAACCAAACGGTGTAACCAGCCTTCCACCGACCCCCCAGAACGATATAATACAAGTAGTTTCAACTTCTTGTTCTCATAGTTGGTTACCTCTTGTTTACACTTAGGTCACATGTGGTCATATGATGTCAAGGAGATAACATTGCGCCTTTCAAGAAGCCTGTTGATGAGGTTTAATTAAACACACAGCATCAGTGCGCCATCTATATCGGATCGGTTCCAAAATCACTTTATTAGGTACCGTTCAACAAGAGCAACCTAGTTCATGATAATTGAAACATTGAATAATATGTGAAGGTTATTCACATATTAAACAAAATTTTAACGCGGGATTCAATCCAAGTTCATGACTGTCGGGAATCGAGCGTGTTACCCACTCGTCCACCGACTTTGTTTTGCGCCTTCTGTAGGTAAAAAATTAAACCATTTAGCGCGAATTATCATTTTTAAAACTGTACTTACTCTGATGGTAAAATATTGGGAAGACCTGGCTCATCAGTGGTGAACCCTCCCAGCGGTTTCGCCAGTTGAATCTATACACCGCTCTAATATTGGAGGATATTCTGTACAGGGTATCACCAGTACTTTAGAAGAATTCTTCTATATAAAGTTATATATATACTTTTATTTTTATATATATAATTCTATCAAAATTCGAAACTATTTTAAAGGCGTAAGATTCTTTTTGAAATTAAACAATTTCTACTGCCCTTACTGCAATGGAAAAATGAATGGGAGGGCCTGGCTCATCAGTGGTGAACCCTCCCAGCGGTTTCGCGAGTTGAATCTATACACCGCTCTAATATTGGAGGATATCCTGTACAGGGTATTACCAGTACTTTAGAAGAATTCTTCTATATTAAGTTATATATATATGCTTTTATATTTATATATAGAATTTTATCAAAATTCGAAACTATTTTAAAGGCGTAAGATTATTTTTGAAATTAAACAATTTCTACTGCCCTTACTGAAATGGAAAAATTAATGGGAGGGCCTGGCTCATCAGTGGTGAACCCTCCCAGCGGTTTCGCCAGTTGCAGTAAGGGGAGTAGAAATTGTTTAATTTCAAAAAGAATCTTACGCCTTTAAAATAGTTTCGAATTTTGATAACAGATGGCGCGCTAGTGCATCATATAATTTTATATGTATATTTATTTTTAAACTTTTGACCGAGCAGGTGTCACTACTAGTATTTCGATTGAGGTAGATTGTGCGATGTGTTGTCAGCGGGACCCGAGGGTATTGGCGGGGTAGAGTTCGTGCTACAGTGCGTTCTGGAGCCCGAGGCCACCAAATGCTGGCAGTGGTGGTTGGGCCGGCTCTACGTGCTGGAGCGGCTGATTGAGGAGTTTCCCCAGGACTTCTACCTCGTGTACCTCCACCTCTTCCCGCCGGACTGCCAGGAGTGCGGCAAACTGCTCCACTACCAGCGGCTCTCCACCGTCGTGGACTTCGTCTCACAAGTCGTGAGTGATGCTCGCTACATGATACCAACAACTTGTGTGATTGCTGTATATCAAGTGTTAAATTTTTTTAATGAGAAAATTCAGGAAACACACATGTAATGTTCTATATTAAAGAACGAGTAAGAATGAATACGAGAAGATTTATGACAATAGAAACTCTAACTTTATTACTCTCTTGACCTATATATACACATCGTGCTTCACGCGGACATGCAAATCAACCATCCTTTTAAAGAAACAAAAGGTAAATATGCAAATATACAGAATATACAAATATACAAAATAAAACAATACCATGCAAATATCCCAAGGTATGCGACAGACTTCCCCCCCATGACCTCTCATCACTCCTGTGATGGGACTCCTGGTGGTCTATGATGAAATTTAATGATGTTGGTGATGTGGGCACTCTGGGTTCCTCGTTCTGATTCATAAAGGACATATTTAACACAGCCGTCCACCATCTTTACGTCAGTAACAACATGAGGTCCAGTCTGCAGTCGTTGTTTACCTGTGTATTGGTGTTTCACCAGAATCGAATCTCCAGGTTTGACATCAGCAGGTCTTCTTCGATTTCTGTTATAATAATATTTAGTGCGCAGACGGTATTTATGGCGCTGTTTGTTATTATTCTCCGTTTCAATTTTAAGGAGTTGCAAGCCCAATTCCTCGTCAGCAGGCACTATTGGTACTGTTCCCTTCCATTTATACCATGGAGAGCATCCCAGATAGGTATTATGATGTCTATTGTGATAATGGACGGCTGCCTCCAAGCAACATTTCCATCCTTTAGGGAACTGTGGGTAGCACTCCATGAAGGTCTTAATTTCTTGAATCACTCTCTCGGCCAGACCATTTCCCGCAGGGTGATAAGGACTGGTATGAAGAAACCCGATTCCCTTCTCCTGTGTCCAGTTGTAAAATTCCCCTCGAGTAAAGTAGGTACCTCTATCGGAAATAATTTTCTTTACATTTTTAAGAATGGGATGGTCCGTAAAGTATTCCTTTAGGGCTTTACCCGACTGTTTCATACATTTAGCGTATACAATCCGAGTAGCTTCATCAATCACCACTAAGAATGACTGGGTAGAGGCATTGGATTCTGATTTCTTTTTGAGTTCTGCGAAGTCAACATGAACCGTATGAAATGGAATATGCGATTGAACAGGCAAACTCATCTGATCAGAGGTAGATCTATATTTGGCCTTCACCTTCTGACAGGTAGAACACGATTGGACATAACGTCGAACGTCCCCCTTCATATTTCGCCACCAAAATCGATTCTTAATTGTATAATAAGTCCTCCAGAATCCCGAGTGTCCACCAGATTTAGGATCATCATGATACAAGCCGAGAATGCTAGGAACCTGTTCAGGAGTCACCAAATAGGATTTTCTTTGTTCGTCGTATTCCAGCTCTAAAGCTTTATGCTTCAACCAGAACGTCTGTTCATCAGACTTGTCTGGGACGCTTACACACAATCGTGACAACGCGTCGGCGTCCCTCAGTTCCTTTCCTGACCGATGATTTATTATGATATTAAAGGAGCGCAGGAATAACTGCCACCTGGCTAAACGGTCTCTAAGTTCTCCACAACTTAAAAGTTGAGTTAAGGCTCTGTGATCGGTATGTACCACAAAAGGGCGACTCTCCAAGTAGGAACGAAAATGTTTCACAGCCTTTAATACCGCCAAGCACTCTTTCTCGGTAACAGAATAATTCTGTTCGGCTTTTGTGAAGGTGTAGGAGTAATAGCCAATTACCCGAAGTTGTTTACATCTTTTTTTCCTGGAGGTCCCTTTGATATAAAATGGCTCCAGTTCCATAGTAGCTGGCATCCGTTGATAGCTCGAATGGCAATCTCCCATCAGGAACCCTAAGAATTGGTTCCTCAGTAATAAGTGCGATAAGTTTTTGATAAGCTGTCTCGCATTCAGAATCCCATTCGAAGGTTACATCCTTTCCTTTTAATTTGTCCAATGGTCTTACTATATGAGCATAATCTTTTATAAAGGCGCGGAAGTGATTGGTCAATCCGGTGAAACACTGTAAGGACCTCAAATTGTATGGACGTTTCATATTTCGAACCTTTTCGGTAACTTCAGACCTTATTTTCTTTGTGTCTCCATCAATAACTCTCCCCAATAAGTCTATGCAAGGAACGCAAAATTGACATTTATCAAGATTTAGCACTAGGCCCGCAGTGTTCAGCCGTTCAAGAATTCTATGCGTCAAAATGGAGCAATCCTCCTGAGTGTAGCCACCACAACAGATGTCATCGATATATGCCACTACCCTATCACACAGTAGGTCTCCTAGAATTGTAGTCATTATTCTCTGGAACTTAGCTGGAGAATTTTTCCATCCAAATGGAAGCTTTAGAAACTCGTAATGACCAGATGGAGTTACGAAGGCAGTGTATTTTCGAGTATTTTCTGATATGCCAAGTTGCCAGAATCCATCCTTCAAGTCGAGCTTTGAGAAAAAACGACATCCTCCGAACACATTAATAATGTCGTCTATTCGAGGAAAGGGAAAAGGATCCAAAAGTGTTTCATCGTTAATCCTTCGATAGTCGACACATAATCGATAGTCTCCATTCTTTTTTGGAATTACTATGCATGGAGATGCAAAAGCCGAGTCTGATGGTTTAATTATTCCTTCGCTTAGCATCGATCTAATTTTCATATTTAACCAGTTTCTTTTTGTATTCTCCAATTGATATGGCTTTGCACTGACAACTCGAAAATTTTCTTGCAGTCCAAAGTCAACTTCAAATTTTGAAATCATTGGAAAAGTCCTTGTGCAAAGGCTGGGGTATTTGGCCTCGACATCTCTCCTGGTAACGAGGTTCGGGCCAGTTTCAGAAAAGAAACTGATCTGATCTGTAAAGAAGTCCCACTTCACTTTCAGGGATTTTAACGTAGGCTTACCAATCAATAGATCAAAGGGCATATCTGGGAGGACAATGGCCTGGATTTCGATTGACCGTTCCCCAGCCTCCAAAACCAGATTAATGGCCTCGGTAGCAGTGAATTTACTATGGTTGATTGTGTTTATTAAAATCTTCGTAGGGTATGTTTTCCACCTGTTTTTCTGCACTAAATTTCTATGTATCAGGTTGAGAGAAGAACCGCTGTCCAGGTAGGCCTTTACCAAGTGAGAGTTTATAGTCACATCAATGAAGGAATGGGGAGAATCGCAGATTGAAAAAATGGTCGATTCTGACCATGGGACCGGCGAACCCATACTCGTCAGTTTTTTCGACAAGAACGAAACATTTCTATCATTCGCCGCCTGGAGTAACCCCGTGTCACTAGACTCAGTAAAATGATCTGGTTTCTCGACTGTGCCAAGAGTTCTTGCAGATGGCCTGGATTCAGAATAATTATTTTCCGATATAGGCCTGATGTTCTTCAGGAGTTTGAGTAGATCCTGCTTGCATTCAACACCTGCCGTGGCCAGTTGCTCCTGCATATACTGGGGAAGTCCGTGGATTATCCCAATAATCAATAATTCCTCGCTAAGGCCCGGCATACCAAGTCGCATCTTTCCTTGCTTCTGGTAAAAATATTCCACCAAGGATCCTCCTCGATATCTCCAATTAAAAGCACGGTCGTAACTCACAATGGGATTTTCGTTAAAAGAACAAATGAATTCCTGCTTCCAATCCTTCCAACAATATTCCTCTTCATCCTGGAATTTGTTGTCGAACCATAACAAAGCCGATCCTGTCAGATAGGATCGCATCCCATTGATTCTAGCCTCGTCTCCAACCCATTGGAAAAAAAATGTGAATAACCTTCACATATTATTCATTGTTCGATTATCATGAACTAGGTTGCTCTTCCTGAGCGGTACCTATTTATGTGAATTTGAACCAGGTATGGAATAAAGTCCGCCCTAGGCTTTGCTTCAGAATCATTTACTCCGTCGCTCTTAGGCTTCGCTTCAGAATCCTTCATTTCTTCATCCTGCATGTCTTCAATACCATCCATTTCGTTTTTTAGGTTTTCATACTTAACAGCTTCTTCCTTTATTTTTTCAATGTTCATTTCAATTTTCTTTGACTGTTCCTTATTCATGCTCTGATATATTTTCACTTAATAGATTATCCATAACCTTCCTTACCTAAGGAATCCTGTCGCCTGCGCCATATTGTAATGTTCTATATTAAAGAACGAGTAAGAATGAATACGAGAAGATATAAGACAATAGAAACTCTAACTTTATTACTCTCTTGACCTATATATACACATCGTGCTTCACGCGGACATGCAAATCAACCATCCTTTTATAAAGAAACAAAAGGTAAATATGCAAATATACAGAATATTCAAATATACAAAATAAAACCATACCATGCAAATATCCCAAGGTATGCGACAACACACATTCTCGATGTTCAAAATTAATAGAAAACGATAACGGTAAGAAGAAGCAGAAAATTAGATTGATGAACTGGATGGGAAACCTGAGTTTAACAAGACCAGGAAGAAGGAAAAAAATTGTACTGATTGACTGGAGGTCAAGTTATGGAAAATAGAGCATTTCTATTATGATTGTTTGATAAAATGTGTAATATGGTCGGTTGTTTGTATTTTATTTTCTTTCAATCTCTTTAATTTACATAATATGTTATCATTATACTAGTTTTTATCATCATCAACTATGAATTAAGGGAGTAGTTGTTGTGTATTCGAAAAATATGAATAAACAATAAATTGTTTTCAAGTTTTGAGGTTTTGATCAAAAATATCGCAAAATGCAGCAATATAACTCAGACATTGTGTCCAGATGGATCACGCCCATCCCTCAGTCAGCAAGATGTCCCAGCACGTGTTCATCCTCTGCGCCCGTCTCTCCGCCCACGTACCCAAGGTGTTCCTCCACTTCTTTGATATCGCCCAGCGCTTCAACAAGTCGCTCCAGAGCACCTTGCTGCGGAAACTCCACGCCATCAACTGCGAGCTTCGGACTCCCTCGTCATTCCAGCGTCCACATCAGTGCAGCAAGTCTCCCAGCCCCTCGCGAAGACAGTCACTCAGCCGTCATCCATCTTTCTCCTTCACAAACGAGCGGTTCCTCGTCAGCGAGAAGCTGGTCAGTGGGGACACGACGGCTGGAAGAGTCCTCAGGTCCTCGTCCTATAGTCCCTCCAGGTCGCGGCAGAGGTCTGTAGACGCCCGTGCAGGGGTGAACCGCAGCAACTCGCTCTACAGCGTGGACCATCCACGGCCTGCACGTCCCAAGCAGCTCTCCCTGGCGTCTCCTCATCTCTCCTCTAAGGACTCTTCATCCACTTCTTCCTCCGTCGTCAACTTCAACTCCGAGGTCAGCAGTCCCGGCACGCCGCCCTCCCAGCGATCTGACAGCCTGGCCAAACCTCAAGGTAACTACCTACCTTCACTTTCCTTTTGGAAATACTGGGGAACAACCGTCAATAGATTGATGCAGTAATGGTCTTTACGTTTTGGTGTTGGTGATGTCTTTACTCTTGCTAATCATTGTCTCCTTCTTACTTGCTTACTTGACACGTGCACATAGAATACACACACACATATATAGAGAGTTTGTATATCTATATATATGAACTCTCTCATAGGTTTTTATTTCTAAACTTGCCATGAGACCTTGGTGGGGTATTTCAATAGGGACAGATTACACTCAATGATTAAATTTAAAAAGATGGAGAAAGGGAATTAGAATGGTGAAAGTTTTTATAAATAAATAAATGAGCTGAGAAAGTGTGTGTGTACCTGTTGAGGAAAGATTTTGATCGAAAGCTTGTTCAACAAAGAAAGATTGTACCAAAGAAACTTTCTCGAATACAGAAACAATCGTTTATTGTGTGCGTTCCATCACAAAAAATCTCTAATTAATAGAGTATAATAAATTTACTGCACTTTTTTATCTCTTAATTGTTAATTTGAAATCCCCTTCTGTACATTTTTATTTGATTTATTCACAAAAACATTTTATCAATCTTATATGTTTCAATGGCAAAGCTTTGTGTAGAATCCAAATTTGATATTGGTCAATGACCTCACATTAGGTGAAACTTGTGCCGAGTGTACAGAGATAACATGTTGACATCCAATAGAGCTAAATGTGACGTGTACACTTAGAAACAGAGCTAAGACGTTGATGTGATGTGAACTGACGTGGAAACATAGCTAAGGTTGACGAGGAAGCATAGCTAACACGTTGACGTTGAATGTGTCCAGAGCCAGCTGGATCATCGTGGAAGCCGAGCGGCGGCTGTCTGACCAAAGCCATCGACATCTCCGCCACAGTCACCGAGTGTCACCTGCCCCTGATCCCGGGGTTGACAGACGCGTCATTGCCCGAGGTAGGACACCACACACCTATCACTCACTCACCTTGTCACCCACGCTGTCCCGCAGGTCGCGCCCAAGTCACGAGGCACCTACCTGGAAGGCACGCACTGGATGAAAGGCTGTCTTCTCGGTACTGGAGCCTTCAGTTCGTGCTTCCAGGCCCGGGATCTGGGAACGGGGACTTTGATGGCTGTTAAACAGGTAGGTCACATGTTACCATCTCTCTCCTTCACAGTTCCATCCAAACTTGACCTGAAGCCGCATGTTTTGACGGAATTGTCGAAAGTTCAGCCAGGACTGGCCGTCCTAACTCCAATTTCTCCTCCTCACACAGGCAACGGTAGATAGAAGCCTCTCTCTACACATTTAGTTCCCAGAAAACTTAATTAACCTACGATACTTTTACATGTCCAATTCCACCAATGAGCGCAAGTAATCAGAAAGTGCTGTGGAATCTTGTAAGTTTCAAAATTCAAACTGCATTCTACATGTGCTTAGATCTTTAGTGCTCTTACAGTCAAAGTAGTCGCTAACTATTCACCATGATCATCATGGCCCCTACCTCGTTGTCGTTGTTGTCGTGTCCAATGAAGAGCCTCAGATGTCTCCATGCATCTATATCACAGCAGTCACAATGTCCTCTATCTTTGTGGGGAAACTGTATTGTTGTTGTTGTCGTGTCCAATGAAGAACCTCAGATGTCTCCATGCATCTATATCACAGCAGCAGCAATGTCCACTATCTTGCTCTTCATTGGAAAATAGATGCCGTTGCCACGTTAGTCATCTTGGACCAGAATTTGATCAAATATTCCAAGGGTCCAGGAGGGACCGCAGGGAGGTGTGGTCGGACTTCTTCCCCTCTATCCCTACCTCGTGTACTTGGAATAATACGACGAATTCATTCTAAATAACATAGAAACTTAATCCCTAGCTTTTAATCCATCTTTTAAACTAATATTAATAATAGCCTTAGATATATACTTGTATATGACGAAAAGAGCGGGAAGGAGAAATGTTTCCTTTTATTATAACGTTATAAAACACAAGTTTTCAAACCACGTGGTTCTTTCTACAGGTGTTACTCTCATTTGAGATCCATCTGTAGACAATTTGCAATTAAAACAATCCTATTGATTCTTCTATTCAATTATTACAGAAAAAATCATCAAATAAAGGATAATATATATTAAAGGAGTAAATAAAGGGTAAGATAAAATATAAGGAAATATATATAGTTGTATATGTGTACAATTTTCTTCAGCAAAGGAAGGTTTCCCCACCTTGAGAGAGTTCTCCTCCAGACAAGGTCTTCACTCCTCAGTTCCACGCCGAGGAAGTACCTATAGATGTGTGTCTTGGTAGACGTCAGGATGGCCAGGGCGTCATCATCCAGGCCTCGCTCTGCTCCTTTCCAGCTATAGAAGAACCGCGTGGTTTGAAATCTTGTGTTTTAGAATGTTTTAATGAAAATAAACTTTTCTCCTTAGAATTTAAACTTGTCGTTAATCCATCTTTTACTTTTCAAACGTATGAATCTACTGGATAGTCACGACTTATGTTGATACCTTAGTCTGTCTCTCTACCATTGCAGTCCAGATGGCTTATAGTGTAGCTCAATATATAATTTTCAATGTTTTTGTTGTTATCGTGTCCAATGAAGAGCCTCAGATGTCTCCATGCCTCTCTATCACAGCAGCAGCAATGTCCAATCAATTTTCAATCAACAGCTATTATTTGATATTTAGTTACTATGCAAATATATCTCCTTGTATAACTCTCTATGTAAATAAGTTGTGGTAAAAGTGACGATCAAGCTTAATTGCTATGTCATTCCGCAATATGTAAATAGGAGCAGTGTGTGTATAAAAGAGGGGTGATGTCCAGGTGTCGTACTGCCGGACCAGCGAGGAGGAGCAGCGAAACGTCATGGAGTCCATCCACGAGGAGATCGAGATGATGTCCGAGCTGAGGCATCCGAACATCCTGCGGCTGTTGGGGGCGACGTTGGAGGGGGGACATTACAATGTCTTCGTGGAGTGGATGGCAGGTTGGTGCCCTCTCTCTATTTACATACTTACATAGCGTCTTATATGTAATTTATACTTAACTGGTCTTTATTGTTTGCGGAAGAGCATTGTTCGATGCAAATATTTATACTTTTTATATACACTCACATGGACAAAGTGGAAATCGGGGATCTGGATGGTTTTTTGCCTGGAGAAATACGTTCCTTGGGGTTGTAGCAAACATTTGACGGGTCATCTATGGAGATGTTAATTGGAGGAATGTATCAGTTTAGTAAAATAAAAGCAATGAGTTTCTTCTTTCGTATAAATCCGGCAAGATTTCGAGCATTAAATCTTCCTCAGGTCTGCTGTCGGAATCAAGATGGCTTTTAAAGAGATAGCAATTGACTTATTTACATATTGTACCGGAGGACTAAATAGATAAGTTATTAGAAAGATAAAAATACATTTATGGATAAAACTTAAGGAAGTTTTATATTTTGAAATCGCCTGTCGTTTGTTTTTCTTTTTAAGGAGACAGAAGCTGTTCACACTTGGTTATCTCGTGTGTCTTCAATAAAGGTCACTGTAATATATTTCAGAGTTATTGTCTAAATCCCAATATACATGCTAAAAGATACAACTTCCTTAAGTTTTGTGTCCATGAGTGGATGTTTAAAAAAGATAAATGTTGTATTAAAGGCTGATGTCCAATACATTGTCAAGTAAAACCACATAAAAACAAATCGCGCTGGTTATCCATGAAAACGACGAAATATTTAGACAGCTATGTGTTTCTTTATTGTTAGAAATGTAAGCGAGTAGCCAGTCTGGTGTCAGCGTGGTACCTCTACGAACAAATATTTGGTCCTAGAGGCTTCCTGAGAAATCAAGAAATGGGTATTTAGGCCAAATTTGCGTAAAAACGTTCGTGGTTAGTTTTTTCTTGATATACCAAGAAAATGGGTTGGCCAAATTTCATGGAACTCTAATCAATATTTAATTGATTTCTGTTCCACTAGATGGCGCTCTACCATATAAAAAGCTCATGTGAGCGGGTCAGGATATGCCTATTTTGTTTTCAAATATCTCACAGCATTTACATCAAATCTTAGTTGTCGTTCGAGTGACGATTTGTGCATGCGGCAGGTGGGTCCGTGGCTGGACTCCTGGCCAAGTACGGCCCGTTCTCCGAGCCGGTCATTGTCTGCTACACCAACCAGGTACTGCGGGGACTGGCTTATCTCCACGACTGCCATATCCTACACCGGGACCTCAAAGGTAAGTCACAACCAGAGTTCCTTACATTCTAGAATGGTTCTTGATTCAATCGAACAACTTCATCATTGGTTTATAAACTTACTCCTTCGATGTTGTTGTTGTGTCCAATGAAGAACCTCAGATGTCTCCATACATCGCTATCACAGCAGTCGTTCTCTATCTTGGGTGTGTAAAGCTGCTGCTCTGGGTCCATGTCAATTTTCTGTTGTCGTGTCCAATGAAGAACCTCAGATGTCTCCATACATCGCTATCACAGCAGTCGCAATGTTCTCTATCTTGGGTGTGTAAAGCTGCTGCTCTGGGTCCATGTCAATTTTCTGTTGTTGTCGTGTCCAATGAAGAGTCTCAGATATCTCCATGCATCTCTATCACAGTAGTCGCAATGTCCACTATCTTGGGTGTGTAAAGCTGCTGCTCTGGGTCCATGTCAATTTTCTGTTGTTGTTGTCGTGTCCAATGAAGAGCCTCAGATGTCTCCATGCATCTCTATCACATCAATGTCCTCTATCTTGGGTGTGTAAAGCTGCTGCTCTGGGTCCATGCCAATTTTCTGTTGTTGTTGTCGTGTCCAATGAAGAGCCTCAGATGTCTTCATGCATCTCTATCACATCAATGTCCGCTATCTTGGGTGTGTAAAGCTGGTGCTCTGGGTCCATGTCAATTTTATGCAAGGCTGCGGCCATTGCTGGGCATGGGAATATGTGGGTAGGTGTTAAGTTCCACACCAGGACAATTGTTCCATGTCCTATAGGTTCTTGTGCCATCTGGATGTATTGTCATTCCTTTATAGTGTTTTGTTATGAGTCTTGTTATAGTTTTTGTAATCCTTCTTTCAGAGTTTTTTTTTCCCGCATATTTGTACTTCTTCGATCTACCGTTCATTTTTCTTGAGTTAACGTATGTATCGCAGGAGCAAACTTGCTGGTGTCCGGAGACGGTCGCACAGTGCGGATCGGTGACTTCGGCGCTGCGGTCCGGCTGGCCAGCGGGGATACGGTGGCGGGGGAGTTCACTGGCCAGGTGCTGGGGACCATCGCCTTCATGGCCCCGGAGGTCCTGCGCGGGGAGGACTACGGCCGCTCCTGCGACGTCTGGAGCCTGGGCTGCTGCATGCTGGAGATGGCCACTACACGGCCGCCGTGGAACGCCGCGGACCTCTCCAACCACTGGGCGCTCATCTTTAAGGTACTTGGGACATTGTTGGTTTGTACTGTACACTGTGTCGTTGTTGGTTTTTATGGTACAGTTGGTTAGAATCGCCCGTAGTGTGCCATTGTTGACTAGAATGATTCATAGAGCGCCATTGTTGGTTAGAATGGTCTGTAGTGCCCCATTGTTGGTTTGAATGGTCTGTAGTGCCCCATTGTTGGTTAGCATGGTCCATAGTGTGCCATTGTTGGTTAGAATGGTCTGTAGTGCCCCATTGTTGGTTAGAATGGTCTGTAGTGCCCCATTGTTGGTTAGAATGGTCTGTAGTGCCCCATTGTTGGTTAGCATGGTCCATAGTGTGCCATTGTTGGTTAGAATGGTCTGTAGTGCCCCATTGTTGGTTAGAATGGTCTGTAGTGCCCCATTGTTGGTTAGAATGGTCCGTAGAGCGCCATTGTTGGTTAGAATTGTCTGTAGTGCCCCATTGTTGGTTAGAATGGTCTGTAGTGCCCCATTGTTGGTTAGAATGGTCCGTAGAGCACTTTAAGCGAAATAAACTCAGACCAATTCAGAACTATAAATACCTGTGAGATAGGAATGGCGCCTGCGATGTCTTATAGTGCAGTCAAGGTTATGTAAGCCCAGGCAGAATGATTCAAGAAACAACATCAGGTTTAAATTGTATTACCGTGAGCAGAGATAGAGGTCTGGTCATTTGAATAGCAGAGATCAAGTCCTGGCTGGCAGCCCTTTGTGACAATATTGACAGTTCAGGGAAACTGTCGGGTAGAACTGTTTTATACTCTCTATCTGTGTGTGAACTGCCATTGCTCTGGACATGACACTATTCCACAGAGAATGGAGGGAAGGTATGTTGGTCTATTGCTAGGCCTCTTTTTCCCCTTCTCTTCCTGAATTTTAACGTCACTGATACCTAAATGAGAAACAGAGGTAAGAAAACAGAATGTTACATACATATTTATATATATTTAGATAATAAAAAGACATATATTGGATTGCATAAAAGATATATTTGCCAATATTTTGGTTGGGCAAACGCCAACCTTTATCAAGGCATTACATTTTTGTATAAACAAACTTAGCGCTGCATGTAGGTTGGCGTTCAGCCAACTGAAATATTGGAAAATAAATCTTTTATTTAATCCAATATATACCTTTTTTATTATCTAAAGATTTAAATATGGATTGCTCTATTTTCAGAAAATATATACATTTTAATATGTCTATAGCGCCCCCTCTTGGGACTCACCAAAATAAGGTGCTATAGACAGGTCACTTTTAATGTAAAATGTTTACATTTTAATGTTTAAAACTGGGCGATATAGAGAGGAAGGCGATATTTAGAGGGGCGCTAAAGACAGGTTTAACTGTATATATATATTTTTTTTACATAAATAGCAATTAATATGTACATTATTATTATATAAATCTAACTCTCCAGACCTTACTGCAATGATAGAAAATATTAGAGGGCTTGATGCTCATCAGGCGCTATTTAGAGGGGGCGCTATAGACAGGTTTAACTGTATATATAATTTATCTAAACAATATCACACACTGTATGTAAATGATAGAAACATTCAATGCTGTTGCTTTCTTGAATAACGGACGAATTTCTACAATTATTGAACTGAATATGAGAAAAAAAAAGAATTGGGATGGTTTGGCTTATCAGTGGTGAATCTTCCTTCCCAAGGGTTTCACCAATTCAATCCACCAGATCAAAGCTACAGCTTTTGTATTGTTCATTCTGTTTATATAGTCTCTCTGTACTTGAAGTCTTGGTGTTTACAAAACTGTGGGTAAGGATGATTTGTAATTGTAGGCATTTCACACATATTCCAGCTTTGAGCACCAACTCTTCTGCAAATTCTCTTTATCATATTCAATTCAAATTTAACAAGATTTAGAACAGGCCATCTCAAGCCATTGAAGATAGAAAATAATAACAAAATCTACCTCACTTGTCCAAAATGTAGCTTGGCACCTGAAGCTCCAGAATACAGCTTGCATTAGGTGTACTAAACAGGACCTTTGGCTGCTGCTTATCATAAAACAGCTGGAGGAGCATGAACTCATGGAATTGGTGTAATCTTTACACAAGGGGATAAGAAACAACAAAAACAATAAACACAAGGTAATAAGATCAAATAAATAAATAGTGTGTGACGTTTCGGTAACAACGCTGTTACCGAAATGTCACACACTATTTATTTATTTAGTCTTATTACCTTGTGTTTATAATCTATAATCACTCAGTACTTTTGTCTGAAGATGGTAACAACGCTGTTACCCAAACGTCACACACTATTTATTTATTTGGATTTGGTCTTATTACCTTGTATTTATAATAAAAAGTCCAAATTGTGCCTTATCAACAACAACAATACTTTATAGAAACTTGTCCATTTTTTCAAAAAATGGCTAGCATTGAATGATTGATCCTCTCCATGTACAGATCGCCTGTACGCGGGAGCCACCTCCCATCCCAGAGTTCCTCTCGGCGACCACCAGAAGCCTCATGTTGAAGTGTCTGGAGACCAGGGCGGAGGCCAGGCCATCAACTCACCAGCTCTTGTCACACCCATGCTTCGACGGCTAGCTCTGCCCGCCGTGCCAGGGACCACTTCTTCAGGGACCATCTCTCACTTCCCAGTATTGCCATGTTGTACCTCCCCCCCTCCCTATGTAGGTCATCTCTATTTATTTAAGATCATCTCTCCATATGCTGGTGTGTAGCCCCACGGCATTGATTGATTGTTCCACATGTTACTTAAATCTATAATAAAATTTTTTTCT
Source organism: Cordylochernes scorpioides (assembly GCA_030710605.1). Lineage (NCBI taxonomy): Eukaryota > Metazoa > Arthropoda > Arachnida > Pseudoscorpiones > Chernetidae > Cordylochernes > Cordylochernes scorpioides. The sequence goes on along the minus strand of CP092882.1, from coordinate 5,480,225 downwards.
AACAAACCTCTCTGTCTTCTTTAACTCAAAGTTGGTGAGTTAATGTATGGGTTGGAGAGAGGGAATAAAGGGTTTTGGTTCTCCTACAATGACAACAGATGTTCAAGTTAGAAAAGAAATAATGTTTGTTTTTTTGTGTCTGTTTCTTACACGTACCTTTCTATCTTATTTTATATATCAGTATAGAGAACTTTTACTTAAATTCTTACAACTAAATGACAGATGAAAAATAACTACCTCTCTGTAAAGGACAACACTTACAGAGCCAAAGTGTCCTTTAGAGAGAGCAGCTACAGTAGAACTACCTCTCTGTAAAGGACAACACTTACAGAGCCAAAGTGTCCTTTAGAGAGAGCAGCTACAGTAGAACTACCTCCCTGTAAAGGACAACACCTAGTTACAGAGTCATAGTGTCCTTTAGAGAGAGCAGCTACAGTAGAACTACCTCTCTGTAAAGGACAACACTTACAGAGCCAAAGTGTCCTTTAGAGAGAGCAGCTACAGTAGAACTACCTCCCTGTAAAGGACAACACCTAGTTACAGAGTCATAGTGTCCTTTAGAGAGAGCAGCTACAGTAGAACTACCTCTTTGTAAAGGACAACACCTAGTTACAGAGTCAAAGTGTCCTTTAGAGAGAGCAGCTACAGTAGAACTACCTCCCTGTAAAGGACAACACCTAGTTGTAAAGTCATAGTGTCCTTTAGAGAGAGCAGCTACAGTAGAACTACCTCTCTGTAAAGGACAACACCTAGTTACAGAGCCAAAGTGTCCTTTAGAGAGAGCAGCTACAGTAGAACTACCTCTCTGTAAAGGACAACACCTAGTTACAGAGTCAAAGTGTCCTTTAGAGAGAGCAGCTACAGTAGAACTACCTCTCTGTAAAGGACAACACTTACAGAGCCAAAGTGTCCTTTAGAGAGAGCAGCTACAGTAGAACTACCTCCCTGTAAAGGACAACACCTAGTTACAGAGTCATAGTGTCCTTTAGAGAGAGCAGCTACAGTAGAACTACCTCTCTGTAAAGGACAACACCTAGTTACAGAGTCAAAGTGTCCTTTAGAGAGAGCAGCTACAGTAGAACTACCTCCCTGTAAAGGACAACACCTAGTTACAGAGTCATAGTGTCTTTTAGAGAGAGCAGCTACAGTAGAACTACCTCTCTGTAAAGGACAACACCTAGTTACAGAGCCAAAGTGTCCTTTAGAGAGAGCAGCTACAGTAGAACTACCTCTCTGTAAAGGACAACACTTACAGAGCCAAAGTGTCCTTTAGAGAGAGCAGCTACAGTAGAACTACCTCCCTGTAAAGGACAACACCTAGTTACAGAGTCATAGTGTCCTTTAGAGAGAGCAGCTACAGTAGAACTACCTCTCTGTAAAGGACAACACCTAGTTACAGAGTCAAAGTGTCCTTTAGAGAGAGCAACTACAGTAGAACTACCTCCCTGTAAAGGACAACACCTAGTTACAGAGTCATAGTGTCCTTTAGAGAGAGCAGCTACAGTAGAACTACCTCTCTGTAAAGGACAACACCTAGTTACAGAGTCAAAGTGTCCTTTAGAGAGAGCAGCTACAGTAGAACTACCTCCCTGTAAAGGACAACACCTAGTTACAGAGTCATAGTGTCCTTTAGAGAGAGCAGCTACAGTAGAACTACCTCCCTGTAAAGGACAACACCTAGTTACAGAGTCATAGTGTCCTTTAGAGAGAGCAGCTACAGTAGAACTACCTCTCTGTAAAGGACAACACTTACAGAGCCAAAGTGTCCTTTAGAGAGAGCAGCTACAGTAGAACTACCTCTCTGTAAAGGACAACACCTAGTTACAGAGTCAAAGTGTCCTTTAGAGAGAGTAGCTACAGTAGAACTACCTCTCTGTAAAGGACAACACCTAGTTACAGAGTCAAAGTGTCCTTTAGAGAGAGCAGCTACAGTAGAACTACCTCTCTGTAAAGGACAACACCTAGTTACAGAGCCAAAGTGTCCTTTAGAGAGAGGTGTCCTCTTAACCCAGAGTTTTACTAATTAGTAAAAATTTGAATCTAGGCAATAGAAACACACTGTACTTTGTAGAGAGGTGTGACCTCTAGCTGGAATGTCTTTTCATGGAAATTTTTCTACTATATATGTAGATGTCAAAAGCTTTTGCCTTTTTTTGCTTTCATTTTAAATAAAGTAACTCCCTCCATGAGAGACCCCTCTGATAAGAGACCATTTTCCTGAGCAATAACCATCATTGTGAAATCAAAAAGGACTTGAAATAAGACCAAATCAAAGCCACCTCCAAGATAGTGCCATTCTGTGTCTCATTAAAGGCTCTAAATATTCTTTTAAAACTTTTTAAAATCAACATTTAATACACAATAACATTCATCTTTTAAAAAAATAAAGGTTAGGCTGTGATATTTAAACTGTGGGATGTATTGGGGCAGTGTCAGGGGAGTAGGGAGGTAGGCCGAACAACTCGGGTTGGAAGTTCTCCATGGAGGGCAGCACCAGATCAGCCAGGTTGCTCAGGTGGCCGGAGAACCGAGGGTCTGGGATCATGACGGCCTGCATGCCAGCGGCCTTGGCTGCCGTGATACCTATGGGGGAGTCCTCCAGCACCAGGACCTGGCCACATGCTCTGTCTGTCAGTCCGTCCGGCTGATTGAACCCTCTACATGGTTTAACTTCATAAAATAAAATAAGACCTAATCCAATGGATATGGATTAGGTCTTATTTTATTTTATTATAATCTATAATCCAATTGTGCTTTATCATGGTTTAACTTCTTTTTTTTTTATCCCTAGTACAAGAGGTACAGGCCATGATAAATCATGGTGGGTAGGAGTAGGCGACTGCTTTTACTGTAAGTACACCACATATCTACACATATGAAAAGCAGTTCGACTTTACACTTATAAATATGCCAGAGTCCTGTTTGGTTACTTGCACTCGCTGGTGGGGTTGGACTTTTGCAAGAATTGGGGGCCATTGGAGCATTTTTTTTTTTTTTAATCAGAAAAAAGTGCCCAATGCGGGAATCGAACCCGGCATAGCGGTCAAAAACCAACAGTTTAGACCATCCTTCTACCGACCCTCTACATGGTTTAATAAAAGTTTAAAAGATATTGAAACTATTTTTTGACACATATTTTATTTATTAATCAACAAAAGATGCGATATTGAAATATTTGTGCTTATTAAAATAATATGATTATTTTTTAAATATAAAATAAAACAAGGTAATAAGACCAAATCCAAATAAATAAATAGTGTGTGACGTTTAGGTAACAGCGTTGTTACCATCTTCAGACAAAAGTACTGAATGAGAAATTTTACCACAGCATGGTTTAAATAGTTACTGTTATCAACCATGCTGTGGTAAAATTTCTCATTCAGTACTTTTGTCTGAAGATGGTAACAACGCTGTTACCGAAATGTCATACACTATTTATTTATTTGGATTTGGTCTTATTACCTTGTGTTTATAATCTACTAGCCGAATGACCCGGGCAACGCCCGTGTTTTACCCGATTGAATGTTTTTATTCAAATACTATTTGTTACAATTATAAATTGGCGCCTTAAATAAATGCATATATTAGTTAATAACTATAGCCTATGTGCTTTATCTGTCTATCTACTGTTGGCTTCCGTAGACGTCTCATACTGGGAAAAAGAAAGAGAGGATTCCATTTAGTTATTAACTAATATATGCATTTATTTAAGGAGCGACCCGCTCCAACACAATAGTTACAAAAACGAAAAGGCGAGTGGGGGAGGCATGATGGGGGGGGGGGGGGCAAAGGTGGCGTGATCGTAGCCAACCAATAGGAGGGCGCCATTCCAAAAAAAAAGCAAACGGTGACAGAGTTGATTGATTAGGAGATGAGGAATGACGCTCGTAACTGTCTATAGAATAATCCAAATTGTGCCTTATCAAATATAAAATATATTGCTACTGACCTTACGTGACAAAAATAGCTTAAATTTCTTATAACAGATGGGAGGAACTAATGCATGATATAAATAGAAGTTTTATTTTATTTGAAAATATGACAAATCTGTGCTCAATATAAGTGGTATAAACCTTCGATTTTCAACAGCCATGACCAGGATCAAATCCCACACATTGGGAACTTTTTTTCTGAATAAAAAAATTGCTTTAATGTCCCTCGATTCTTACAAAATTCAACCCCACATGAATGCAAGTAACCAAACGAGGCTCTGGCACATTTGTAAGTGCAAAAATTGAACTGTTCCTACATGGGTAGATATGTGGTGCACTTACAGTAAAAACAGTTGCTAACTGCTACCCACCATGATTATCATGGTCTGTACAACATGTACTAGGGATACTAATTTATAAAGTGTTATTATATATATATATATATATATATGGCATGTGTTATTACTAATTTACATATTAGTCATATATATTAGACACTCCCTCTGAATACAATGTTAGTCAATAAATTAGTAAAAACCTTGATAAGGCACAATTTGGATTATAGATTATAAAACAAGGTAATAAGACCAAATCCAAATTACTGAAACGTCACACACTATTTATTTATTTGGATTTGGTCTTATCACCTTGTTTTAGTAAAAAACCTTGTGACAAAATATACAATAAGGAGAAGTAGAATTAAGTTTCATTAAATTCTTTTATTTCTTTAAAAACAACAAAAAGTGTGTGAGCTTTCGGATAATGTCCTCTGTCTACACTGCATTACAAGATATCAATAACAGAGAAGTATCCAAAAATCTTCAAAATAATTAATTCTGTTAGATAACTTCCAAATATGTAACTGATGTATAATGAGACCAAATGGATTAGAAAAGATGTTGATGTTGGGATAAATTGAAGGAAAAGAGGAAGACCTTGCAATAACCTGGATGAAAGGGTTCAAGAAAGCTACCGGAAGGTTACTAGATGAGCTGTGATGGTCACTAACAAATCAAACTGAAGAATATTTATCCACAGTGTCACCAAAAGTCAACTTGATGGACACTTACAAAAAAAAAAAATTAAACTTGGCCTAGCCAGTTAGTTCATGTTGGCTCATGCAATTTTCTATACTTCTTGCAGCGGGTCATTAACCTAGCCTGGGGATCTTGTACATGGGACATGGGATTCTTGAACTAACCTCTCCAGTTGGAGAGCTAACTTTGAAAATAGTTTATTAGAAGATGATAGGTACAATTATCTATATATATAAAAATGAATGTATGTGTGTGTGTGTGTCCTTTATGCCTGACCAAACCACTCATTGGAACGCCATGAAACTTTGGGAAGTTATTTAGTTTAGTACTGGGAAGGTTTCTAGCAAATAAAATTTTTGAAATAACTTTTCGCCTAAAAATAATCAAGGTAAATATTCTAATTTATCTGTTATAATTCAACAATCTGCTCTAAATATTATCATGATGATACGATGATTTTGTAATGTAGAAAATTAGGAAAGACAAAATTCAGGATGACACGGCAATTTATTTTAGACAAGAATAATGATACAATTCCAAGGCAAGATACTATTCCTTTAACTTCCAATTACCGAGGGACCCAATTAATATTGATTTTATTCAACTTATCGAGTATTTTTCAAGGGACCGGGGAAAATGTTCACTTTATCGAGAGATTCGTTAGACAAACCTTTACTCGGGTAAAACCCGGGCGAAGCCGGGTACATCCATACAAGAATAATGATACAATTCCAAGGCAAGATACTATTCCTTTAACTTCCAATTACCGAAGAAACCAATTAATATTGATTTTATTCAACTTATCGAGTATTTTTCAAGGGACCGGGAAAAAATGTTCACTTTATCGAGAGATTCGTTAGACAAACCTTTACTCGGGTAAAACCCGGGCGAAGCCGGGTACGTCCGCTAGTAGATTATAAACACACACAAGGTAATAAGATCAAATATTAATTTATTTGAATTATGTCTTATTATCTTGTAATAAAAAAGAAATGTTTGTACTTCATACATTTCCACAATATTTAACCTATATTACGATGAACACCATCTGTTATTACTGCAGTAGAAATTGTTTAATTTCAAAAACAATCTTATGTTTCTAAAATAGTTACTAATATTTCTTCTTCTTCTTTCTTATCTCAAAGCCATGATAATCATGGTGGGTAGTTAGCGACTGCTTTTACTGTAAGCGCACCACATGTCTACACATGTGAAAAAGTTCGACTTTGGACTTACAAATATGCCAGAGCCCCCGTTTGGTTATTTGCACTCGCTGGTGGGGTTGGACTTTTGCAAGAATCGGGGGCCATTGGAACATTTTTTTTTTAAACAGAAAAAAGTGTCCAATGCGGGAATTGAACCCGGGTCGTAGTGGTCGAAAACAAACGGTTTAACCAGCCTTCCACCGACCCCCCCTAATATTTAACCTATAACAACAAAAAAATGTGGTGCCAGATAGAGTTGGGTCTACAAAGGGCCACTTGGCATATTCTGCATGTTTTGCATACCTAGGCAAAGAAGCCAGATCATTGTCTAGTTAGTAATAAGAATTACTGATTGTAGTGATAAGTCACAATTTGAATTATAGATTATAAACACAAGGTAATAAGACCAAATCCAAATAAATAAATAGTGTGTGACGTTTCAGTAACAACGTTGTTACCATTTGTCTGAAGATGGTAACAGCGTTGTTACCGAAACGTCACACATTATTTATTTGGATTTGGTCTTATTACCTTGTGTTTACTTATTCTAGTCTATTTTTCTCTAATATAAACACAAGGTATTAAGACCAAATCTATATAAATAAATAGTGTGTGATGTTTCGGTAACAGCTTTGTTAGCATACTTTTGTATGAAGATGGTAACAACGCTGTTACTGAAACGTCACACACTATTTATTTATTTGGATTTGGTCTTATTACCTTGTGTTTATAATCTATAATCCAAATTGTGCCTTATCCTTTTCTCTAATATGTTCTCTTGAATTTTTTTAATTGGAAAGAATAAATAGAAGAGACCAAGATTTGAACAAAACTTAAAAAAAAAGGTTTACCTTAGAAGGATCCACTCCGTCGTTGAACCTCTGGGCACACACCAGGAAGGTATCTGGGGCGGGCTTGCCAACTTTAACCTCTGGGTCACTGGAGCCGCACACTACATGGTGAAACAGGTCAAAGACAGGTGCATGGTGGGCAGTCTTGAGTTCGTAGCTGCTGCGCTTGGAGCTGGTGGCGATGGCAATGGGGATGTCGTGGGAGTGGAGATGGCGGACCAGCTTCTCCACACCTGCAGCAGTCAGTCTTCTTGTCACAACATTACAGTATATCAACCTCTTTAATTCAACACCTTAACCTGCTATAATTCAACACCTATTTTAATTCAACCAAGGGTACGTTTCTGTTAGCCAGGCGCAAGCAAAAAAAAAAAAGAAATTTTTAAAAACTAACATAACCTGTTTTGTTTACAATTAAAAAATCATTGTTTATAGTTGAATGCTTTTTTTTTTTTAACTTTTATTCCTTTGACTGTTGTGTCATTCACTTTGCTTGGCGACTTTGCTTGTGTTTGGTTCACAAATGGTGACGCCTGGCTAAGGGAAAAGTACCCAACCAACTATAATTCAACACCTAACAATTCAGATTCCTTGAGATGTTGAATGAAAGAAGAGAGTTGGACTGTGGACTACTACAGTATAGACAGAGTCCCAAGGTAACAACACCAAATAACTACAGTAGAACTACCTCCCTGTATAAAGGACAACACCCAGTTAAAGAGCCAAAGTGTCCTTTATGGTGAAACTAGCCGAATGACCCGGGCAACGCCCGTGTTTTAATTTAGACACGTGGACCTGTTGGATCATTAACGCCCGTGTTTTACCCGATTGAATGTTTTTATTCAAATACTATTTGTTACAATTATAAATTGGCGCCTTAAATAAATGCATATATTAGTTAATAACTATAGCCTATGTGCTTTATCTGTCTATGTACTGTTGGATTCCGTAGGAGTCTCTTACTGGGAAAAAGAAAGAGAGGATTCCATTTAGTTATTAACTAATATATGCATTTATTTAAGGAGCGACCCGCTCCAACACAATAGTTACAAAAACCAAAAAGCGAGTGGGGGGGGGGCAAAGTCAAAAACAAAGTGTCTCGCGCATTGGTGGCACCATCGTAGCAAACCAATAGGAGAGCGCCATTCCAAAAAAAAAGCAAACGGTGACAGAGATGATGACGCTTGTAACTGTATATAGGTGAAATGTCCTCTTATACCAGAGAGGAATTAATTGGTAAAAATAATCTTTTTGGCAATGAAAAATGTCCTTTGTAGAGAGACATTTCTTCTAGCAAGAGTATCCTCTCATGGAAGATGCTTTACTGTAATTACAAGGTGACAAGACCAAATCAGTAAATTCTACATGAGGCTATGGTACCATCTTCAGACAGAAGAATTGAATGAGGAAAATATCACAGCTTCAAGTTGGGACATTCAGCTAGGAATAATTCAAAACTATTCCTTGTGTGTGCTGGTCACTTACAGTAACTTGAAATTTCAGAGAGAATCTTTTCTAGAAATTTGTGATCAATTTATCATTCAGTATTTATTTTTTGACTGGCCATGGTTACGTTCAGGCAGACCATGAAAAGGTATTGAAAGAAGAATCAACTTGCTCACATTGCCAAGATGAAGACCAAACAGTGGACCTCTTCACCTACCCAACCTTCCAATACCAAAGATTCCTGACGACCATGCTCTTAGGGATCACCAACCTAAGTACAGAATCCCTAGAAAATCTCCCAAGAAATAAATCTACATGGCCCCACTTCATGAATTGGACTTCCTCTGACATTGTAAATAAAACCAAAACTTGGGTGTCAGAAGGACAGCCCGGGTAGTTGGTGACTTCTGTACATGGCTCTAGTAACCTGGGGGGTTGACTAAATAAATAAATAATGTAATGATAAGGTACAATTTGGATTATAGATTATAAACACAAGGTAATAAGACCAAATCCAAATAAATAAATAGTGTATGTGTGACATTTCGGTAACAGCGTTGTTATCATCTTCAGACAAAAGTACTGAATGAGAAAGTACATTCAGTACTTTTGTCTGAAGATGATAACAACGCTGTTACCGAAATGTCACACACTATTTATTTATTTGGATTTGGTCTTATTACCTTGTGTTAAATAATGTAATGTATTTATTTTTGTTAACTTGTGATGTATAATCCAAATTGTACCTTATCAGTATAGATTCTTACAAGACATAAATTATTTGATGTCATCTTGATACATTTGAAACTAGAAAAAAAAAAAATCCCAAACTTTTTAAACACTATTTTTTTTTTTTAGAAAAAAAGGCATCTCCTGATCTCTTGTGCAATTTAAAATTGGCTTGTACCATCTGTCACATTAAATATCAACTAAACATTTATTACAGAATATTGACCAATTATCCATCTGGATGAAAATCAAGAGAAGCCATAGAGGTTTCTGTCTATTGGCTCTCATCAGTATAGTGAAGGCTGTACCTCATTGGCTAGCAAGGCTGGTGGTCATAGAACAGTGATTCTCAACCAATGTGCCGCGGTAATTTTGTGTGCCGCGAAATTCTAAAAATGTGCCGCCGAATTTTAGTCATATGATTATGTTCACGTTTGTATTGGTTTTTCTTTTTTTCTTTTTCATTTTTTTACTTTTTAAAATAACGAAATTAGCAAATTGAATGTTAGAGATGTATATTACTTATATTTTGCATAGAAATATTGATACATAATTTGAATTTTCTTGCATTCAAGTTAGCAAAAGTGTGCCGCAAAATTCTAAAATTGTGCCGCCAAATTTTCAAATCTTTAAAATAATGCCGCAACAAAAAAAAGGTTGAGAATCACTGTCATAGAAGCTTTATGAAAATCAAATACAGTAGAACTACCTCCCTGTGAAGGACAACACCTAATTGCAGAGCTAAAATGTCCTTTAGGGAGAGGTGTCCTCTTACAGGAGAGTTGCTAAATAGTAAAAAATGGTTATTTTGCTAATGAAAACTGTCCTTTGTAGAGAGGTGTATGCTAAAGGGAGGTTCTACTGTATCTATTATATATATAAAAAAAAATTATATATACTTTTTATCATTTTTATATTAATACTTTAATAAAAGGTAACAAAACCAAATCTAAATAAATAAATAGTGTGTGACATTTCGGTTACAGCGTTGTTACCAAACATTACACTTTATTTATTTGGAGATTTGGTGTCTTTATTGCCTTGTGTTTCTAATCTATTATAGTACCGTATCATAATCTACTTCTTGTTTACAGTCTATTCTATTTTTTTAAGTATTCAGTACTTTTGTCTGGTGATGGTCATAACGCTGTGACCGGAACATCACACACTATTTATTTATTTGGAAATTTGGTCTTGTTACCTTGTGTTTAATATTAGACAGGTCCAGTTTGGATTATAGATTAGAAATACAAGGTAATAAGATCAAATCTCCAAATAAATAAATAGTGTGTGATGTTTCAGTAACATCATTGAACATTTCTACTTTTGTCCGATAATGGTAACAACGTTGTTACCTAAAACGTACACATTATTCATTTGGTCTTATTACCTTATGTTTTGTGTAGTCTTTTTTTTTTTTGGCTTATCCTTAGTACACGTGATACAGGCCATGATAATCATGGTGGGTAGAAGTAGGCAACTGCTTTTACTGTAAGTGCACCACATGTCTACACATGTGAAAAGTGCAGTTCGACTTTGCATTTACAAATGTGCCAGAGCCCTGTTTGGTTACTTGCACTCGCTGGTGTGACTAGTCATTCTTTAATATCTACTAATGTTTTGGTTTTTGTGTTTAAACACTAATCATTCAGTGAATTTTTTTTACACAAATTTGACCATCATAGTCCAAGGGTCATCAAAAAGTTAAGAAACACTGATGTAGCAATCAAAGGGCCATTCTGTTACAAAAAAGTTTATCATGTATTAGGAAATGGGCTATCAGTGTGAAATGCCTTTAAAAAAAAATCATCGACGACAAGAGACCTTTATCTATTTACGCTAAATTGATTATGATAACTTTATCTCAATGTTGACAGTACTTAGAGTAAACTTGGGAGAGGTTGTCCTTCTTAGTGGAGGGTCTCAAATGGAACAATTTGGATCTATTCATTATTACAGATTTCAATAAATTACAATAAAAAAATTTCATAAGACATCGCACAACTCTTTTTTATTGTTTGATAAATTGGACCAATTTCATAACTCCTCTCTTTTTTTTTTTTTTTTTTGCTTATCCCTAGTACACGTAGTAAAGGCCATGATAATCATGGTGGATAGAAGTAGGCGACTGCTTTTACTGTAAGTGCACCACATGTCTACACATATGAAAAGCAGTTCGACTTTGCACTTACTAATGTGCAAGAGACCCATTTAGTTACTTGCACTCGCTGGTGGGGTTGGACTTTTACAAGAATTGGGAGCCATTGGAGCATATTAAGCAGATTGGGGAGGTAACCAGCCTTAGAAGACACCTGGAATATTAATGAATGATTTTTTTTAAAATAAATTTTTAGCTCTCTCTTTCAACTCTGATATCTCATTATATAATAGAGTGGTTATAGCAGTCTCTTTTATAACACCAACTTGGCTATTACATCTAAAGTCCCAAGAGTTTTAACTATCTTCTTCTTCCTTATCTCCATTCATATTAAAGTCTGGGTGAAGTAGAATGCGTCTGTCTTTGTCATTAAGACTGGGAGCACTACACAGTGGCAGGCCGACTTAGCTCTAAAATAAATGGCCGCCTCTGACATGAGGAAAAGATGCCATGTGCATCCGCTCCTAACATGGAGTATAAACGCTGCTCATCCTGTATCCCTGGAGCCCTTACAGGCCCTATCAGCTGGGCCAGCTGAACCCAGGTTTTTTAGTGAGCTTGTTACTGCTCCCCCTCCTCCTTTTTCATCCAGGCTTGGGACCGGCAAAGTCGGAGTTTTAACTAGGATTACAACAACCAAATCTTGGTCCAAAGTGATGTTATTCTAATGAAGTTTCTCCATACATTCCTCTAACTTCAACACCAACCAAAGGATCAGAATTTTAATGTTGAATTAAAGTTGATTGGGATTTGATAAAACTGGTTGAATTGAATGAAAGGGTACAATTTTGGATAATAAATTAGAACTACAAGATAATAAGACCAACAAATCCAAATAAATTAATATATTTAATTAATCCTTCTTCAAGATGCTGTCAGGCGATTCTTTCTCTTGTAGTGTGTGATGTTTCAGTAACAGCATTGTTCCCATCATCAGATAAAAGATTTTTGAGAGAGACTTTAGTCCTTTTGTCTGATTATGGTAACAACGCTGTTACAGAAATGTTACAGACTATTTAATTATATTTGGTCTTATTACCTTGTAATACTGTAGAAGGGTTCATGATACCCGAAAGCTTGAGGAAGAAAGTAAAATTAAGAAACTCCTCCTCGGAAGATGTTTTGTTTATCTTCTTCTTCTTCTTTCTTTTCTCCACTCAATCATATTCGGGGATCAAGCTTGTAAAGCAAAATTGAAATCATGACTGGGTGAAGTAGAATGCGTCTGCCTTTGTCATTAAGACTGGGAGCACTACTCAGTGACAGGCCGACTTAGCTCCAAAAGAAATGGCCGCCTCTGACATGAGGAACAGACGCCAAGTGCAGCCACTCCTAACATGGAGTACAAACGCTGCTCATCCTGTATCCATGGATTAGGAGCCCTTACAGGGTACTATCAGCCAGGCCAGCTGAGCCCAGGTTTTTTAGTGAGCTTGTTACTGCTCCCCCTCCTCTGTTTTCATCCGGGCTTGGGACCGGCAAAGGCGGAGTTTGTTTTGTTTAGGATTTTTATATGTATTATTTTATTTCGGCTTAGAGCGCTATGTCCCACTAGGAACACTTGCACTTTAAATATAAACTAAACATAGAAAGAAAAGAAAGAGAGATCATTTTAAATATGTACAAGACCTAGTATGCAATTTAGTTAGATGACATATATAAAACCGTATCCTTTGCCTAACCGTATCCTGAACCGTATCCTTTTTGTACAACTATTTTTTATTTTACTTCTTAGCATACTCAGAACACGCAGATTTTTCTTATTTTTAATTTTTCACCAATTTTGTTAATATGTTTATAGTTTTCTTGTATATATGCTAATTTTCTCAATATGGATATGTATATAAGATGCAGTTTTACTCAGATATGATGTCCTGTAGAAGGGTTAATAACCCGAAAGCTCGCCCATATTAAAACCTTTAAGAAACACATCCTCGCATGTCTTAAATTCTTATACTTATACTCTTCAGAGGATTTTAACTCTTTTTTATATATAAAATATAACTCATTTTGCATATTTATATTGAATTTTATAAATGATAATGCACAATTTGGATTATAGATTATAAACACAAGGTAATAAGACCAAATCTAAATAAATAAATAGTATGTGATATTTCGGCAACAGCGTTGTTACCGAAACGTTACACACTATTTATTTGGATTTGGTCTTATTACCTTGTGTTGAATTTTTATAAAAACTATTAAATTCCATTGGAACGCTTTTATATTGATACTAACTCTGTTTAGCAGTAGTTTTGTTTGTGAATAATTCTCTAATATCTTGCATATTTTCATTCTAAAATATTCCATAAAACTTTCTTCAATCTGTAAATTGTTTTCCTCAAATACAATACTTTACAATTTTTTTTGCTTATCCCTAGTACAGGTGGTACAGGCCATGTTAATCATGGTGGGTAGAAGTTGGCAACTGCTTTTACTGTAAGTGCACCAAATGTCTGCATATATGAAAAGCAGTTCAACTTTGCACTTACAAATGTGCCAGAGCCCCGTTTGGTTACTTGCACTCGCTACTTGATTTCATTTAACTAAATTTGCATACCAACTCTTTGTAGTATATATTTCAATTGTGTCAATACATATTTTCTCTCTTTTCATCTAACTAAATTACATACTAAGTCTTATACATATTGTAGAGGATAAACACAAGGTAATAAGACCAAATCTAAATAAATAAATAGTGTGTGATGTTTAGGTAACAACGTTGTTACCATCTTCAGACAAAAGTACTGAATGACATGACGCTGTTACCGAAATGCCACACACTATTTATTTATTTGGATTTGGTCTTATTACCTTGTGTTTATAATCTATAATCCAAATTGTGTCTTTTTTTGCTTATCCCTAGTACACGTAGTACAGGCCATGATAATCATAGTGAGTAGTTAGCGACTGCTTTTACTGTAAGTACACCACATGTCTACACATGTGAAAAGCAGTTCGACTTTGCACTTACAAATGTGCCAGAGCCCCGTTTGGTTACTTGCACTTGCTGGTGGGGTTGGACTTTTGCAAGAATCGGGGGCCATTGGGGCATTTTTTTTTTAGACAGAAAAAAGTGTCCAATGCGGGAATCGAACCCGGGTCCTAGTGGTCGAAAACCAAACGGTTTAACTAGCCTTCCACCGACCCCCCACCATCTTCAGATAAAAGTACTGAATGACATGACGCTGTTACCGAAACGTCACACACTATTTATTTGGATTTGGTCTTATTACCTTGTGTTTATAATCTATAATCTAAATTGTGCCTTATTATTGTAGAGGACTTTTCTGAATTTACATTATCCCTAGATATGGACAGACAGACCAGCACGACACAGAGAGAGGGAGGGAGGACAGCTGCCTACCTGGGAGGAGCTTGGAGCGAGGGAAGACGTTGACATACTCCTGCTCAATGAGGTCAAGGTAGTGCTCCGGGGTGAGGGGGAGCTCCAACCCCTGGACAATGGCGGTGGCGGCTGACAACGCAGCCATGCCCATCACCTTCTCCTTCAGGGACCACGGGTAATGTTTGCCATAGCGCTGGGCAATGTTCTCTGTGGCCTCTGTGTACAGGTCTTCTGTGTCTGGACAACACATTGTTCCATAGTGACATACCACATTTAGGATTGTTCACTGGGTTCAACTTCTACCCCAGACACATCTGGTGGGAACAATAACAAAAAAAGATACCATCTATTTGACTTTCGCTGAAAACTAGCAGACTTGGGTGGATGATAAAGCAACAAGCATCCACCTGGAGACCATGATTTCTGGCTAATGGTCTTCCTCAGTCTAGAGCAGGCTTTATTCCATGAGATCCACAAAGTATCAAATGAAATATTCGCAATCTACAAAAGAGGTGCTTATCTAGCAAAGTAGCTGGGCCAAATCTATGGCTAAAATATAGATGGAAAATTTGCCGGGAGGATAATTGCATCTAGTTTTAACTTCTATTTTGACTGGAGAGGCAACCTTAATTTTTATAGATCAATATCCTCCTGGCAAAATTTCCATCTAATACAGGATAAGGTACAATTTGGAGATTGTAGATTATAAACATGAGGAAACAGCATTGTTAACAAAGCACATGACACATAATTGATTTGGTGGCTTGTTACCTTATGTTAATAACAATACACCTAAATAATATAAATAAATATGGCATAGAAACTAAACAAGTAAAATTCTTCACATTTATGTTGGAAACATCATCAGCAAGGATGGAAGAAGCAAAAAGCATGTGATAGACGGAATTACAAAGGTAAATAATGATCTTTGGGAAATTAAAGAGAGATCTTTTTTTTTGCTTATCCCTAGTACACGTGGTACAGGCCATGATAATCATGGTGGGTAGTTAGCGACTGCTTTTTACTGTAAGCGCACCACATATCTACACATGTGAAAAGCAGTTCAACTTTGCACTTACAAATGTGCCAGAGCCCCGTTTGGTTACTTGCATTCGCTGGTGGGGTTGGACTTTTGCAAGAATCGGGGGCCATTGGAGCTTTTTTTTTTTAAACAGAAAAAAGTGTCCAATGCGGGAATCGAACCCGGGTCATAGTGGTTGAAAACCAAACGGTTTAACCAGCCTTCCACCGACCCCCAAAGAGAGATCTTAATACAGTATATGTAAATATGGAACTAATGAAAAGAATATGTAAATATATATATGTTTTCTTATATGGATATGATCGGACAATGATCAAAGAACTGGAGCAAAAAAAATGAACTATTTTCAAAAATGGTAGAAGAATTTTTTAAGATAATAAATTGACAGATAGGATAACAAACAAAGAATAAAGGAAATATGACCTAATCCAAATAATTTATTAGTGTGTGATGTTTCGGCAACAACATTGTCACCATCATTAGACAAAAGAATAAATGAGAAAAAATATTACAGCAAGTTCTTATATAGTACTGTTATCCTAAACTATAAGAACTTGCTGTAATTTTTTTTCTCATTTATTCTTTTGTCTGATGATGGTGACAATGTTGTTGCCGAAACATCACACACTAATAAATTATTTGGATTAGGTCTTATTTCCTTTATTATAATCTATAATCCAAATTGTGCTTAATCAACAAAGAAGTTTGGTGAAGATTTGATAGAGGCTATGTCTAGCTAACTTTTAGATTAAATAATCAAAACTATATGAGGAACATTATCAATGTCTTATGATGCACTAGTGCACCATCTGTTATCAAAATTTGAAACTATTTTAAAGGCGTAAGATTCTTTTTGAAATTAAACAATTTCTACTGCCCTTACTGCAATGGAAAAATTAATGGGAGGGCCTGGCTCATCAGTGGTGAACCCTCCAAGCAGTTTCGCCAGTTTAATCTACCATGTACATCGACCACCAATTTCAAAAAGAATCTTATGACTTTAAAATAGTTTTGAATTTTGATGATCAATGTCTATTAACAATATTGAAGTAGTATGAATGAAGGTAGAGGTAGACCAAGAAAGAATTAGTTAACTTATGGTATGAAATTATAAGGGGTTAAGATAATTGCTTAGAACAGGGTGAAAAATGGTGGTGTGATAACTGTGACTTCTTTATAGATGGTAAAGTCAAACTTGGATAATTTGAAGCCCAAGGAACCAAAAAAAAAAAAAATGTTTGAATAATCCTAAAATTAGAATTAAAAATGTTTTGAATAAAAAGCTTGAAACAATAGAACCTTACATTTTTGATCAATTCCTTTATTAAGTATAACATTAATTTCTGTAAGTTTACATTTTACTGTATATTTAGATTATATGCAATAATTTTATGTATATATATTCAATATAAAAAAAGTTCAAAACATTATTTTTATAGGAAATTCTAGGTCCCAAGATAAATATTTGAATTAAAGATGTTTGAATTATCTAAATTCTACTGTATTACATGCTGAGTTTGCTAAATATTTTTTAAATAGTTGAATTATGATATGTGTTGAATTATAGTTTGTTAAATATTAAGTTTGATAGATTGTCAGGATTTGTAAAAAAAAAAGTGGAATTATGACGCATGTTGAAAAAAAAATCGTCTGTCATGAAATTTTGACTAAAATTTGACTAAGCAACTTAAATACCAAATTACAAGTGCAAATATAAAAATGATTGTCAAGTTTTATAGTAGCCTTATGAAGAACGCTGTCATTAATCGAATTATTGGTTTAAAAAAAAGCTCCAAAACACTATTATGGAATAAGTTTTAGCATTTGAAACTTCTTTTGGTATTTTTTAGCGGCAAAATCAAAATATAATTAATTTTATTTCAATACTTACTTAACAGAAGACCGTCCATGTCAAACAAAACATGTGTAACTGGTTTAAAACCTTTCATTGTAACAAAATGTAAAGTCAAAAGATTGAAAACTGGAGTAGATCTAATACTCAAACCGCGAGTTTAATAAAAACATAAACATTCAGTTTTGACCTTGATTTTTATTGATCAAAACATTTCTAAATATAGAATTATTGAACATAATCAAAAATCTACTCTTGGTATTTCAGAAGTAAAATAATTTGATTAAAAAACATTAAATACGTATTTGTGTATATAATTAATATTATTATTTTATAATGTTATTATAAATTTTATTCTGAAACCCTTACGAAACTGACCAAATAACAATTTGCTAATTTGTTATTAATGATCTGTTTCTCTCAGTAGTTTACTATTAAAATATTAGCATGATTGTTTTCTGATAAATTAAAATTTTGAAGGAATAATTCACGGTTCTTTGAGAGTTTAACTATCTTCTAAGGTCTTATAATTAAATAAAATACTATTTATTTTCTTGCCTTGTTCAATCTCTTGCCAAAATCATTATCGTGTAGTGTCAATTTCCAATATGGGTAGGCCAGCATGGAAAGAGAACCTCATTTCACCTTTATCTCGATAAATTATATATTTTATATTCTTTTTAAATTCCAGACCATTTGATTAGATTAGAAGCCATTCTTCTCTTGGTCTACCTTTCTCTCTTCATTCTCCAAGGTGAATCCCTTCAGTTTGGTCAAAAGATGGTCTTCAGATGATTATCTACTTATATATTTGCCTTATTCTGTCTGTTTGAAGCTCACGGATGGGATTTTTCATAACCATCGGTGGTTCAGTGGTAGAATGCTCGCCTGCCACGCGGGCGGCCCGGTTCGATTCCCGGCCGATGCATTTTTTTTTTTTTACAATTTTTAAAACTCATTTATATATTATACAAGAATGACATCCACGGCGCCAATTTATAATTGTAACGAATAGTATTTGAATAAAAGCATTTAATCGGGTAAAACCCGGGCGTTGCCCAGGTCATTCGTATTATATAATAATTGTATAAACGAATGCAAGACAAAATCACCGCGAATGTATTGCGATTTCACCGCCACTCTGTGTTGTGACGACGATCTAAGTTCTATAGAGGTAGTCGCTTACCTCTATTCTTGGTCGGCGGGGTTGAAGGTTCAAAATTTAGGTGTCGCTGCTTATAACACTTTTAAAATATACGACGAAAACAGGAGGGAGAATTATATTTATTACAATTTAATAAAATAAGTAAAGTATCATTTAATTAATTATATATTTAAATATTTACACTAAAAGAATCGGAGATCAGGGCAAATTCTAGTGTTCGAAAAAAAGTTGTTTACAAGTTCTTCCCCTATTGTTTCCTCATTTTTGCCGCTGCATCCCGTAGCTGCTTCCGCCGGCCTCCCATTGGCTGCTTCGGACGTCTTCTTTTCCAACATTTCTCCCACCTTTGAGTTGGCGTCTCGACGACTCAAAGATGGAAAGGAAAAGTTCAGTAGATCCAATCGGTTGGGTCTCTTGATGGGCCGTCCGTAACTTGACACAACATTCGGGGTATCAATGTGATGTTGCTCTTGTTGTGAAGTCAAAGGGTCCTCTTCAGTTGTCAATCGAACTTCTTGTGTGGGAGATCGCTCCGTTAGAGGGTCTCGACATCTTATCTCGGGCGTTATCTCTAAATTGTAGAGTTTTCGAATAGGTCGTATTTTATCACCTGATGAAGTTTTCACTTTCGCAACCTTCACAAGTCCGTCTTTTCCTGGATAGAGTTGGATTATTCTGGCTAACGGCCAGTGTAGTCTCTTTAAACTCTCTTGTCCAATGAGTACCATGTCTCCCACCTTGAGTGGTATGGTAGTCTTCAGGCGTCTCGTTTCTTGTCTCAGGAATCCAAAATATTCGATACGAAATCGTTCTCTAAGATCTTCTCGTACACGTTTGATATATTGATATTTGCGGGAGAGGGTCTGGTTATCAATCAAGTCCAGGTCTGGAACGCCAACCTCTCTGACCTCATGTAAGAACAACGAAGGTGTCAATGGAGCGAGATCCTCACTTTCTTCAGTTAGGTAGGTCAGTGGGCGTGTGTTCATCAAGCTTTCGACGTCACACATTACCGTGGAAAGTTCTTCATATCCCAAGGAGGTTTGACCGAGAATCCTAAAGAGCAATTGTTTCATCATTCCAATCAAACGCTCCCACCATCCACCCCACCAAGGAGCACCAGGCGGTATGAATTTCCAGGTGATGTTTTTCAATGTGGGATCACATTTTAATCTCGAAAAATCAATCTTCTTTAAAGCATTAGCTATACCTTTGAAATTAGTCCCATTATCCGTTTAGTAAAGAATTAAGAGATTAAGGTCTTATTCTTTGAGTTTTACACTAATTTCAATTACGCGATATGGACGGCGTTATAAGTTGGGTGGAAATGATTCGGCCGCAATGGGATGGTCTCCTGGAGGTGGTACGATCAAATACTTACTTATTGAATGCCGGGCGGGATCGCATGAAGCATTAAATGACATCGTGAAATGCTTAAAGAAACACCCTAGAAGATTGGGGATCGACAAAATGACGACATGGAAAATGCTCAACATTGTACATTGGCAGCAAAATGATATCTTGCTATTGTATGGACGACCACTCCTTCCTGAAATGTGCAGCGGATGTTAGTCCCAGAATTAGGTCCTTGAGGCGACACTTTCCTGTGCAGATGACATAAAGACGCATGACAAAACAGCACACGAGCATTTAAACTAGCTTCAATTCCTGCCATTAATTAATTTAGTTGACCAATAGCTATAGAACCGCTGGAGACCTCCATACCTGTGTGAATATTTTAGTGAGAAATGAGCGATTCAATTCTATGAGCCATGAGGTATCCTATAAGATCGGAGTTGTACCCCATTCAATTTTTTTTATAGTAGCCAGTGCGAGATATTTCCAGAATTTTTTTCTAACTGTCATATAATTCGAAAACTAGAAAACTACACCATTTTAATACAGTTTACGTTTAGCATCCATGTGAACTCAATATGACTATTGAACGTAGATTGAAGATTAATGAGCGAGCCAACCTAGAGAGAACGAGTTTAATAGGCTTACAATCAATAGTTGAAGCAAACTATTCGCACAAATTTGTTATGTTCTCTCTCTAAATGATCTATGACATTATAGGTTTTCTTAACAAGGTAACTACCCCGCCGAGTGTATATGGAGTTATAAAGCTTAAAGGTCATAGGCTGTTGGAATAGAGTAGTTCAAAATTAAGAGTGATAATAGATCGGGATCCAGATCCCGATGACGGGTTTCGAGGAAACACCAGAGGGATGAAAAGGCAGTGAAATGTGTAGAAAATGATGGAAGAGAGATGAGAGAGAGGTGATGAGAGAGGTGATGAAAGAGGTGTTGAAAGTGATGGAAGGGCGATGAAATATGATGAAAAAGGCGTTGAACTGTGTTATAAGGTGATGAATAAGAGATGAAATGTGTTGAAGGCGTTGAAGAGAGATGCGATGGAAGTAAGTTGAAAGGCGTTGAGGATGATGAAGGATGATGAAAGAGTGAGAAAGCGTTGAATGTTGATGAGGAAGAGATAGAAAGATGCAGAAAGATGTTGAAAGAGAAAGAATTGAAAAAAGTTGGATAAAGGGTTTTGTAAATAGTAGATAAAGATTGATGGAAGAAAGTACATTTAATGTATAAAGCGTAGCTGTCGACCGCAATATCGCCTCGATAGAACTATTTCTTTTAAAATAAGACATATTATGCACTGGGGGTTTGTGTAAGCTGATTTACATAAGTTTCGGCAACAATATACACTATTTAATATAGATAGGTCTTTATTAATTACAATATTAGGTTATATATTAAATAGCAAATATGTCTTAGTGTTATGGTGAACTTTGAAGAACTTGCAGTTTTTCTTTTATTTTAAACTATAACGTGTGTTCTAAACTTCCAGTTTTTCCTACTTTATTTTTTTTTGTTAACAATTTTGTCTTAGTGTCATGGTGAACTTTAAACAGTTTGCAGTTTTTTTTTTAAACATGTGTTCTAGTGCTAAGTGTTGAAAGGAGCTTTAACACCATGTTTCAGGGTTTGTGTGTTATTTGTCTCAACCTTGTCTTTGTGCAGAATACCGTCTCACAACCTTACTGTAGTGTTTGTTGCCACCTTTAAAGATCTTCACGATTTGTTTTAATATTAGTGTGTCATTTAGAGAAAATTGTCACAACCTTATCCTTGTATAGAACACCATTTTACACCGTTTTATTTAATAAGTTATATGAGAGATTTTAGATATAGTATAAGAGTTACTATTTACATGAGCCAAATCGACCCAACAGTTAGAGCAAGAGGGGGGAACTCAGATATTTCCTCCTTTCACGTGACGCGACTGTTCACCCCGACCGGTCGTGCCAGATAAGAGGGAATACCATGAAACTCTGTCCTCCTAGCATTTCGGGTTTTGTGATAGGGCTCCATGCTCGCTACAAGGACTACATCTTGGGTTTTCGTGTTCTCCTAGTGTAGAATTGGCTCAGCCTCATTTTTAGTATAGTATATAATTAAGAGTTGTCTCACAACCTTGTTTTAATATGACACACCGTTTTGAAGAGCTTGTACAACCTGTCAGGATATGATTTAGGAAAATTTTAGTTTCCTTTTATTGTTATGTTACAATTTTATCCAACAAGGGGTGACAACCAGAGCGAACTCAGAAGTAATGAGACGAGGGGAAGTTGACAGAGTTAGTGTGAACAGTTTAACTTTACGCAGGTCTACAAGGGTGAAAAGGCCCACACAGTGTAAATTCTGCTTAGACTGTCGCCACTAACTAGGATTTTGGAGTGTGTACGGAGAATCAGCTCGATAGAATGAGAAGTTTAGAGATTTCAACCTTTTTTTTTTTAAACCTTTTTTTTTTTTTTTTAAAGTAGAACTTCATTAGGATTCCTTTTTTTTTCTTTTTACAAACTATTTCTTGTTAAAACCCGAGTTTCAAAGACCAGTGAGAATAATGTATACCATTGTGAATTAACTATTTAGTGTAAATCTGAAATTTTAGTTATTATCAGGAGTAATAGGTGAAGGAAGGTGTAGGAAATCACAACTTAGAGGGGGGCTATGTCTAAAACAACAAACCTAATAGGCATCCTATGGCTCGTGTTGGGTAATTCAGAAACCCTATAATCCCTGGCCTTCAGGTAGTAGCTTTGAAATAGGTTTCTAATGAGGACATGAAAGGTCAATCTTTCAGAGTAAAGTTGTGAAGTGTAGGGACCCTAAGCCAGGGGTAGAAGTTAAGTAGGCCCAGACCGTAGTCGATCCTTGGAAAGCACTTGAGAATGTTAGTGTTGGGTAGTGAATCGTAAACCCTATAAATCCATCTTTCAATAGAGTGCTGAGGTCGGACTACTGCAAAGGGGGCAGACGCACGAGGAAGTAAGAAGAAAGTGACTTCACCCACGGTGGCTAGGGGAATGACTCAATCCGCTTTTATGAGGTGTCACGTTTAATGGTTCTTTATTCGCCCTTATATTTGTGTATGTCTTTATAGAATTGTCGTGAAAAGTCGCTTAGTGTCGAGGCAAGGGTAGTTTTTGAAGTTACACTGATTTTTTTTTTGGTAGGTTAGCTTCCAGATTATTTAGAATTGTTAACAATTATTGTTAACAATCATTTATCGAGTATAAAGTATTAGTATATATAGAGCTTGTACAGAGGCATTTTCTTTTGAGTAACCTAGGGCTTTAGTTCCCAACTTGTTTTAATTTTATTATTTTATTTGATTTCACATTGTGTCCTGAAAGATGTTATCATTTGTTAGGATCTATTGATATAGATAAATGAGTATTTTGGCCTTTGTAGCAGCTTTCAACCTTAGTTTGTATGCGTACCGCGAATGATAGGGGGGAGGGTGTATGAATGAATTGGTGCAATGAATGTAGAAAAAGGTTAAAAACTATTATATTGTGAGCCCAAAATACATTAGAATAGGGTTAAAGGACTTTAATAGGATCGATTTTAATTTTATTTTACTTTTTATTTCGAATTTTGTTAGGACCGAGAAGCCTCAAACAGGACAACTACAACTCTATCTAGATAGGAAAATATTCGCTCCATTTTTGTTAGGTCTCCTTTTGGAAGAGTATAATTTTTTTTAATTTCTATTACTAGGGTAATAAAGTATCTTTGTTATTTATATCAACTTGAATTTTAAGAGTCGTAGATAATGATCATATCTCGATTCTCAGACTGGAAGGTTGTGGGAGGTTATGATCAGACCAGAAAACCCACAAAACTTCTCCTCATTAGAGGAAACGAAGAGGTATAGATTGAATTTTATGCAGGATGGGGGATTTGTTTTAGCCATGCCGTATAGCCTGGGGTATAACGGCGCGACCTTGGGTAACCGATCTGACACCGTAGTTTCGACGTTTTTAGCGTGGCTGGAGCGAGGGTATTCCAGACGGGAGGTCCTGTAAGATTGGCATGTAGGCAGAGATTGCCCAGTTATTCTAGACGAAGTAGTTTCCGTCTATTGAATTTTTTGGTACCAGTTTGATCCCCCATAGCTAGCGGAAGTTTCTTCTAATAAAGGATTCGCCCTGCCATACGTTTTGTTGGAATGAATTCGAGCATAAGACCGATTCGAGAGGCAGAATAAGTAATTATTAGGACCTTCAACGAGTTTAAACTCGTTTCATGATAGGATAAGATTTTAAAGTATTAGTTAACTATAAGGACCGCGAACGAGACGCCAGAACGAGCCAATGAGTCAGAGTTTTAGAAGTGTTGTATTGAGGACAGTAGAATTAAGAGCAGTTATACAGGGAGTAGAATTCTGAAGGAATTTGTAAAAGAACCAAAATTTCAGATTGATAAAATTCAAATTTATAAGATGTAGATTTGTAGGATTCAGGTCAATGAATAGAGGGTATATTAGTAGAAAAAAGTAATATGAATTTCTTGGAAGGGGGAGGTAGCTGAACTGTACACACCCCAGAGACAAGGTAAACGGAGTCACAAACAAAATAGTAGAAATTGATTAGTCGCTCTGCCAAAACAGAAAAATTCTCTTCATACGGTTGTCACCCTAGATTTAAATGGACTGTGTAGTTTAATAGAGGTCTGGGCTATGTTCCATTTGACCAAGATTCTAAATGACGTTCCCATCTGGGTTGAGAGAGTATTGCAATTTGAGGAATCTAACACACAAGAGAGAACCCACCCTCCAGTAGGATCGGGATAGACGAATATTACCCAGTGACCAACTCGTGATTCCAGACTGGATAAGATTGAAACTTAACTGAGATACTAAACCTTGAACCTTCAGCGCACAAATATATATTATGTTTACATTTTCTTTTTCAATATGCTATTATTTTTATATCATATATATTATATTATAGTCATATACTATTCATTTCAACAATTTTATTTTGACATTCATGATATTAATATTTATATTAAATATTTAATTATATATATTTTGTCACCATATATAATCTTGTAGTAGTTTTCTTTTATCATCTATCATGGGATGATTTTTATCATATTTAATCACTATCTGCATGATACGTGTTTTCTTCAATATATATATTATACCCATCATATAACATGGAAGGATTCATTTTATCATTACATATTTCGTGCCTTATTTAATAATTACTTTCACAATTTGTTTTCTGTAACCTTTTTTTTTTTTTTATTTAGCAAAAGTCATCATGTCATAGGCTAATCATTATGTACCAAGATATTTCTTTCAGCTAACTATAATTATCCTTTCCTTTGATTGTATATATATATAACTATACCACACGAATGTCTTGATTGGTACGAAAATAAAGATGCTGGCATGTTTTAGGAGTTGGACTAGTCAGTTATTTCTAAACGACTTCTTGGCGCCCAATTTTTTATATATAATATGTAATAGGGAAATGTCCTAACTGTATTGTTAGCAGAAAGAAGGTAGCAATGAATCCAGTACCCCAAGAGGCAAGGATGGGGTTGAGAGGACTTACCACTAGGAAGGCCTACTCCTCAAGACCAAAGAAGAAAGTGGAAGGGTGGTATATATACCCATGAATGGTAAGACAGATGACCTTGCTTACTTCCATACATATGATATGACTGTCCCCAATAACCTATTTTGATAACAGTGTTCTGACAGAATAATAGCACATAAAAAAAACCTTTGCCAGGATGCACAATGCCCACTAATGTTCGGAATAATAAACATCTAGAATGGCATACCATCATTTTGACTAGCCTTACCTTCCCTATAGGTTTCGGTACATCTGGCTTCACCTAGTAATGGAAAATGCATTTTGCTAGAAATGGGCCTGCTTTCATAGTAACTGATGAAAGGCAGATGAATAATGAATAGCACAAACGCATTTGTCCATTACTTGGCAGGGGGAGGATTGTTGGGGCACGTTTTTTGTAACCATACCCCAACAGAAGGCGTATGTATAATCAAATCAAATGGATACATGGCTTCCCTCCCACATAGACTTACAGACCATTTTTTTGCCCAGAAACTTAGACACTTGGTGACACCAGACTTCCATGCTGAAAGCTGATGCCTGGTAAAGAAGAAGACATCCAGAGACATCCGAGCTGGAAACTGTTGTTTCATATGTACATATATTCCCCTGACCAAAAATTTAGGTAAAGGTGACCAGAAAAAAAAAAAGGAGAAAAATGGAGAAGGAAGATCTCTAAAGACTGAAACTTATAAAATATCCTTCCAGAGAAAGGAAAGCATCACATTACAGTCCAGATAAAAAGGGCCTGGGTCAATTTTAGCCAAGACGGGGGGGGCGATATATATACCATCCCGAGAAAAAGGGAGGGTTGTATTTCAACCCATGTGGAAAGACGGGGGGCTGGAGTCTGAAATCTTACACTACCGCAGGGGTTGTTTTTCTCTTTAGATTTTTTTTGTTTTGGTAATACTATATGTTCTATTTTGAAGGGGAGAGGCCTGGGGCGTCTACGAAATTGATACTGGAGCCGTTGGCCATTTTGATTGGTGTTTCTTTCGGCGAATGAAAATGGAGAATGAGATGATATAAAAGAAGGTTCTTTGCCAAAAGGGAAGATTCGATCGGAGTCGCTCAGTGAGAAGGACGATTTTTAGACGGGCCTGAGACGTAGAGGAGACCAGACCTTGCCGCCGCTTTCGAGAGAAGGTAAGCCCCTTGCCATTATGGCTTAGCCCCCCTTTTTTTTTTATTTTTCGAACAGAAGCTAATCTATTTAGATTCTGAATGGGCCCTAAAGGGCTTTAAGTGACTTAAAAGGAGTGTTAGGGTTCGTATATTTTGTCCCGCTAGAATAGATGGAGATCTAGGTTCCCCCCCCCTTTTGTGTAGTAGACAACCTAGATTTCGCATGGGCCCTAAAGGGCTATAAAGTAACTTCAGGTCACCTCTATCTAAAATTTTACTATGTAAATAGCATATCTCGTCAGTATAGACATGTTCCCAAATTTTAAGATATTTAAATAAATATCTAGAAAAATTTTCTTGTTTCCTCTGTTACCTATTTCATACATAATTTGCCTTATGGTACTACCCCCCACACCTTAATTTCACAAAGTGTACAAATTATAGAACAACCGACTCTGTTGAAATAGAGTTGTGTACTATATCTTTGCTGTGATATATTGACACAGCAACAGTTACAAAATTACGACTTTATTAGGGCTACTTTGAGGGTAATTATCTGTCAGGTTTTAGTGATGTTTGTACTTTTATGTGTTTCAGTGCGTTATTCCATCATATTTACCATTATACAACATTAAGGTCTTGCTGCGGGTTATATACATGGGGTTGTTGGCCTAAATTGCTATATATATATATACTTAAGTAAGGAAACTTTAATAAGTCACATCGTGTATCCTCCCTTTTCATCTATCCAAACTGGGGAACCCATCAGAATTTCCTCAAATTCCAGATCTTGTATGACGTTAGCTGCCAAACGAGCTCCAATCAGACAAGCCAAAAGCTCCAATCTTGGGATGGTGAGTTTCTTCAGTGGAGCTACTCGTGTTCGAGCCTGTATCAATTGGATGTCCACTCTATCTTCCTTTTCAATGCGGAGGAAAATACAGGTTGCATAGGCAAACTGACTGGCGTCGCAAAAGATGTGGAGAGTGGTTTTCTCTACATAGGAGTCCTTAAAACAAAGCCATCTAGGAATTTCTATGTTAGGCAAGTGTTTCAGTTTGCTAAACCACTTCCAAAATCTTTGTACTAAACATCCAGGCAGGACTTCGTCCCATGTCAACTTCTGTATCCAAGTTTCCTGTAATATCAGCTTGGGAATTAAAGTCACAGGACAAGCAACTCCTAATGGATCAAATATCTTGCTCGCTATTGAAAGTACTTTTCTCTTGGTGGTTGGTCCAATTAATTCAAAATCTTCCAAACCAATTGTCAGTGTGTCTCTATCAGTATTCCATGTTATTCCTAAAATGTTCACTTCCTTATTCAGTTGGTTCATAAGAGAAAAGTCTGTAACGTTACTCACCCAATCTCGGAGATTGAAACAAGCTGTAGAGAGCAGTTCAGTAGATTCTTTCACGAATTTCTCCGTTTCTTCAACATTCTGAAAACTGGATAAACAATTGTCAACATAAAAGGATGATTTCAACTGTTCAGCTGTGATTTTTAAATGTTCAGGAGCCTTATCTAAGTGGAGAGATAAGGTAGCCTTTAAAAGATATGGACTAGTGGTAATTCCAAAAACAACCCTTTTATGTCGATACGTGATTAATCTTCCGTCTTCTGTGTGCCACAGGAATCGTAAATAATCTCGGTCTTCTTCATTTATTCCAATTTGTAAAAATGCTTTCTCAATATCGGAAGAGACACCAACTTGATATTTCCGGAATTTATTTAAAAGTCTTGGTATAATTTCTATCAAATTGGGTCCCTTATCCAGACAGTCATTCAGGGAAAGTTTACCTCTCTTCCGGGCCGACGCATTGAATACTGGCCGTATTCTAGAAGTTTGACTGTTCCTTTTATACACTGGTCGATGTGGCAGGTAGTGTACACCATCTAGTTTATCCTCTCTGGCATACTCGATTATCCCCTGTTTCATCCATTCTTCAAAGATTTGTCCATACTCTTTCATGTCTCCAACTTCTTCAAGTTTTCTGCTTACAGACCTTAGTTGGTTTTCGGCTAGATCTTTATTCGAAGGAATCTTTTCCTTGTCTTGCACCCAGGGTAGAGCTACCTCATAGCGCCCCTCGATATCTCGCGTCGTGGTGTGGGCGAAATGTTCCTCCATTTCAGCTTGTAATGACTGAGTCTTCTTCTCAACCTCCGCGTCAGAGACTCCAATTGCATCTAATTTCCACAAGTTTTCTAGATCCAAAGATAGAAGTGTGGTCACGCAAAGGGAGCTGATGTCATCTCTCACCTCCGTTGGAGGAATCCTAGGAATCCATCCTAGTTTGGTACGGATTGCCACCAGTCCAGATGAGATCCTTCTCTGATCATCAGTTAGCAATCTCCCGGCGATGTCCGCGCCTATAAGGACTTCTATACGGTCTCTCATCAAATCAGACACGTCGAGTTCTTCACTCCCTTCTAACAATGATCTTGGACACACCGGAGGTATGCTTCCACAGATAAGGGGTTGACCTAGTGCTTCAAACTCACAGCGATAGGAATACATATATATATATATACATTAGAAAGTTTTGCATATTATTTGTTTTTCTTAAGACATATTTTTTTTGATTAAGGTATTACACATATTCTACTATTGTTTGCTATATTCTATGAATTATCTTATAGGTTAGAAATTCTATTATTTAAGTAGTTTTATAATAGTTATTGGCTATTACATATAAGTTACTTATATTATTGTTGATATTATTAGCTGGTACTAGGATATATTGTGTTATATGTTTCGGGCAAATCTATTTCTATTAATGCTATTGTATTTTCTGAATAATAGGGAATCAATTATAAGCCTTTGATATTTGCTGTTTATGTTATTGTAATGTATTCTAGGTTCTCCTAATGCGAAAGTGTGACCTGTTCCTTTGCAGTATTGGAAAATTAGAGACCTATTGTCTTGATTAATAACGTTGCGTCTATGTTCATATATTCTATTGCTGACTCTCCTTCCTGTCTCCCCTGCGTATTTTGGCTTGGCAGCTGTATACACTCTGACAAGGGAAGGTTATCTTAAATTGATAAATGTGCATTTTTTTTGCCTCAAGTAGAGATTTCCAAGATTCTATTTCTGAAACATTTTTTTTTGGATGAAGACAAATAAAACCATCTTGATAGTATTGAATTTTACAGTAAATATTTCCAGCAGAAGGCATGATGAGATTACATGAAATTCAAACCAGTTATATGCTTAGTATGTTCCTTCAGTTGTAATTTGACACCGTCTTGAAATAAAGAAATTGGACGGTGCGCTATATCTTGATGCTGGATATTTCTGTGTCAGAAAGGTGTAGTTATTCTGTTTAATGAGAATTCCAATAATTATCGAAATTTAGCAGATTATCATTGGGGATTTGAACAACTGTCTTGAAAATTTTTGAACAGCCCGAGTAGATAGAAGAGTCCTAGAGTTAGAGTGGAGAATTAGTAGTACAGACTGACCACTCGACGCAGATAACTCTAGGGAACAATTACTGTGATAATCCGCCGTAGACAAGAAGAACATTGATTCTCAGGATACTCGATAGGCAGAATTTTGAGAATTGATAAAGTCATGGTTAAAGTTTACACAGGCATGTGGGAGTAAAGACAGTGATTTAAAGAGGCAGCCTTGTGTCTTAAATACTTTCAGTGGAAGCAGATGCCACTGCAAATATTCAGGTCTAATAATTTCCAAATTTGAAGTCATGCATGACGGGTTAGCACGGGATTGACGCCTGGACGGGTTTCCACTGGGATTAATCGAGCTTGCGAAAGAACTAGAAGAAGTGTGACATGTCACGCCACTGTACTAAATTAATAATTGAGAAGATTTATGTTGAGCCAACTGAAATTAGTAAAGAATTAAGAGATTAAGGTCTTATTCTTTGAGTTTTACACTAATTTCAATTACGCGATATGGACGGCGTTATAAGTTGGGTGGAAATGATTCGGCCGCAATGGGATGGTCTCCTGGAGGTGGTACGATCAAATACTTACTTATTGAATGCCGGGCGGGATCGCATGAAGCATTAAATGACATCGTGAAATGCTTAAAGAAACACCCTAGAAGATTGGGGATCGACAAAATGACGACATGGAAAATGCTCAACATTGTACATTGGCAGCAAAATGATATCTTGCTATTGTATGGACGACCACTCCTTCCTGAAATGTGCAGCGGATGTTAGTCCCAGAATTAGGTCCTTGAGGCGACACTTTCCTGTGCAGATGACATAAAGACGCATGACAAAACAGCACACGAGCATTTAAACTAGCTTCAATTCCTGCCATTAATTAATTTAGTTGACCAATAGCTATAGAACCGCTGGAGACCTCCATACCTGTGTGAATATTTTAGTGAGAAATGAGCGATTCAATTCTATGAGCCATGAGGTATCCTATAAGATCGGAGTTGTACCCCATTCAATTTTTTTTATAGTAGCCAGTGCGAGATATTTCCAGAATTTTTTTCTAACTGTCATATAATTCGAAAACTAGAAAACTACACCATTTTAATACAGTTTACGTTTAGCATCCATGTGAACTCAATATGACTATTGAACGTAGATTGAAGATTAATGAGCGAGCCAACCTAGAGAGAACGAGTTTAATAGGCTTACAATCAATAGTTGAAGCAAACTATTCGCACAAATTTGTTATGTTCTCTCTCTAAATGATCTATGACATTATAGGTTTTCTTAACAAGGTAACTACCCCGCCGAGTGTATATGGAGTTATAAAGCTTAAAGGTCATAGGCTGTTGGAATAGAGTAGTTCAAAATTAAGAGTGATAATAGATCGGGATCCAGATCCCGATGACGGGTTTCGAGGAAACACCAGAGGGATGAAAAGGCAGTGAAATGTGTAGAAAATGATGGAAGAGAGATGAGAGAGAGGTGATGAGAGAGGTGATGAAAGAGGTGTTGAAAGTGATGGAAGGGCGATGAAATATGATGAAAAAGGCGTTGAACTGTGTTATAAGGTGATGAATAAGAGATGAAATGTGTTGAAGGCGTTGAAGAGAGATGCGATGGAAGTAAGTTGAAAGGCGTTGAGGATGATGAAGGATGATGAAAGAGTGAGAAAGCGTTGAATGTTGATGAGGAAGAGATAGAAAGATGCAGAAAGATGTTGAAAGAGAAAGAATTGAAAAAAGTTGGATAAAGGGTTTTGTAAATAGTAGATAAAGATTGATGGAAGAAAGTACATTTAATGTATAAAGCGTAGCTGTCGACCGCAATATCGCCTCGATAGAACTATTTCTTTTAAAATAAGACATATTATGCACTGGGGGTTTGTGTAAGCTGATTTACATAAGTTTCGGCAACAATATACACTATTTAATATAGATAGGTCTTTATTAATTACAATATTAGGTTATATATTAAATAGCAAATATGTCTTAGTGTTATGGTGAACTTTGAAGAACTTGCAGTTTTTCTTTTATTTTAAACTATAACGTGTGTTCTAAACTTCCAGTTTTTCCTACTTTATTTTTTTTGTTAACAATTTTGTCTTAGTGTCATGGTGAACTTTAAACAGTTTGCAGTTTTTTTTTTAAACATGTGTTCTAGTGCTAAGTGTTGAAAGGAGCTTTAACACCATGTTTCAGGGTTTGTGTGTTATTTGTCTCAACCTTGTCTTTGTGCAGAATACCGTCTCACAACCTTACTGTAGTGTTTGTTGCCACCTTTAAAGATCTTCACGATTTGTTTTAATATTAGTGTGTCATTTAGAGAAAATTGTCACAACCTTATCCTTGTATAGAACACCATTTTACACCGTTTTATTTAATAAGTTATATGAGAGATTTTAGATATAGTATAAGAGTTACTATTTACATGAGCCAAATCGACCCAACAGTTAGAGCAAGAGGGGGGAACTCAGATATTTCCTCCTTTCACGTGACGCGACTGTTCACCCCGACCGGTCGTGCCAGATAAGAGGGAATACCATGAAACTCTGTCCTCCTAGCATTTCGGGTTTTGTGATAGGGCTCCATGCTCGCTACAAGGACTACATCTTGGGTTTTCGTGTTCTCCTAGTGTAGAATTGGCTCAGCCTCATTTTTAGTATAGTATATAATTAAGAGTTGTCTCACAACCTTGTTTTAATATGACACACCGTTTTGAAGAGCTTGTACAACCTGTCAGGATATGATTTAGGAAAATTTTAGTTTCCTTTTATTGTTATGTTACAATTTTATCCAACAAGGGGTGACAACCAGAGCGAACTCAGAAGTAATGAGACGAGGGGAAGTTGACAGAGTTAGTGTGAACAGTTTAACTTTACGCAGGTCTACAAGGGTGAAAAGGCCCACACAGTGTAAATTCTGCTTAGACTGTCGCCACTAACTAGGATTTTGGAGTGTGTACGGAGAATCAGCTCGATAGAATGAGAAGTTTAGAGATTTCAACCTTTTTTTTTTTAAACCTTTTTTTTTTTTTTTTAAAGTAGAACTTCATTAGGATTCCTTTTTTTTTCTTTTTACAAACTATTTCTTGTTAAAACCCGAGTTTCAAAGACCAGTGAGAATAATGTATACCATTGTGAATTAACTATTTAGTGTAAATCTGAAATTTTAGTTATTATCAGGAGTAATAGGTGAAGGAAGGTGTAGGAAATCACAACTTAGAGGGGGGCTATGTCTAAAACAACAAACCTAATAGGCATCCTATGGCTCGTGTTGGGTAATTCAGAAACCCTATAATCCCTGGCCTTCAGGTAGTAGCTTTGAAATAGGTTTCTAATGAGGACATGAAAGGTCAATCTTTCAGAGTAAAGTTGTGAAGTGTAGGGACCCTAAGCCAGGGGTAGAAGTTAAGTAGGCCCAGACCGTAGTCGATCCTTGGAAAGCACTTGAGAATGTTAGTGTTGGGTAGTGAATCGTAAACCCTATAAATCCATCTTTCAATAGAGTGCTGAGGTCGGACTACTGCAAAGGGGGCAGACGCACGAGGAAGTAAGAAGAAAGTGACTTCACCCACGGTGGCTAGGGGAATGACTCAATCCGCTTTTATGAGGTGTCACGTTTAATGGTTCTTTATTCGCCCTTATATTTGTGTATGTCTTTATAGAATTGTCGTGAAAAGTCGCTTAGTGTCGAGGCAAGGGTAGTTTTTGAAGTTACACTGATTTTTTTTTGGTAGGTTAGCTTCCAGATTATTTAGAATTGTTAACAATTATTGTTAACAATCATTTATCGAGTATAAAGTATTAGTATATATAGAGCTTGTACAGAGGCATTTTCTTTTGAGTAACCTAGGGCTTTAGTTCCCAACTTGTTTTAATTTTATTATTTTATTTGATTTCACATTGTGTCCTGAAAGATGTTATCATTTGTTAGGATCTATTGATATAGATAAATGAGTATTTTGGCCTTTGTAGCAGCTTTCAACCTTAGTTTGTATGCGTACCGCGAATGATAGGGGGGAGGGTGTATGAATGAATTGGTGCAATGAATGTAGAAAAAGGTTAAAAACTATTATATTGTGAGCCCAAAATACATTAGAATAGGGTTAAAGGACTTTAATAGGATCGATTTTAATTTTATTTTACTTTTTATTTCGAATTTTGTTAGGACCGAGAAGCCTCAAACAGGACAACTACAACTCTATCTAGATAGGAAAATATTCGCTCCATTTTTGTTAGGTCTCCTTTTGGAAGAGTATAATTTTTTTTAATTTCTATTACTAGGGTAATAAAGTATCTTTGTTATTTATATCAACTTGAATTTTAAGAGTCGTAGATAATGATCATATCTCGATTCTCAGACTGGAAGGTTGTGGGAGGTTATGATCAGACCAGAAAACCCACAAAACTTCTCCTCATTAGAGGAAACGAAGAGGTATAGATTGAATTTTATGCAGGATGGGGGATTTGTTTTAGCCATGCCGTATAGCCTGGGGTATAACGGCGCGACCTTGGGTAACCGATCTGACACCGTAGTTTCGACGTTTTTAGCGTGGCTGGAGCGAGGGTATTCCAGACGGGAGGTCCTGTAAGATTGGCATGTAGGCAGAGATTGCCCAGTTATTCTAGACGAAGTAGTTTCCGTCTATTGAATTTTTTGGTACCAGTTTGATCCCCCATAGCTAGCGGAAGTTTCTTCTAATAAAGGATTCGCCCTGCCATACGTTTTGTTGGAATGAATTCGAGCATAAGACCGATTCGAGAGGCAGAATAAGTAATTATTAGGACCTTCAACGAGTTTAAACTCGTTTCATGATAGGATAAGATTTTAAAGTATTAGTTAACTATAAGGACCGCGAACGAGACGCCAGAACGAGCCAATGAGTCAGAGTTTTAGAAGTGTTGTATTGAGGACAGTAGAATTAAGAGCAGTTATACAGGGAGTAGAATTCTGAAGGAATTTGTAAAAGAACCAAAATTTCAGATTGATAAAATTCAAATTTATAAGATGTAGATTTGTAGGATTCAGGTCAATGAATAGAGGGTATATTAGTAGAAAAAAAGTAATATGAATTTCTTGGAAGGGGGAGGTAGCTGAACTGTACACACCCCAGAGACAAGGTAAACGGAGTCACAAACAAAATAGTAGAAATTGATTAGTCGCTCTGCCAAAACAGAAAAATTCTCTTCATACGGTTGTCACCCTAGATTTAAATGGACTGTGTAGTTTAATAGAGGTCTGGGCTATGTTCCATTTGACCAAGATTCTAAATGACGTTCCCATCTGGGTTGAGAGAGTATTGCAATTTGAGGAATCTAACACACAAGAGAGAACCCACCCTCCAGTAGGATCGGGATAGACGAATATTACCCAGTGACCAACTCGTGATTCCAGACTGGATAAGATTGAAACTTAACTGAGATACTAAACCTTGAACCTTCAGCGCACAAATATATATTATGTTTACATTTTCTTTTTCAATATGCTATTATTTTTATATCATATATATTATATTATAGTCATATACTATTCATTTCAACAATTTTATTTTGACATTCATGATATTAATATTTATATTAAATATTTAATTATATATATTTTGTCACCATATATAATCTTGTAGTAGTTTTCTTTTATCATCTATCATGGGATGATTTTTATCATATTTAATCACTATCTGCATGATACGTGTTTTCTTCAATATATATATTATACCCATCATATAACATGGAAGGATTCATTTTATCATTACATATTTCGTGCCTTATTTAATAATTACTTTCACAATTTGTTTTCTGTAACCTTTTTTTTTTTTTATTTAGCAAAAGTCATCATGTCATAGGCTAATCATTATGTACCAAGATATTTCTTTCAGCTAACTATAATTATCCTTTCCTTTGATTGTATATATATATAACTATACCACACGAATGTCTTGATTGGTACGAAAATAAAGATGCTGGCATGTTTTAGGAGTTGGACTAGTCAGTTATTTCTAAACGACTTCTTGGCGCCCAATTTTTTATATATAATATGTAATAGGGAAATGTCCTAACTGTATTGTTAGCAGAAAGAAGGTAGCAATGAATCCAGTACCCCAAGAGGCAAGGATGGGGTTGAGAGGACTTACCACTAGGAAGGCCTACTCCTCAAGACCAAAGAAGAAAGTGGAAGGGTGGTATATATACCCATGAATGGTAAGACAGATGACCTTGCTTACTTCCATACATATGATATGACTGTCCCCAATAACCTATTTTGATAACAGTGTTCTGACAGAATAATAGCACATAAAAAAAACCTTTGCCAGGATGCACAATGCCCACTAATGTTCGGAATAATAAACATCTAGAATGGCATACCATCATTTTGACTAGCCTTACCTTCCCTATAGGTTTCGGTACATCTGGCTTCACCTAGTAATGGAAAATGCATTTTGCTAGAAATGGGCCTGCTTTCATAGTAACTGATGAAAGGCAGATGAATAATGAATAGCACAAACGCATTTGTCCATTACTTGGCAGGGGGAGGATTGTTGGGGCACGTTTTTTGTAACCATACCCCAACAGAAGGCGTATGTATAATCAAATCAAATGGATACATGGCTTCCCTCCCACATAGACTTACAGACCATTTTTTTGCCCAGAAACTTAGACACTTGGTGACACCAGACTTCCATGCTGAAAGCTGATGCCTGGTAAAGAAGAAGACATCCAGAGACATCCGAGCTGGAAACTGTTGTTTCATATGTACATATATTCCCCTCACCAAAAATTTAGGTAAAGGTGACCAGAAAAAAAAAAAAGGAGAAAAATGGAGAAGGAAGATCTCTAAAGACTGAAACTTATAAAATATCCTTCCAGAGAAAGGAAAGCATCACATTACAGTCCAGATAAAAAGGGCCTGGGTCAATTTTAGCCAAGACGGGGGGGGCGATATATATACCATCCCGAGAAAAAGGGAGGGTTGTATTTCAACCCATGTGGAAAGACGGGGGGCTGGAGTCTGAAATCTTACACTACCGCAGGGGTTGTTTTTCTCTTTAGATTTTTTTTGTTTTGGTAATACTATATGTTCTATTTTGAAGGGGAGAGGCCTGGGGCGTCTACGAAATTGATACTGGAGCCGTTGGCCATTTTGATTGGTGTTTCTTTCGGCGAATGAAAATGGAGAATGAGATGATATAAAAGAAGGTTCTTTGCCAAAAGGGAAGATTCGATCGGAGTCGCTCAGTGAGAAGGACGATTTTTAGACGGGCCTGAGACGTAGAGGAGACCAGACCTTGCCGCCGCTTTCGAGAGAAGGTAAGCCCCTTGCCATTATGGCTTAGCCCCCCCTTTTTTTTTTTATTTTTCGAACAGAAGCTAATCTATTTAGATTCTGAATGGGCCCTAAAGGGCTTTAAGTGACTTAAAAGGAGTGTTAGGGTTCGTATATTTTGTCCCGCTAGAATAGATGGAGATCTAGGTTCCCCCCCCCTTTTGTGTAGTAGACAACCTAGATTTCGCATGGGCCCTAAAGGGCTATAAAGTAACTTCAGGTCACCTCTATCTAAAATTTTACTATGTAAATAGCATATCTCGTCAGTATAGACATGTTCCCAAATTTTAAGATATTTAAATAAATATCTAGAAAAATTTTCTTGTTTCCTCTGTTACCTATTTCATACATAATTTGCCTTATGGTACTACCCCCCACACCTTAATTTCACAAAGTGTACAAATTATAGAACAACCGACTCTGTTGAAATAGAGTTGTGTACTATATCTTTGCTGTGATATATTGACACAGCAACAGTTACAAAATTACGACTTTATTAGGGCTACTTTGAGGGTAATTATCTGTCAGGTTTTAGTGATGTTTGTACTTTTATGTGTTTCAGTGCGTTATTCCATCATATTTACCATTATACAACATTAAGGTCTTGCTGCGGGTTATATACATGGGGTTGTTGGCCTAAATTGCTATATATATATATACTTAAGTAAGGAAACTTTAATAAGTCACATCGTGTATCCTCCCTTTTCATCTATCCAAACTGGGGAACCCATCAGAATTTCCTCAAATTCCAGATCTTGTATGACGTTAGCTGCCAAACGAGCTCCAATCAGACAAGCCAAAAGCTCCAATCTTGGGATGGTGAGTTTCTTCAGTGGAGCTACTCGTGTTCGAGCCTGTATCAATTGGATGTCCACTCTATCTTCCTTTTCAATGCGGAGGAAAATACAGGTTGCATAGGCAAACTGACTGGCGTCGCAAAAGATGTGGAGAGTGGTTTTCTCTACATAGGAGTCCTTAAAACAAAGCCATCTAGGAATTTCTATGTTAGGCAAGTGTTTCAGTTTGCTAAACCACTTCCAAAATCTTTGTACTAAACATCCAGGCAGGACTTCGTCCCATGTCAACTTCTGTATCCAAGTTTCCTGTAATATCAGCTTGGGAATTAAAGTCACAGGACAAGCAACTCCTAATGGATCAAATATCTTGCTCGCTATTGAAAGTACTTTTCTCTTGGTGGTTGGTCCAATTAATTCAAAATCTTCCAAACCAATTGTCAGTGTGTCTCTATCAGTATTCCATGTTATTCCTAAAATGTTCACTTCCTTATTCAGTTGGTTCATAAGAGAAAAGTCTGTAACGTTACTCACCCAATCTCGGAGATTGAAACAAGCTGTAGAGAGCAGTTCAGTAGATTCTTTCACGAATTTCTCCGTTTCTTCAACATTCTGAAAACTGGATAAACAATTGTCAACATAAAAGGATGATTTCAACTGTTCAGCTGTGATTTTTAAATGTTCAGGAGCCTTATCTAAGTGGAGAGATAAGGTAGCCTTTAAAAGATATGGACTAGTGGTAATTCCAAAAACAACCCTTTTATGTCGATACGTGATTAATCTTCCGTCTTCTGTGTGCCACAGGAATCGTAAATAATCTCGGTCTTCTTCATTTATTCCAATTTGTAAAAATGCTTTCTCAATATCGGAAGAGACACCAACTTGATATTTCCGGAATTTATTTAAAAGTCTTGGTATAATTTCTATCAAATTGGGTCCCTTATCCAGACAGTCATTCAGGGAAAGTTTACCTCTCTTCCGGGCCGACGCATTG
This sequence comes from Cordylochernes scorpioides, assembly GCA_030710605.1. Taxonomy (NCBI): domain Eukaryota; kingdom Metazoa; phylum Arthropoda; class Arachnida; order Pseudoscorpiones; family Chernetidae; genus Cordylochernes; species Cordylochernes scorpioides. The sequence continues at coordinate 5,440,846 of CP092882.1, read as the reverse complement.
AATACTGGCCGTATTCTAGAAGTTTGACTGTTCCTTTTATACACTGGTCGATGTGGCAGGTAGTGTACACCATCTAGTTTATCCTCTCTGGCATACTCGATTATCCCCTGTTTCATCCATTCTTCAAAGATTTGTCCATACTCTTTCATGTCTCCAACTTCTTCAAGTTTTCTGCTTACAGACCTTAGTTGGTTTTCGGCTAGATCTTTATTCGAAGGAATCTTTTCCTTGTCTTGCACCCAGGGTAGAGCTACCTCATAGCGCCCCTCGATATCTCGCGTCGTGGTGTGGGCGAAATGTTCCTCCATTTCAGCTTGTAATGACTGAGTCTTCTTCTCAACCTCCGCGTCAGAGACTCCAATTGCATCTAATTTCCACAAGTTTTCTAGATCCAAAGATAGAAGTGTGGTCACGCAAAGGGAGCTGATGTCATCTCTCACCTCCGTTGGAGGAATCCTAGGAATCCATCCTAGTTTGGTACGGATTGCCACCAGTCCAGATGAGATCCTTCTCTGATCATCAGTTAGCAATCTCCCGGCGATGTCCGCGCCTATAAGGACTTCTATACGGTCTCTCATCAAATCAGACACGTCGAGTTCTTCACTCCCTTCTAACAATGATCTTGGACACACCGGAGGTATGCTTCCACAGATAAGGGGTTGACCTAGTGCTTCAAACTCACAGCGATAGGAATTATTGATGTCAGATAAATGAATGGTATAGACCTCATGTTCAACTACGTCGGTACTCGATCCTCCAAACAAGGAATGCCGGAAGAACTCTCTCCTAGATTGTTCGTATTCCATTTCCATTGCTGTGCTATGTAAAATATACGATCTTTGGGATCCGGTGTCTATTATAGCCCGTGCCGTCTTCTCCGTTCTGTTCCCTTTGAGGGTCACTCTCAAAGTAGGTAACAAGACGTCTGGGGAGGTTGATAAGTTGGCGAGAGTTTCATCTTGCACCGTTGGAGACTTGGAAGATCCACCTCTATCTAAAATCAGTTTTGTGCACATGACATCCAGGTGGGAAGACATGTTGCAGATCGAACAACGGACTACATTTCTGCAAAATTTACTTAAATGAGAAGGCCGAAGACATTTATAACAAACGCCTTTTTTCTTCATGAGTGATCTCTTTTCGTTTAAACTAATATTAGCTGCAAAGTCACACTTAGGGCTTCCATGGTTGTCTTTACCACAAAATACACATTCATTCGATTTGTGAACTGAATTCAAAAGTTCTGAAGCTGTCGCAATTGGTTTTTCATTGTAGAATCTTGTCTTTGGATGTTTGTTTACCAAATTAGGTTTAGAAGTTGATTCATTCCCGGTACCGATTTCGTTTCTAAAACTCTTCTCCCGTGCAGTTAATTGTCTTTCCAGAAAGGTAATCAAGTCATTAATTACATAACCTGTCGGGAGTTCTTTGTTCAATTCCAAATTAAGGTCTGCAGGTAGAAGCTTTATTATTATCGGGCACAACAGTTGTCCGTAAACATCAATGGACACGTTTAGTGACTCAAGACTTCTTATATGAACAGAAAGGTTGTCAAAAAGTTCGCGGAAGGTTCTTACATCGCTTGATGTTTTGAGTGGTCTCATTGACAACAAATTGTTCATATGTCGGCTAATCAAAATGTCTTCTCGCCCAAATCTGTCTTTAAGCAATTTTATAGCTTTCTCATAATTGTCCGCAGATAAAGCGAAACCTTTGACTGTGTTTAGTGCAGTTCCGCCGAGATGTGACTTCAGATAGTTAAATTTATCGATCGGGTTCAGTGAGTTGTTCTGATGTATAGCTGCATCAAAAGAATTCCAGAACGTCAGCCATTCACTAAAATTTCCATAAAATTTCGATATCATCAATTTCGGAAGTTTCACAGTCGTGCAGGAAGGTACATAATGTCTCATTTTCATTTTCATCTATTCGTGAGTTCGAATTCGGTATATTTTCGCCATGAAAATCTGATTGGCGAATCTTTTTATTTGCCCTAAATCTCCAAGTAATATATTTCTCTCGATATTCCTCTACGCCCTGTAATTCCTTCTCTAAATCGTCAGTTTCAAGAAGCGTTTCTATTTCGTGATCCACTAATTTAAGTTCGTTAAATGATTCATTCAATTGTTCTAATAATTCTTCAAGTTCAATTCTCATTAGCGTGTCAAGTCCACTTTCAATCTTATTGCATGTTTTCGTTAAATATGATCTGTTAACAGCACGCTTCTTTTTTAAACGTAGAATTATTTCTTCCGCCATCTTGTAAACAAAGCGGCAAGTAGGGTTAGCTAGCGAGTTCCAAATTGGTCAGCTCAAAATGCTTCTTTTTTTTTTTTTCTTCTAGAATTTACCTTCAACAGTCCCGGCTGGGATGCCAAAAATATTGCGATTTCACCGCCACTCTGTGTTGTGACGACGATCTAAGTTCTATAGAGGTAGTCGCTTACCTCTATTCTTGGTCGGCGGGGTTGAAGGTTCAAAATTTAGGTGTCGCTGCTTATAACACTTTTAAAATATACGACGAAAACAGGAGGGAGAATTATATTTATTACAATTTAATAAAATAAGTAAAGTATCATTTAATTAATTATATATTTAAATATTTACACTAAAAGAATCGGAGATCAGGGCAAATTCTAGTGTTCGAAAAAAAGTTGTTTACAAGTTCTTCCCCTATTGTTTCCTCATTTTTGCCGCTGCATCCCCGTAGCTGCTTCCGCCGGCCTCCCATTGGCTGCTTCGGACGTCTTCTTTTCCAACAAATGTTTCTTTTTTTAAGGCAATTTCTTTTTAAGGCAATTATCGTTATTTATCGTTAATTTTTGTTTCGATTTTATTGAAAAAAAAAAACGATATGGTGCCTTTAAAAAATGATCTTTATTACTATGCAGTTTTCTATTTAGTCAATATACCTAAGTTCATGTTGCAAATGTAATTATCTCTATCGATTTAGTAGGTGAAATGCAAAAAAAAAAAAAAAAAAATCGACATGATGAAATCTTTATGAAAATTCACATTTTTATTTTTATATTTTCAAGACACACACAGTTTGGGGCGGGACGTTTCACAAGAGAGACATCCACGGCGCCAATTTATAATTGTAACGAATAGTATTTTAATTAAAACATTTTAAAAACACACAGTTTGGAACGGGACGTTTCACAAGAGTGACATCCATGGCGCCAATTTATAATTGTAACGAATAGTATTTGAATTAAAACGTTTTTAAAATATATGCGCACTCGGGTAAAACCCGGGCGTTGCCCGGGCCATTCGTCTAGTTGTTTAGTATAAGTCCTGAAAAGCACCATTTCGTTTGGATAACTTGATTCAAAATGTCATATATTCTTCATTAATTTTTCTCATAACTTCTTTGCTTTTAACTATAGATTTCTATTTGGCCTTGAGGATTCTTATAGAACACCTGATGTCATTGGGGGGTCGGTGGAAGGCTGGTTAAACCGTTTGGTTTTCGACCACTAGGACCCGGGTTCGATTCCCGCATTGGACACTTTTTTCTGTTTAAAAAAAAAAATGCTCCAATGGCCCCCCCGATTCTTGCAAAAGTCCAACCCCACCAGCGAGTGCAAGTAACCAAACCTGGCTCTGGCATTTGTAAGTGCAAAGTCGAACGGCTTTTCACATGTGTAGACATGTGGTGCGCTTACAGTAAAAGGCAATCGTTAACTACCCACCATGATTATCATGGACTGTACCACGTGTACTAGGGATAAGCAAAAAAAAAAAAAAACCTGATGTCAAAAGAGTTAATTTTTTTCTCTCTAACATATTTTACAATGTTGTGGGGGGGGGGTGTTCTCTTGCTAACTAGCGATGGAGATTCATCAAACTTCAAAAATTTATTGTCCAAGATGCTTAATTGAGAGTTAAATCCTAGGTGAAATTAGAGTTATCAATAAAGGATTTTTTGACCAAAATTCACAAAAATTTAAAATAAATAAAAGTTTAATTGATATTTATTTAGGGAATGGGGAAAGTAATCAGAAGTATTCAATTGCATGATAGAAAAATGTATTTTCTTGATTTCATTGTTCTGATTCATCTTTCCTTTTGTTCAATTTTTCACATAATAAATATTTTCTCCCATAAAAGATGTTGTTTACAAATTAGAATGTAACACCTACATTGAAATCTATGATGTATAAAACTACCATGAGATGATAAGGTATAATTTGCATATTAGATAAGTATCAGAATGAAGCATAACCAAGAATACAGTATTATATATTTTTCTGAACACCCTATACATTAAAGTACTCCATTATAAGAATGGTTTCTACATTTATTGAAATCTATATATGTATTTTCTGGATTTGAATTTGTTTCTTTGTGATATTAATCCAAGACAATAATAATAATAAAAATTGGCCACCTATATTCTCAAAATAGATGCAAAAACTATATGCACAATGTATTGACCCTCTCTGAAAACTATCAGACTCTGATTAGAAACAAAACCACAGTACAAGCTTTGGGAAATTGAGAAGGGGCTGACTTGGAGACCATAGTTTGTGGATTTAATTGCTTGTTAGTCCAGAGTAAGGTTTAATTCCACAAAATCCACAAGAGAGCCATACATTTTTCATGAATTTGTCCAAATTCCATCTATATTTTGCCTTTGAATTGGCATTGCATCTAAAGTAGCTCTTAAGTAGACAGAATTATACCCTTATACAATATATGATTGAGTAGAGATAATAAATAAAGCAAACACACAACAATTAAAAATAATAGTAAAAAAAAAAAACATTTTTATTAAAAAAGGTATGGGAAATATAATTTATATTATAAAAATATATAATTGCTATAAACATATAGATAGATATATCTAAACACAACAACAAGGCTTTGGTTTAGTCCACACAAGGGGAGATTACATACAATTCCTATATGCAAATATAGATGTAAAGAGCATAGAAAAGATATTGTGTACTAAAATCTGAACATATATATATATATTCCTATGAACACTGATCATGTTAATGGATGGCAGTTTTACTGTAGAATCTTGTTTATATTGCACCAATGGTCATCTAAAAGGAATATAGGTTAACGAAGACAATATGTACATATGGTGTCAGTTTGATTCAAGCACTCTCTTATTGGTTCTACTTTTATGTATCTTTAATAAATTTAGTATTATGTCTGAAAAAGAAAGGTTACTTCTGGGCCATCAAGATTGATACAAAAAAAATCGATGTGCCATCTAAAGACTATCCCTGAAAACCTAGCAGATTCAGGTGAGTAACATGACACCAGAATTGGAAATTTCAGAACAGCTAGCTATGGTTTTGAACTATGGCCTTCATCAATCCAGCATAGACTTTGGTTTTTAGAGATTTACTGGGGATTCAAGAAATCTTCAGAATCTTCAAGAAGTCAAGAAAGCTACTGGAAGGTCACTAGATAATCTGCAAGTGATGATCAGTAATAGATTAAATGGGAGAATATTTGTCAATAGAGTTACTTAAAGTTGATTTGATAGACACTAACACAGCCTAGTGGACATGGCATCTGCCAGGTAAGCGGAACAGTGTGGGTTCGATTCCCATCCCTGGACACTATTATTTTTCCGTTTATCATTACCCTTCACAATTAAGGTTAGAAAAATAATCGTTATTTCTCCTGGGAAATAAATTTTGATTTTTCGCTGAAAAGAAACACATGCGGAATAGTATTTCAAATGTTGTTTTACTAACAGAACAAATTGGATAATATTTGTCCATAGAGTCACTTGAGTGTTAACTTGATGAACACAATTAACAACAACAACAACGGGGTAACCATAATGGATGTCTTATGAGTCTCATTTGAGATGCCACATTCCAGGCACATATAGATTGCAGAGATGGCCAATAGATGGCACTCATTTTTTTTTAAACATCTATTTTGATAGCAGAAGAAACCTTTCTTTTTGATCAATATCTTTCTTCCAAAACAATCTTCATTTAGTATTTTGGTTTAGATAGAATTGAACTTGTCTGCCGCACACAAACATGTTTACTATGTTGTGTGGGTTATAATTACTCTTATTAAAAAGAAAAATAATAATAAATGAATCATGATTAGGTTCATAATCTGATTGCTTACCCTTTTTTTTATCCTTTTGCAACCTCAGAAAAATAAATTTAGTATCAGTTGATTCACATTCATGTAGATTATCCATTGGTAAAATATCTCTCAAAATAGAATATAGGTTCTAAAAAAGCTCTGGTTTTATATTGAAAAAAAAAAAAAATTGCTTTGGTATCATCGTTCTATAGTACAGTAAAAAAACAAATATACACACTCATGGACAAAACTTGAGGAAATTGTACCTTTTAGCATGTATATCGGGATTCAGACAATAACTCTGAAAGATATTACAGTGACCTTTATTGAAGACACATGAGATAACCAAGTGTGAACAAAATTATCTCTGTCTTATTAAAAAAAAAAATGGATGACTGGCAACATCAAAATATGAAATTTCCTTAAGTTTTGTCGATGAGTGTATATTATAAATGCATAAACAATATATATAAACACCATATTTAAAAAAATATATATATATATAGAAGAAAACTATAATACACAAGAATATATATTTTAAAAACATTTTTGCATAATGCAAGCCTAATTTGCATATTACATTGTCAAAAAATGGAAGAAGAATTTTTTTTTTTTTAAGTTTAGCTTCAAGTTCTTCAAAGAACAACAATAATTTATAGAAAAGGGGCATGTCGTTTATAAGCTTACAAAAAAATTACTTGGTCCCATGCATCAATTCATTATTTTACATGTTTTTAAATCTGATCTAATTGTAAAGATATTTTGAAGTATAAAAATCTCTGATTGTACAAATAGAACAAGGCAAGGATGGTTAGTACAAAACAAGCTTCAAAGTAGACCAACCAATCATTCACTAGACTTGAAGAAACAAGAGAAACTGACAGAATGAGAGTTCATCACTCAACTCCCAGTGTAATGAAAGAAAACTAAGAATAAACTACTAAGAATCTGTTTTTAAGCTGAAACTTGCTGTGTGACTAAAAATGGCTAGAACAGTTAACAGCAGTCTTCTAAGGTACCTTTACAAAAAGAGAAGAGCAGGAATAAACTAGGTGGATGATATTATCTCAAAAATTAAAGCTCTCTATTTACATATTGATAAAAGTGTTGTTATTGTTGTTTCTTATCCCCTTGTGTAAAGATTACACAAATTCCATGAGTTCACGATCTCATGGAATGGGGTGTAGGGGTGCAGCTTTTGTTGATCATGGCACCATGATTCAGGCACACTTTGGTGAAAGTCTGACTTTGCCTGTAATTTGAGACCATTCCTAACATGGAAGCAGATGCCTTTGCTGCCGACTCTAACATGAGTACAGACACAGCTCCTCTGTATCCCTGGGGTCAGTTAACCGGGTTAGTTGATCTCAAGATTTTTAAAGAGATTTGATAAAAGTATTTAATACAAGTCAAAGTATAGAGGCATTGGTATTCCCTGTGGTTACTTATGGATGTGAGAGCTGGACTCTCAGAAAAGAAGAAAAATAATTGAAGCCTTTGAAATGCGGACAGGTAGAAAGTTACTCAGGATGCCATGGACAGATATAAAAGAGAGGACAAATATTTGCATATTAAAAGAAAATTATTCCTGTTAGATCCCTAGAATCCCTAATATGTAAACAAACACTGACCTACTTCGGACATATAATAAGAATGAATGGATTATAAAAGATGTTGATGTTGGGAAAAATTCGAAGAAAGAGAGGAAGACCTCCAATAAGCTGGTTAGAAGGGTTCAAGAAAGCTACCGGAAGGTCACTAGATGAGCTGCAAGTATTGGTCCCTAACAAATCAAATTGGAGACTATTTGTCCATAGTGTCACCTAAAGTTGATGAAAATTAACAACAAGATGTACATATATCTATATATATAAAAATGAATGTTTGTATGTTTGTATGTCCGGTATACAAATTCGCAGTAGTTCACTAATTCAAACCAAAATTTCCATACATAGATAAAAAAATACGGGGAAGACGATAGGCTATTTTAAAAAATATATAAATCAATTATTAAAACTATATATTCAAATCTATATAAAACTATATATTCTAAATAGCTCACGAGCAGCGCCCTCTAGAACACGGTGGATCTGATGGCGGGGCGCGCCCATTCGCTGCCTGCGAGCACGTGGCTTCCCTGTGCACGCGCATGCGCCGGGAAGCCACTTGCTCGCCGGCAGCCGACGGGAGCAGTCACTTGCTCGCCGGGAGTCAACGGGCGCAGACATTTACTCGCTGGCAGCCAACGGGCACATGTTTAATGTGTTTGAATAATACATTTAATCATGTAAACCCGGGCGTTGCCCGGGTCATTCGTCTAGTATCCTATATAACTTTGTTTATACTAATTTCTCTCTCCCTATTTTTGTCCACTCATTGCTCTCAGGAGAATCTAAGACTAAAGGTCTTGATTGTGATATTGAATATGACATTGTAGATATCATGGAGAAGGAAAGAGGGGTGCTGTTGGTTTGAAGACCTGGAAGTACCACTCAGTGTGACTTTGCTTCTTTTGGTCTCCTGACATGGAGTGCAGTCACTCCTATGAAGAACAGACGCTACCAATTGATACCTTTCTACATTAGCCGGGTATTTATGACAGTAGCTATATTATCTCTCTGGCACTTATATCGTCTGTGTGTGTATTGTTGTTCATTCGTTTTGTCTTTGTCCCCTGAGTAGATTACTTAAGGCACGTTGTATGTAATTATGTATAATATTATATGCATATAGGTAAAATATGTAAATATAATAATGAACATTTGTATATATATATATATTGTACATCTCGGTGTTTGGTTAATTAGTATGTTACTTCGACCCAAGGGTTTATAGGCCCAAAAGTTTGAGTTTAAGTAATAAAAATAATTATAGAAATGAATCACCTGATTGATCTTTGATTTATATAATATATAAAGGTAAAGTTTGGTAACCATGTGGTATTTGGTATATAGATTTTAAACTGGCGAAACCGCTGGGAGGATTCACCATTGATGAGCCAGGCCCTCCCATTAATTTTACCATTGCAGTAAGGGTAGTATAAATTGTTTAATAAAAAAAAAAAAAAAAAAGAATCATATGCGTCTATAATAGTTGCAAATTTTCATAAATCCTTTATAACTAAGTTTTTTTTTTTTTAATAGGAGTTAATAAATACAGTATATAATAAACTGTGAATGTGCATTTGAGCAAGTTTTAAATTGATCAACAAAAAAAGTTTTTAAAAAATGCTGTGATTTAAATAAAAATAATAAACCTGGGTTGGTTTGTAGATGGAGAAGGGGAAGACAAAAGATAAAAACAACAATCTACCACACCACAAGTATAAATGCAACCTGTGATAATGTCTACAATTTGTATAGTATAGATATATTTTCAAGGTGATAAGATTTCCAGATAATTCTACATGTGATATTGCTGTAACAGCATTGTTAGCATATTAACAGATCCAAGAGTAGTGTCTTAAATGCATTAATTCTTAAGATGGTAACAAGTTTACATATATATGAATAAAGGTCACCTCTCCTGTCAAAATAGACATCAAAGCTAGTGCCATCTAATGACCATCACTACAAACCAGCGGCCTCGGGTCGGTGACAAAGCCACAACACCAGCTTTGGTAAACTGAGTAGTGTCCACATAAAGACCATGGTTTTTGGCTAATGGCCCTCGTCAGTCTAGGGTGTGAGTTTTGATTTCATGAGATCGACAAGGAATTCAAATGTGAAATCTTCATAATCTGCCACTAGTTTGCGACGACAGTCAATAGATTGCATCTAGTTTAGACGTCTATTTTGATGGGAGAGGCGACCGTTATTTTTATAGATTCTTATATCCTTCCAGCAAAATTTCCATCTATATATAAATATATCCATATTTTTTTAATTAAAAAGGTATATATTGGATTAAAATATAATATATATTATATTTTGATCCAAAATATGCCTTTTTTAATTAAAGATATATTTATGGATTGGTCCATTTTTAAAAATATATATATATATTTATATGTATCTATTTGGAGTGCGATGTGTTCTAATATTATTCTGTGTATCTATATACTAAGAAAATGTTAAAAAATTACAAAGTTGTCAAATCACAAGGTGGTTATCAACTACGGCAGTGGTACCAAGGATCTACTCGTAGGCTTCTATGAGGTAGTTCTTAGGTACCAGTCCTACGCAGCCGTCTTTCTCCCCCACCCACCACTGGTACTGGTCAAACTCCTTGCTGACAACACGGATCAGGTCCCCACGGTGGAAGCCTAGCTCATGGCCATCCGTCGGATCACAGTTCCATAGTCCCATGTACCACTCCTCTGGGTTGAAGCCAAGGTCAGGCTTGCTGGATACTACGTGCTCATTCTCCACAAATTCATAGATTCCCTCGTTGTCTGAGGGCAGATTGTCGTCGTAGTGGCTCTCTACACACCCAACACACACATGGCAACCTCAGCAAGAACATGTACTGTGTCACACAACTTTTTCTCACTTTTAGCTAATGATCCAATAGCTAATTTGTCAGATGGAAAACTTGATTTTTCAAATCAAGGGAAGATGAGGCTGTTCTTTAAACCTGATTGTCTAAAAAGAGACAACTTTGATTACAAACATGTTCTAGAGGACCTATCAAGTTACATAATAGAAAGTAGAGGATGAAATACTCCCCTTGATCTCTGTACCAGAGCTTACAAAATGACAATGTGTATATAGGCATACATGGACAAAACTTGTGGAAGTTTCATATTTTAAACATAAACCACTCCTTGTTTGATTATATAACGGCAGAATTTCCATACATATAAATTTGAATGTTCTCCTTAAAAAAAAAATATATACAGTAAAACCCCGCTAATACGAACCCTGGATATAACGAACCTTCCCTTATAATGAACCCACGCCGATTCCCAATTCCATTCCATTGAAAATACCATCGTTATAACGAACTTTGCGATTTTTAGAATAACGAACTACCCCTATAACGAACCTATTTTCGGTCCCAAAATAATAAAATCTATTTAAAATACTATGCTTATAACGAACTTAGAATTGTAATTAAAAAAAAAAATAAAACAACCAAATTTTGAGCATGTTTCAAGCACGCGGATCGCGATTTCAAAACAATAAATTTAGCGGCATTGTTTGTTTTGAATTTTGCACTTTATTTTTGCTGTATGTTGTATAGATTTTAACACATTATACTTTTTATTAAATAGAATATATTTTCATCCATTAAATTTGAAATATAAAAATACAAATGGCTTCCAAAATGAAGAAAACAAAGGCATTTTAAAAACAAAAGCGTTATTTCTTAAAAAAAAAAAAAAAAGAGGCCATTTTCAGAACTTTTCAAAGTGAAACAACACAGGCAAAATGTTAAGAACATATTAAAATAAGAGAATATAACTTTTCTATTATAAAAGATAAAATATAAAGCTATTAAAAATTGTTACAAAGAGGAATCAACCTCAACTTTTGCCGCGATCGCGATCGTACGTTTTAGGGCTAAAAAAAAAAATCCAAATAAATGGTCCCGTGATCAAACAAAAACTATTTTTATGCCATTAACTATGGTGATTTTAAAGTCAGCAATGTTTTGCATGACAGGTTTAAAAAAAAAAAACGAAATCTAGACCTAGAAGAATATGTGGGAAAATGAAATGGAAGAAAAACACCAACTTTATTTGAATGGTGCAATGCTTGAAGAATGCTTTGAAGCAACAAGGTGTTAGAGCCATTTTTCCAAGTAAACAATGTATTATATAATGTGATAATGATGTTTTAAAATCATTTTATATCTTTGAATATATATTTAATAAAAAATTGCCTAGGATTTGTCTTGATTTTTAAATTAGACATAGAGGTGCATGTATGTTAATGATAAGAAGAACCTATCATCTAATGATTTCTATTATTATTCAGTATTAATGTAAGGAAATTAATCAATTAAGGGAATTAAAACAAAGTGACCACTATTAAGAGGAAGCCTCTTCCAGTGTGCATGGCTGTCCTTTAATTATACGGTTTAAAAATTTTGAAAAGTAAAAAAAATGGCCAAACCGTGGCTATAGTGAACCGTGGCTATAGTGAACCAAAAGCTCTGTCCCATTGGGGTTCACTATAGAGGGGTTTTACTGTATATATATATAATAAAATAATAAAAATATACATGCAAAAAGATTCAACTCCTTTAAATTTCGTCCATGAGTGTATATACAATAGAATATATTCTCTTCCTAAGTCCTGTTAACTGCCTCAGTGTGGTGGGTAGGTAACCCTGGACAGGACAGTATGTCTTGTACTCCTGGTAGACATGAAAACTGTCCTACTAAGCCCAGTTAAGTTTTTTTTTTTTTGCTTATCCCTAGTACACGTGGTACAGGCCATGATAATCATGGTGGGTAGTTAGCGACTGCTTTTACTGTAAGCGCAGTCGCTAACTAGCCACCATGATTATCATGGCCTGTACCACTGTACTAGGGATAAGCAAAAAAAAAGCTAAATCTTCACAGACAAAGTACTACCTTGACGTGCCTGCGATGTTCCCACACATCAACAGGAAACACGACCAATTACTCAATCTAAGGTGATAAGCACCACAGGAAATATTCCCAGAATTCCCCACTTCAGTGCTGGATTCTAGCGGTATAACTGACCGTTGGCTGCGGAGAGCTGGCTATGGTGGTCAATGGCGTCAATCCACTCCCTCATGTCGTAGGGGGTCGGGGCGATGAACTGGACACAGGTTGCCATGGGAATAATTATTGGGAGATCTAGATAAAATAGTCTCTAACCAAAGTCTTGGTTGTGTGTGTATTACTTATTATAGTCAATGATATAAATTAGTTTATTACAGCCACTTGTCCAAAATGTAGCTTGGCACATACAGCTCCAGAACACATTTTGGCTTGCATTAGATGCACTAAACAGGACCTTTGGGAGAGGCCGCTGCTTATCATAAAACAGCTCGAGGAGCATGAACTCATGGAATTCATGTAATCTTTACACAAGGGGATAAGAAACAACAACAACAGAACACATTTTAGCTTGCATTAGATGCACTAAACAGGACCTTTGGGAGAGGCCGCTGCTTATCATAAAACAGCTCGAGGAGCATGAATTCATGGAATTTGTGTAATCTTTACACAAGGGGATAAGAAACAACAACAACAGTTTATTACAGTCACAATCATTGGGCTCCCACTTTCTTCAGCCATTGAATAATGGGGGAAGTTCTACTGCATTTTTTAAATTACACATTTTGAGTTTCGGGTTTAACTTTTGGAAGGAGAGTGTAGTACTACAAAGATGTTTATACAACTCAGAGAACACTAATGTAACTATCAACTAAGCATTGAGAGTTCTGCTGATGACAAACCTGGAAGGTTTTCTTGCCAGGGCAGACAAGTTCGAAGCACTGGTTGCGTCGAGCCAGGTCACGGATGGCAGTAGGCGCCGCCCTCGCCTCGTATCCACGCAAGTCAATCTGGCCTTTCTGGTGCTGGTCGGTGAACTTCTCAAAGTAGTACAGCATGCCGTCCTTCACCGCACACCACCGTCTCTGGAATGGGCTCAGCAGTCCCCCCAGTCTCTCTGCGCAGGACGTGCAACTCAATAAAGTTGCATAGTGCCATCGTGCAAAGTTCATTCTCATTCTCAAGTGGATATATTAGGTGTTCAAGAGTTATCACAATATCAACCCACACGTTACAATTTGGAAATTTGTTTTTGAAGTGACTTTCTACCCGTGTTTGATAGATGTCACTACATCATGACACACAGAGAGCCATTGGCAGGCCACAGATGACATTATGTATATAGGAGTTATGCAACTTACCTTTTCCTTTCTTCTCCAGGTAGCCCCACTTCTCACTCTTGACCAACTTCTCTGGTGGAATCAGATGGCCTGGACATCCAGCCATTGTCACACAGTAGGGATTATGCAAGAAAGATCATTCCTTGAAGGTACGTTGCCCAAGTAAGAATTATTTTTTCACTATATTTAAATATAATCCCATTTTATTACTAGAATCTAAGAGCTTCAAATGCACTTTGTGCTGCAATAAAGAATTTTGCCACAACACTAAACATTTTATTGTCCGACCCTAGAGGAGGAGGAGAGAGAGAAATTCTCCGTCAAAAGATTGGTTATAAAAATAAGTCACCATATGTTCTAATGAAAAAATTATTAGTAAAAAGGAAACCCATGCCTTAGCTTTTCACAAATTCTGGAAAACAGCACAGACAATAGGCGTAACACAGATGATAGATCCAACTTGAAGAAAGGTTGATGTTTATCTCAACTTTCTGTAGATAACTGTTATGTTTACTTCTATTTACATATCTGGGAGAATCCTGTATGGGACAAGTGTCCTTAATAAAGGATTTTTGTTGTTGTTGATTCCTTGAAAGGATTTTATATAAACATGTGTTCAGCTTAGGGTCCTACTGGTACCTATCACCAGTCGGCAAAAAAAAAAAAAGGAGGTGAAGTGAATCCTACTAGGCGGGTGAGTTCTTGTGAATGTTTACATTTTATAAATAAACAGTCATTCTAATATACAAATATATATTTTTCTACTAATAAGATACAGTAGAAATACCTCTCTGTATACATCTAGTTGCAGAGCTAAAGTGTCCTTTAGAGATAGGTGTCTTCTTACTGGAGAGTTGCTAATTGGTAAAAAAAGGTCATTTTGACGATGAAAACTGTCCTTTATAGAGAAATGTCTTCTAGAAAAAGTGTCATCTCATTTAAATAACTCTAATATATAAAGGTTATAAGTTACAATTTGGATTATAGATTATAAACACAAGGTAATAAGACCAAATCCAAATAAATAAATAGTGTGTTTATTGGATTTGGTCTTATTATCTTGTGTTTAATATATAAAGGAATTTTATTTATTTTTATAATAAAAAAAACATCCACAGATGGGACCAACTTACATTCATTGAGATTATCGTCGATGTTGGGTTTCATGTTGTCCAATGGAGAGGTTTCCACCATCCCTCCGCCGAATAAACCTGCACGACACCAAGTTGGTAAACATCCGAACATACCAAGCTGGTATAAACATCACCAAGAACAACACTTCACTGCTTGCTCCCCTCTCTGTTACATAAAGTTATGTTGAATGAACCATTATATAAAAACAATGAAATTTTTTTTATAATCCGACTAGCAAATAGAACCTTTAAACATTAATAAGTAAACATTTTATAAGGCATTTTTAACATAAATGTATAATAGTATCTAATTATATGACTAATTTCTTATTGGCAAGATTTATTATATTGTGTTTTTCCTGTAGAAGGGGGCTATCATACCTGAAAGCCCGAGTTTTGAAAAAAAAAATTATCCCTGGAAGCCTAATGTTTTCACCTTAATTTTATAAGGTATGAATATGATATGGCACACAATTTGTATTATAGATTATAAACACAAGGTTAATAAGACCAAATTCAAATAAATAAATAAATAATGTGTGACGTTTCAGTAACACATGATAATCTGAAACTATACATTACTCCTCAAATACTTGGATACTGTTAGACTGATTGCATTGGAACTGAATCCATAAGTAATCCATAGCACTACAAATGGGATGAATATAAAATGTGGGCATCACAAAGAGGGATGTATTTAATCAAATTAACAAGTAATCCAAGGTCAAATTTCTTCACTATTTTTATTTCTCTAGCTTTCTCTGGCCAACATGTTCTTTAAAAGTAGAACTAGAAGGATGACTAACTATACAGTAAAACCCCTCTATAGTGAACCCCAATGGGACAGAGCTTTTGGTTCACTATAGCCACGGTTTGGCTATTTTTTTTTTACTTTTCAAAATTTTAGACTGTATAATTAAAGGACAGCCATACACACTGTAAGAGGCTTCCTCTTAATAGTGGTCACTTTGTTTTAATTCCCTTAATTAACCAATTTCCTTACATTAATACTGAATAATAATAGAGATCATTAGATGATAGGTTCTTCTTATCATTAACACACATTGTCCTCTATGTCTAATTTAAAAATCAAGACAAATCCTCGGCAAAGTTTTATTAAATATATATTCAAAGATATAAAATGATTTTAAAACATCATTATCACATTATATAATAAATTGTTTACTTGGAAAAATGGCTCTAACACCTTGTTGCTTCAAAGCATTCTTCAAGCATTGCACCATTCAAATAAAGTTAGTGTTTTTCTTCCATTTCATTTTCCCACATATTCTTCTAGGTCTAGATTTCGTTTTTTTTTTTAATCTGTCATGCAAAACATTGCTGACTTTAAAATCACTATAGTTAATGGCATAAAAATAGTTTTTGTTTCATCACGGAACCATTTATTTGGATATTTTTTTTTTTAGCCCTAAAACGTACGATCGCGATCGCGGCAAAAGTTGAGGTTGATTCCTCTTTGTAACAATTTTTAATAGCTTTATATTTTATCTTTTATAATAGAAAAGTTATATTCTCTTATTTTAATATGTTCTTAACATTTTGCCTGTGTTGTTTCACTTTGAAAAGTTCTGAAAATGGCCTTTTTTTTTTTTTAAGAAATAACGCTTTTGTTTTTAAAATGCCTTTGTTTTCTTCATTTTGGAAGCCATTTGTATTTTTATATTTCAAATTTAATGGATGCAAATATATTATATTTAATAAAAAGTATTATGTGTTAAAATTTATACAACATACAGCAAAAATAAAGTGCAAAATTCAAAACAAACAATGCCGCTAAATTTATTGTTTTGAAATCGCGATCCGCGAGCTGAAACTGCTCAAAATTTGGTTGTTTTAATTTTTTTTAATTACAATTCTAAGTTCGTTATAAGCATAGTATTTTTGATAGATTTTATCATTTTGGGACCGAAAATAGGTTCGTTATAGGGGTAGTTCGTTATTCTAAAAATCGCAAAGTTCGTTATAACGATGGTATTTTCAATGGAATGGAATTGGGAATCGGCGTGGGTTCGTTATAAGGGAAGGTTCGTTATATCCAGGGTTCGTATTAGCGGGGTTTTACTGTAGTTAGTTGGATGCTCTAATGGTCCCCCCGATTCTTGCAAAAATCCAACCCCACCAGCGAGTGCAAGTAACCAAACGGGGCTTTGGCACATTTGTAAGTGCAAAGTCAAACTGCTTTTCACATGTGTAGACATGTGGTTGCGCTTACAGTAAAAGCAGTGGCTAACTACCCACCATGATTATCATGGCCTGTACCACATGTACTAGGGATAAGCAAAAAAAAAAAAAAAAGTTAGTTGGAAGTCATACGTCTAGTTGCTCCTGTTGAAGAGTATGTTGGCCAGAGAAAGCTAGAGAAATAAAAAATAGTGAAGAAATTTGGCCCTGGATTACTTGTTGATTTGATTAAATTGATTTCCAGACTTAAGTCCGATCATCTACGGACAATGACAGAATGGTTGCAAGGTTTTCCCACTATGTACTAAGTGCAATTCTCAGCCTGCAACCCCAAGACATATTATAGACTGTATTGACTCATCCATTGATGAGCTCTACTCTTCCCTGGCAGACACCATCAAAAGTCTCAAGCTTTACAAGCTTGAGTGGAGATAAGAAAGAAGAAGAGACATCATCAATAAGCTATACAAGATTAATACCTTAGTGTGATTGAGTGGAGATAATAAAGAAGAAGAGACACCATCAATAAGTTATACAAGCTTGATACCTTAGTGTGATTGAGTGGAGATAAGAAAGAAGAAGAGACACCATCAATAAGCTATACAAGCTTGATACCTTAGTGTGATTGAGTGGAGATAAGAAAGAAGAAGAGACACCATCAACAAGCTTTACAAGCTTGATACCTTAGTGTGATTGAGTGGAGATAAGAAAGAAGAAGAGACACCATCAACAAGCTTTACAAGCTTGATACCTTAGTGTGATTGAGTGGAGATAAGAAAGAAGAAGAGACACCATCAATAAGCTTTACAAGCTTGATACCTTAGTGTGATTGAGTGGAGATAAGAAAGAAGAAGATTAAATTGTAAAGTCAGGGATGTATGAACATGTATTACAAAAGGGTTGTGTCCCACCAGTTGTGTGAATTACCAGGGAGAGGTTTCATGGGCACATAGGGAGCAGGTGAGGGGGGAGTGAGCTGCAGCTGGGGATGGTGCTGGCAGAGGGACTGTAGCTTGGATTGAATAGACTCCCGTAGGGACACCTGGGAGGGCCGGCTGTCCTGGCTCTCCTGCAGGTATCTCTGGACCTCTGAGTACACAGGGAGTTAACACACAGCTAGATGAGCTCAACTCTGTAGGGGAGTTGTAGAGTGAAAGAACAATGATTAAAGGAATACTTCACCAATGATGAGATATACACTAGAACTACCTCTCTGTAAAGGACAACATCTAATTGCAGAGCCAAAGTGTCCTTTTAAGGAGAAGTATCCTCTTTCTGGAGAGTTACTAAATAGTAAAAATGGTAATTTTGCAAATGAAAACTGTCCTTTATAGAGAGTTGTCTTCTAGCACGAATTTCTTCTCTTGGAGGTTCTACTGTAGATGGAAATTTTTGCCGGGATGAAATCAATCTAAAATATTCTATTGGATTTTTTTGTGGATTTTATCAAATAAAGTCTGCCCTGGACTGACTAGAGTCATTAGCCTGAAATCATGGTCTCCAGGTGGATGCTAGTTAGAAGGGTGATGACTGATGAGATATAGATGGAAATTTTGCTGGGAGGAAATCAACCTATAAGATTTGATCCCTTGTGGATCTCATGGAATAAAGTCCGCCCTAGACTGATGAGAGTCATTAGCCTGAAATCATGGTCTCCAGGTGGATGCTAGTTAGAAGGGTGATGACTGATGAGATATAGATGGAAATTTTGCTGGGAGGAAATCAACCTATAAGATTTGATCCCTTGTGGATCTCATGGAATAAAGTCCGCCCTAGACTGATGAGAGTCATTAGCCTGAAATCATGGTCTCCAGGTGGATGCTAGTTAGAAGGGTGATGACTGATGAGATATAGATGGAAATTTTGCTGGGAGGAAATCAACCTATAAGATTTGATCCCTTGTGGATCTCATGGAATAAAGTCCGCCCTAGACTGATGAGAGTCATTAGCCTGAAATCATGGTCTCCAGGTGGATGCTAGTTAGAAGGGTGATGACTGATGAGATATAGATGGAAATTTTGCTGGGAGGAAATCAACCTATAAGATTTGATCCCTTGTGGATCTCATGGAATAAAGTCCGCCCTAGACTGACTAGAGTCATTAGCCTGAAATCATGGTCTCCAGGTGGATGCTAGTTAGAAGGGTGATGACTGATGAGATATAGATGGAAATTTTGCTGGGAGGAAATCAACCTATAAGATTTGATCCCTTGTGGATCTCATGGAATAAAGTCCGCCCTAGACTGATGAGAGTCATTAGCCTGAAATCATGGTCTCCAGGTGGATGCTAGTTAAAAGGGTGATGACTGATGAGATATAGATGGAAATTTTGCTGGGAGGAAATCAACCTATAAGATTTGATCCCTTGTGGAGATCTTATGAAATAAAGTCCGCCCTGGACTGACAAGGGTCATTAGTCCAAAACCATGGCCTCCAAGTTGCGCTTCTCAGTTTACCAAAGCTATAGTTGTGGCATTGTCACCGATCTGAAGTAGTTAGTTTGTGGTTTTTTTTTTGACGTCTATTTTGAAGGGAGACTTCTACTTTTGTATTGTTGGATGAGATAGGTTCCCTATATATACCGTCTTCCAAATTCATTAATTCAACACCACAAGGAATAAGAATTTTCTGTTGAATTAAAGTCAGTGTTAAATTATTGCCAGTTAAAGTAAATAGCCAGTTTGAGATTTGATTTTAAAAAAAAAGCTGTTGAATTAGGCCTTGGACTATAGTTAGCAGAATATTAAAGAATTCTACTAAAAAAAAAAACAAATTCTGTTTCAAATTTTTAAAGTTCTTCTGTTGAGGAATTTTTTGCATAATATTTTTCTTTTTAAATTATCCTATTGTATAATTATACAAGGTCACATGGAGACTAAATTCATAGATGAAATGGAGAATTTGCATAAGATAAAAGTCTTAATAAAGGAAATATGCAGGACTTTTGCTTATCCCTAGTACACGTGGTAAAGGCCATGATAATCATGGTGGGTAGTTAGCGACTGCTTTTACTGTAAGTGCACCACATGTCTACACATGTGAAAAGCAGTTCGACTTTGCACTTACAAATGTGCCAGAGCCCTGTTTGGTTACTTGCACTCGCTGTTGGGGTTGGACTTTTGCAAGAATCGGGGGCCATTGAAGCATTTTTTTTTTTTAAACAGAAAAAAGTGTCCAATGTGGGAATCGAACCCGGGTCGTAGTGGTCGAAAACCAAACGGTTTAACCAGCCTTCCACTTTATACTTTATAACGTATCACAAATAATCCCTATTTTTTATTTTATTTTTATTTATTGTTACAAAAGCACGAAGTCCAAAGGACTATTGTGCTGTGCTAGTATTATTTACCTATATATAATTAATTATTTACACGATGGATTAGTATTGTTTTGTAAATTATTGTACAAATAGTTCTAAACTTAACAAAGTTCTCATAAGATAGAGTATATACACAAAGAGAATTTGGTAATGTTTTAAAGTATCTACATACAATTTGATTAGTCAGAGGGCAAGTTAAAAGAAGATGCTCTGGTGATTCAACATCTAACACACAACATTTTTTATTTTATAATACATCGAACTATGGCTATAACGAACCATGGCTATATAGTGAACCAAAGGTTCATTCCCATTGGAGATTGCTATAGAGGGATTTTACTGTATATATTTAAACAACAACAACAACAAAAAAAGACATATCCTGACTGCTCACATGATTATTTTTGATGACAGAGCACCATCTAGTGGAACAAATATTAACTAAATGTTGATTTAGTTTTGTTCCATAATAATTGGCCAATCAATTTTATTGATAAAATGGATTTCTTGCTGTTGACGCTCATCAGCGTGGTGTAGGCTGTACCTCAACAACCAGGAAAATTGGTCTAAAAGGCTTCCTGAGAAATCAAGAAAGTGTAGTTAAGGATAAATTTGTGTAATTACACTAAAGATGTGAAAAAGGGAGAAAAATAAAAAGGTCAGGTGTTGATCTTTAAAAAAAAATAAATAAATACTGGAAAAATATCTAAAAATTGAAGAATTCTTATCTAAAATCAAGAGCATCGGCTTTGAAGAATTCTTAACCTAACCTTATTTAACCCATTTGGCATTTTATAATCTTAATAATTCCCACATTAGGCACTTTTTTCTGGTTAAAAAAAAAAATGCTCCAATAACCCCCTATTCTTGCAAAAGTCCAACCCCACCAGCGAGTGCAAGTAACCAAACGGGGCTCTGGCACATTTGTAAGTGCAAAGTCGAACTGCTTTTCACATGTGTAGACATGTGGTGCACTTACAGTAAAAGCAGTCGCCTTTTACCCACCATGATTATCATAGCCTGTACCATGTGTACTAGGGATAAGCAAAAAAAAAAATAATAATAAAAAATAATCTTAATAATTTTGGAGACCAATGAACAGAATTTGGATCAATGTTTCACGTAATACCTTAAAAATGATTTTTTTTTTTTACCATATGTTACTATATTAGTAATATGCAAATAATAGCTATGACCCTATCAGCAACTGTGATATCATAATTCATGTAATATGAACAATAAGGTGGACAGCTAATGGTAAAATAGCCATCATTAGATTGAAAACATATAAGCTAATATAGCCATTGAGCAACATAACAATGTCTCTCATCAAATCAATGTATTTTATATTTATAAATCAGAACATATTTTTTAAATGTGAAGTGTCAATTGTGAATGTATTTTAAAATGTCCAATTTTAAATATATAAAAAACACACATCATTAATTATATTTATTTAAAAAAGTGTCTTTAAATGCATTTTAGGCTTGTTTTTCATTCATAACGTATTACACGTAGAATAATTTGGTAATTAACACTGTGAAAAAACTTTAAATAGCACCCCGTAACCACGTTGGCATGGCATGTAAAATAAAATTTCTAAATTTATTTGAAATGCGTAAAAGTTTTTAAATTAATAAATTAACGTATACTTTTTCATCATTCTGTTTAATTGGCAAATATTGATAAGGGCGATGACTTGTCAATTAGCAGTTTCACTTTATACCTTCTAAAATTTCCTTAACGTCATCAAGCAGGGACATTTTAACAAAATACTAAATTTATATTTAAAATAAATTAGCTGTTTTAAATAATATATTTAAGACAAAAAATATATATTTAAAAGCCTGTCACATTTAACAACCGAATTTTTTTAATCCCTTGTTTACAAAATATTGGGTTTATTTATAGAATTTTTATTGCTTTTTTAAAACCAAAAGACCTTGATAGATTGTATCTTTATCTAAATGAAATAAGATATTTTCAAAATAAATAAATGATTCAATAAAATTTATAATCAATATTGGGAGATTTATCACCTATATATATTTAAAAGTGTTTTTTTTTTTTTTTTATATTCATAATGCCAAACTAATATAACTTGAAAAGTAAACTAAAAATACACAATTTATGATGCGAATAATTATATATATACATATTTTCAAATATTTACATTAATTAATATATTATAAAAAAATAATAAAATATAAAAAATTTTATTCATTGAAAATATATTCGAGATCCCAATTTAAAAAGATTGACCTCTATGGTTCACCTAAAATAATAACAAATATTCTTGTAGATACGAAAGAGTGTGAAGTATATAAATAGTAGTAAATTTTAGTTGATATAATTATGATTACTCAACAAATAGTTCGTTCTATTAATTTAGGAAAGGTATGATTCATCGTTATAAAAATATATTTTGTCCATTTTTAGTCTACTCAAAGTCAGATAATTATGTATGACTTTCATAATGTTTTATATATATTTCTAAATATAAATATTCAAAAAATGATAAAATAAAAAAAGAACTTATAATACCTTTTCACATAATTTGCATACATGATAAACATTCTTGTTAAATGAATAAGCTTAGATGTAGAAAAACTTTATACAGTAATCCCTCTTTAAGACGAACTCAACGGGAGAACGAAATACCCTTTTCGTCTTAAAGAATATATACCGAATTCGTATTAGACGAATTGAATTCGTGGTATCCGGGGGTTGTACTTATGAACTACTGATGAGTAAGAAAACTACATTTCTGAGGAATAACGAATAAATTTATTTGAAAACAATATTAATGAAAATATTTTATAATTTTAAGGAACAACAATTATGTATGTACATAAAGTATTTTATTTTAAAAGATAATATGGATAATATAATCACAATGTAAGGCAATAACATGAGAATATAAGTTTATTTTAAAACACAAATAAAAAAGAACAACAAAAGAAACAACTTACATAATATACTTGGTACATACAATGTTTATGTGTATGCAGCATATGCAGTATGCATAGAGTATCCTATATCTGGGTTTTCTCTGCAGGCTTCAGAAAGTCTGTTATAGTTTTTTGGTGGTATTTGATTGGGCACTGTTTGAGACACTCCCTTCTTATTTTATCCAGGTCATCTTCAAAATGACCGCTCCTTGGCTGCTGGCTGGCAGGGGTCACCATGGCCCCTACATTTATCAGTCGAGAAAAACAGCAATACTGGCACAATAGAGTCGAAATTTTCCACTGATTGAGTACATGGAACGACCCCAAGGGGATGGTTTCATAGAAAATGAGTCATCATAACAAACAAAGGACGAATGTTTACACAAAAGACAAAGAGAGCCAATACTTGATATCAACGGCGTTTTTGTTGTTTTCATAGTTTATTGTTTTACCTATAACTCGCCTTTAAAAACATATTAGAATTCGTTTTAACCGATTGATTAGTTCTGCTGGGGGCTAAATTTAATTCGTATTTCGTCATAACCGAATATTTCGTCTTAACCGGCAAAATCTCTTTGGAAAGCATTGAAATTTAACGGGGGAAAAGAAACAGTTCGCGCAAACCGAGAGTTCGTATAATCCGAGTTCGTGATAACGAGGGATTACTGTAGTATCTTAATATCCTTTAACCTAGTTTTACAGTTAATGGTGTAAACATGATTGCTTACAACCTCCTACGCACAATGTTGACCACCCATATTCCTCATGATAATGATATTTTTAGAATATTAATCTGTAAAACATCCCAAATGTCAAATAGAATCAAAATTTAGGGCAGACAATACTTATAATACATTTCCTATTTTTGTATATCCCAGGTAGTTTGCGCTCCAGGAACCTGGGTTATAAATATCTCTTTGTATACAGAAAAAGTTCAGCCCCTAAGAGAGAGAGAGAGAGAGAGAGACCATATCTTATACCTAATGCTCTGCTGATAAATCACAATTTGGATTATAGATTATCATATGATGATGGTGACAATGCTGTTGCTGAAACATCACACACTAATAAATTATTTCGATTAGGTCTTATTTTCTTATACCTAATACTCTGATATTTAAAATGTTCATATGATCCGTCAGGATATGCCTTTTTTTGTGGGTTTTTAATATCAGCACCTGACCTTTTTTCTATATTTCCCTTTATTTTTTCACATGAACAGCACATTTATGCAAATTTGGCCATAAAAACTCATTTCTTGGATAAATTTTTGGTCAATGAGGTACAGTCTGCTTCATGCTGACGAGGGTCAACAGCCTGAAAAACATCCCAGTTGACTTTTCTTGATTTTTATCAAGAAAATAAACTAACCAAATAATCAGGGAACAAGTTAAATCAATGTTTAGTTGAATTTTGTTCTACTAGATGGCGCTCTGTCATCTAAAATGATCATGCGTGGTCAGGATATTATTTTTTGTCTTTAAAATATTCTTTTATATATACAGTAGAAACTCCCTGTAAAGGACAACACCTAATTGCAGAGCCAAAGTGTCCTTTAGGGAGAGGTTTACTCTTACCGGAGAGTTGCTAAATTGTAAAAATGGTAATTTTGCAAATGTGAAAACTGTCCTTTGTAAAGAGTTGTCCTCTAAAGGAAGGTTCTACTGTATGTGAAAGTTAGTCAAATTAAGGAAAAGAATAATCTCTAGAATAAGCTAATGTTTCATGGTTTGTGCCATCTATCAGAATAAATATTAACCTTTTTTTTTTTTTTTTTTTTAAATTAGAATTCTGTTTCGATTGTTGATACAAACCATCAGCAACTTTAAATTGCACAACCTGGAGTTGCTTTTCTTCTCAACAAGAAAAGAATCTGCACAAATTGGAGCCGGGTCAGCTTAGACCATTGATATACAATAGAACCTCCCTGTAAAGGACAACACCTAATTGCAGAGCCAAAGTGTCCTTTAGGGAGAGGTGTCCTCTTACTGTTGAGTTGCCAAATTGTAAAAATGGTATTTAAGAAAATAGATGTGAGAAAAAGAACTCACCCTTTTAATGCAGTGTTTTCTCTACTTCTTGAAGTAGAGGAGAGCTTCAGATCCTGAACTCTTTAAAATAGAATCTTCAAGTGATGGCTTAGCATCAACATTGATATTCACTTTGGAATTCATTTTCTTCAGCTCATAGGAAGAATAACTTCTTTTTTTTTTTATTAATTAATAATATAATCTATATAATAGAATATTAATTAATTAATATATTCTTAACTCCATTGAAGTCTATAAAATTGATAAGGCACAATTTTATAGACTTCAATGGATGTAAAAATAGTAATTCTGACAATGAAAACTGTCCTTTGTAGAGAGGTGTCCTCTAAAGGGAGGTTCTACTGTATAAAGAAGGAACAAAACCAGATTCACCAAGTACAAAACTGCGTAGGCCATCCCCAGCATAGAGCGAAATGTTACAAATATTATTGAATTGATAGAGGAATTCAGACAATATTACCACTCATACTAGCAATGCATTTGTCTTATTGATTACAAATTTTACTAAAGAGAAACGCAGAAGTGTTAATGTATTGAAAGGTATTGGGGGATGTGAACAAGATATATATAAATACAGTTAAACCTGTCTATAGTGCCCCCTCTAAATAGCACCTTCCTCTCTATAGCTCCCGGTTTTAAAGATGTAGTACGATGCGATTTACATTAAAAGTGACCTGTCTATAGCACCCTATTTTGGTGAGTCCCAAGAGGGGGGGCGCTATAGACAGGTTTAACTGTATATTAGGAGAGTAAACTAAAAACCAAATTATTGAGATTTTTGTGACATTTTTGTAACAAGGCTGTTACCAAAACGTTACAAACATTCCAATAATTTGACATTGTTACCTTTAATTTATAAACTAAATTGCTACCTCTTATCTCATTTGGCATAAGGTACATTTCACAATAAGACTTAGGACTAGCTGTTCTTCTAAACCTATTTGTTGAACGGACCAATGCTCTAGTTATGTAAATAATGAGCTTTCAAAGCATATCCTTGATTTACACCACAAGATATTGATACGGTAGAACCTCCATGAGAGGACACTCACGCTAGAGGACACCTCTCTATAAAGGACAGTTTTCATTGTCAGAATTACCATTGTTACTATTTAGCAACTCTCCGGTAAGAGGACACCTTCTCTAAAGGACACTTTGACTCTACAATTAGGTGTTGTCCTTTACAGAGAGGTAGTTCTACTGTAACAGAGAATTGGCCAAAATTCTTAAATGAAATTAACCCTGTTAGAACCTCCTAGAATCCTAAATGTGTAAAATTATAACTATATTTTTAGCGCTACTTTTCTTTTCAAATAAATACACCCATACCTCGCTTTGCGTCGGGGTTACGTTCCAAAAAAACACGACGCAAAGTGAAAATATGTGAAGGCGCAATCAAAAACAAAGGTGTTGCCATATTTTAGGAAAAAAAAAAATTAAAGACTCGAATCCAAAACAACGCAACTTCGAAAATCTAACGACGCACAATGAAAATCAGTAAAAATTAAGCAGCGACGCAACTTCGAAAAAAATGCAAAACGAAATGACGCAAAGCCAGGTATTGGTGTATAATTAAAACCTATTGTGCTACAGCCCTTGAACTGCAATGGTACAAATTGAAAGAGAGAGAGAGAGTGGGTTTTATAGGAAGTTTTAATTATACAGTTAAATATAGCGCCCCCTCTCTATAGCGCCTGATTTTAAATACGTAGTACGATGCGATTTACATTAAAAGTGACCTGTCTATAGCCCCCCCCCCCTCTATAGCACCCTATTTTAGTGAGTCCTAAGAGGGGGCGCTTAAGACAGGTTTAACTGTATATTTGAAAAGTAGCACTAAAAATATAGTTATAATTTTCATCGATAGTGGGCCCTCTAGGTTGTTGATTGTATTTTAAAATCCCAAATATGCAAATAAAGAATGACCTACTTCGGACACCTAATGAGAGCAATTAGAAAAGATTATAAAAGATGTTGATGTTGGGATAATAAATAGAATTGAGGAAGAGACCTGCAATGAGCTCTCTAGGAGTCAAGAAAGCTACCAGATGAGCTGCAAATGATTGTCTCTAACAAATCCAATTAGAGAATATTTGTTCATAGTGTCACCAAAAGTTGACTTGATCATCTCTAACAGAACAAACTGGGGAATATTTGTCCATAGCATCACCAAAAGTTGACTTGATGGTCCCTAACAGATCACATTGGATAATATTTATCTATAGTGTCACCAAAAGTTGACTTGATCATCTCTAACAGAACAAACTGGGGAATATTTGTCCATAGCATCACCAAAAGTTGACTTGATGGTCACTAACAGATCACATGGATAATATTTATCTATAGTGTCACCAAGAGTTGACTTGATCATCTCTAACAGAACAAACTGGGGAATATTTGTCCATAGCATCACCAAAAGTTGACTTGATCACCTCTAACAGATCACATTGGATAATATTTATCTATAGTGTCACCAAAAGTTGACTTGATCATCTCTAACAGAACAAACTGGGGAATATTTGTCCATAGCATCACCAAAAGTTGACTTGATCACCTCTAACAGATCACATTGGATAATATTTATCCATAGTGTCACCAAAAGTTGACTTGATCATCTCTAACAGAACAAACTGGGGAATATTTGTCCATAGCATCACCAAAAGTTGACTTGATCACCTCTAACAGATCACATTGGATAATATTTATCCATAGTGTCACCAAAAGTTGACTTGATCATCTCTAACAGAACAAACTGGGGAATATTTGTCCATAGCATCACCAAAAGTTGACTCGATGGTCACTAACAGATCACATTGGATAATATTTATCCATAGTGTCACCAAAAGTTGACTTGATCATCTCTAACAGAACAAACTGGGGAATATTTGTCCATAGCATCACCAAAAGTTGACTTGATCACCTCTAACAGATCACATTGGATAATATTTATCCATAGTGTCACCAAAAGTTGACTTGATCATCTCTAACAGAACAAACTGGGGAATATTTGTCCATAGCATCACCAAAAGTTGACTTGATCACCTCTAACAGATCACATTGGATAATATTTATCCATAGTGTCACCAAAAGTTGACTTGATCATCTCTAACAGAACAAACTGGGGAATATTTGTCCATAGCATCACCAAAAGTTGACTCGATGGTTCCTAACAGATCACATTGGATAATATTTATCTATAGTGTCACCACACAAAAGTTGACTTGATCATCTCTAACAGAACAAACTGGGGAATATTTGTCCATAGCATCACCAAAAGTTGACTTGATCATCTCTAACAGATCACATTGGATAATATTTATCTATAGTGTCACCAAAAGTTGACTTGATCATCTCTAACAGAACAAACTGGGGAATATTGGTCCATAGCATCACCAAAAGTTGACTCGATGGTCACCAACAACAACATATTATGACAATGTTTTGTGCTACAGAACCTCCCGGCCGTCCGGCTCCTCATCTCTCGTGCCCAGAGCTCCTCCTCCTCAGCTTCTGGGGAGAAAACTGGTTAGAGCACAGATTGATCTACCTTTATGCAACTTGTAGCTCAGGATGTAACTAAGGTCACACCACATATTCCTTCTATATATATTTTTGTTGGACCAATATACAACCCAATTTCTTTAATTCAATATCCAAAGGGATCAGAATTTTCGGTTGAATCTTCTTCTTTCTTATCTCCACCCAATCATATTAAGGTATCAAGCTTGTGGATCTTGAGACTTTTGATGGTGTCTGCTGGGGATGAATGAGCTTATCAATAGATGAGCCAATACAGTAATAATGTGGTTTGGGGTTACAGGTTGACACTTAGTATATAGTGGGAAAACCTTGCAACCATTCTAGAAAGTCATTTTTTTTTTGCTTATTCCTAGTAAACGTGGTACAGGCCATGATAATCATGGTGGGTAGTTAGCGACTGCTTTTACTGCAAGCGCACCACATGTCTACACATGTGAAAAGCAGTTCGACTTTGCACTTACAAATGTGTCAGAGCCCCGTTTGGTTACTTGAACTCGCTGGTGGGGTTGGAATTTTGCAAGAATCGGGAGCCATTGGAGCATTTTTTTTTTTTAAACAGAAAAAAGTGTCCAATGCGGGAATTGAACCTGGGTCGTAGTGGTCGAAAACTAAACAGTTTAACCAGCCTTCCACCGACCCCCCTGGAAAGTCATTGTCCATAGATGACTTAAGTCTGGAAATCAAAGACTGCTGTTTCCTTGGTACTTGTCCCTCCTGCTCTGTACCAGTCATGTGCAACAGTAGTTTTCCATTCTTGATGGTATGGAGGAAGTCTCTTTCGTCTAGTTGGGTGTCAGATTTTCTGGCCTCAGGGTGGCCAAGAGCTCCAGAGAGTCTGCCAGTTCATTTTCAGGATTTCCGACATTTTTAATAATAATAAATTTTTTTTTTTCAAAGTTGTATGTTGTTGGCATTGTTTTCAAATCTTACACATTCATAATTCCACAGACACACCTTGTAGTGTCAAAACACTCATTGAAAATATCACTGTCTATGGGGGTCAGTGGATGAGTGGATTAAACCATTGGTTTACAACTGATATGACCCGGGATCAAATCCCACATTGGTCACTTTTTTCTAATTAAAAAAAAAAAAATGCTCCAATGGCCCCCGATTCTTTGCAAAATTCTAACCCCACCAGCGAGTGCAAGCACCTAAACAGAGCTCAGGCACATTTTGTAAGTGCAAAAGTTGAACTGCTTTTCACATGTGTAGACACGTGGTACACTTACAGTAAAAGCAGTCACCAACTACTACCCACCATGACTATCATGGCCTGTGCCACGTTTACTAGGGATTAAAAAAAAAGAACCATCTATGGTTTGATAAAAGTGATGTCCCAATTGTTAATATAATCCTGGAATTCAGACTTAGCCTACACTGTACTGTTTAGTTTGGATTATTGAGTAGAAAACATAAGGTAACAAGGTCACACTATTTATTTAGACAGTAATCAAAACAAAAATGAATAAGAACTGGAGGATCCCACCTAATCACAGCTGGTACAGTGGACCCAGGAGGAGCTCTGAACCTCAGACAGCACCAAAAAACACTTTTAGAACAGGCCATCTCAAGCCATTAAAGATAGAAAATAACAAAATCTACCCCACTTGCCCAAAATGTAGCTTGGTACCTGCAGCTCAAGAACACATTTTGGCTTGTATTAGATGTACTAAAAAGTACCTTTGGGAGAGGCCGCTGCTTATCATCAAACAGCTCGAGGAGCATGAACTCATGGAATTCGTGTAATCTTTACACAAGGGGATAAGAAACAACAACAACGCAATTTATTTGAACCATAAAAAAATTGTAAATGTGGGATTAGAACTTATATAAGTTGTAGTTGTAAATAAACTGTTTATACTGAACCTCTCTCCACCAAACCCTTGCGCAGTGTTGTAAGAAGTAAATGTTGCATGCGCAGACAGCAGCAGCAGCTCTGCCCAAAAGAGCTCCACGCAGGACTACAAGTGCCCGGAGTATTTCGAGCACAATGAGGCGACCTTCTACGACCTCCACCTGGACATGATGAAATGCCGGCAACCCCAGCCTTCCAGTAAGGAGCCACTTTCCAAATAGGGTGGATCCTCTACCTCTAGCCGTGTTCCTGCACTAATAAATTGATTTAGTTGGATCATAGGTGTGTGTTGTATTTACAGTAGAACCTCCATGTGAGAGCACACTCTACTTTTGCTACATAAAGTCCTAGCTCCATTGTTTTGTCATCTAGCAATGGCAAATATGGAATCCCCCAATTTGTTCAACATACTGGCTGAAATCTTCCTCTATATGAGAAAATTGTTGTAATGACTAAGTGTTATCTGAATAAGACTCAGCTTTACAAGTTGAACTGAATGTTTATTTAATCCAGTAATCTCCTTTTATACAAGATAGAGATAAAAAAAGGAAATAATTTACATAAGTTAAAACAATTGACAAATGGCATGATTTTGCATAGTGTGTGTGTCAATAATAAATATAATACTAACGTTATTATATATATGTTATTTAACATATCACAACAAATATAAATTTTAACCAAATCCACCAATCTATGGCTGAAATATCAGCAAATGAAAAAATTTAATATGGATGTCAAAGTCTCCCATCCTGGTACATCAGTGCCAGACCTACGCCATTCCTAGAAGGTCCCCTTATTGTAACTTAGTGCATGTGTCCGATGAGGTTGACATGGTTAAGAAGAGTGGCTTGGTGTTGGCCGTTGTTTCAACTGACCTCAAGTCCACCTTTGACACTCTGAACCGCAGCTTCTTTGGTTCCCTGATGGTCTCTCTGCGGCTGCCGCCAGCTCTTATTAGTTGGTTTCTCCTCCTCTATGCTGGGGCAGTTGCAGCTTTCTGAACTGGAGACTTTCACACCAGAACCTTCTGGGTCCTAGCCCCCCTCCCCATGTCTGACCACTTTTTCGCATAGAATGATTGATGAAAACCTGCGTGGGTCCTTTCACATTAACACCAAGAGCGAGACTGTAGTGCTGCGCTGGATGGTCACACCGTTCTCACTGCCCGCTATATGCTGGAGTGTTCATGCCTGGTTGCCCTGCCCAGCTCCTGCAAAGGTAAAGGACTCATCTGGTCATGGCTCCGGTGCTGTGTCATCTCCGGCCACAAGGCAGATGTGACTGTGAGGCTTTCAATGTACACCCCACCCTGCTTTGATCCCGCATTCCTCCATCGCCTCTCAGTCCAACAACCTGTCGCTGGTTCTGCCGCTGCATCAGACCTCTCGTCCGAGAAGTCTTCACCATCATCCAGTGGTCTGCAGGACTACTGGGTCTTCGGGCGAGGCCTGGATGATGATGCCCTGGCCATCCTGGTATCTGCCAAGGCGTGCATATATGTATTTTTTCTCAGACTGGAACTGAGGAGTATTCTAGACAACCTAATCCTTCCTTGGTCTACCTCTCTCTTTAAAAGAGATATTTACACTCATGGATAAAACTTAAGGAAGTTGTTGTACCTTATACCATGTATATCGGGATTCAGACAATAACTCTGAAAGATACACTCATGGTCAAAACTTAAAGAAGTTGTACCTTTCAGCATTGATATATTGGGATTCAGACAATAACTCTGAAAGATATTACAGTGACCTTTATCGAAGACACACGAGATAACTAAATGTGAATAACATTGCCTCCATAATCTTTAAAAAAAAAGAGAGAGAGAGAGAGACGACCGACGATATAAAAAACTTTCTGCTTCCCAAAGTTTTGTCCATGAGTGTAATTCTTGAGGTTATGCTAAGAAGATTTGATACAAAATGGCCTTCATTGAAGACACACGAGATAACCAAGTGTAAACAAAATTGCCTCTGTCTTTAAAAAAATAAGATGACCGGCGACATCAATGATTATCCTCTTCCTTAAGTTTTGTCCATGAGTTTCAATTTCAGAGATTTTCAAGATTCAATTATGTATTGCTTTATTTTCATAAATGTAATCTTTGCATGGTTATATATATGGGCAAAGGTTATTTTTAATATACAGTGTAAAACTGCGCTAAAATGAACCTGGAATATAGCAAACCTTCCCTTATAACAGACCTGAAATAATCCCCATTTTTATTTTATAATACAGTGAACTATGGTTATAAGGAACCATGGCTATAGTAAGCCAAAGGCTTGGTCCCTTTGGGGTTCACTATAGAGGTGTTTTACTGTATTATAATAATTTATACTCGTATTTCTCCATCTATAATATTCAAATTATCTAGAATGAGATACAAAAGAAACAAAAGGGAGAATTCTGAGTAAGTTTTAATAGCTTGCGAATTTTTCCCCTGGATTCCTAAAAAATTTAGAGAGTGTAGAAATACTTATCACTTATCAAAGCTTTGTTGAGAATTCTCAAACCCAAGATGGTGGTGTCTTGTGGAAGAAATCTTGCCCACGACCTTGTTGAAGGCGGGAAGAATGAAGGTGGCGTATTTGCATATCGTGTTGTAGCACAGAGTGGTGACCCTCTCCCCGGGACTGTGGACATAATCCTGAAAGAAGGATCCCCAGGCCTTGGAGATCCTGTCAACATGGTGGGACTCCTCCATCTGCAGCTCCTCCACAATGGCTGCCGTGTCGCAGCACGAGTAGATCGCGGGGGTGTAGACGTCGTGGATGAAGGAATCACCAAAATAGAGGATCCTGGTCTGGTGAGGTTCTTGGGCCGACGACATGGTGAAGAAGTAGTTGAGGTCGTTCCAGTTGCCGCAGGCGTAGATACGATGGGGGGACAACTCCTCCCTGCTCACCACCTCCATGGCTTTCCCATGCTCCACTTTGAAGAAGTTGGACGAGCTCTTGAAGAAGTTTGGCTTGCCGCCGTTGGTGATGACGATGTCAAAACACTGCTGCCAATCGGGTCCAAGACAGAAGGAGCAGAGGAAGGAGACGTAGGTGCTGCCTGAATTGGATAGAAGGAAGATCTTCCTGTTGGAATGCAGGTGCTGAAGCCAGGCCTTGAAGTGGCTCGAGCATTTCTTGATATAACAGCCAGGGCACTGCGAGATCCGCTCGAAGAATCCCCCCGACGGCGAGAAGATGTAGATAAGACCGTCGTAGACGTCGTTCCAGAAATAGTAGATGGGCTGGAGCCCGTTCTTAGCATCGATACTGTCGACGAGGCGGGCACAGATGAGGGAGGCGAAGGTGACGAAGTAATCGAAGAAGATGTAATACTCGTGCTTGCTGCTCTTGTCCAGGACATGGCACTGCGGAAACTCCTCCAGCTCTCGGTACACCAGGTCACTGCCGTAGATGGACATGATTTCCATCAGAGTGAGAGGTTTGGTTCCGTGATAGGCTCGCAGGATTTTATGATGATAAGATATCTTCAGGATATTGCCTCGGGCCTTATCAAGAATGAGCCCCTTCTGGATGAACTCGCGGCCGTTCTCGAAGGGCAGCGAGAGAAACTGAGGGTCGTAGTTGCGTTGATGGATGAGGAAGTTGGCGTGGAGCTCGTAGAGCAGGTTGTTGAGAGGATCCAGCTTGTACTGGCAGATGGTGTGGTCCATGTCGAACCCAATCACGTTGTACTTCCTGAGGGCATTCTTGAAATCTTTCGGCCGTTGGTAGACAAAACCTGAACACCAATTGGGAGTCAGTTCTGATAGATCGAACAGAGAGAAAGAGATGTACAGTCATCCAACTCTGTGTGTGCTTCCTGAAAATTATACAGAGGTTCCAGCACTTAAATCACAGGACAATGTCGTGGCAACAGGAGCTTCCGAACGGCGCCAATAGAGGCGCAGCATTTCCCATTTTTGTTGGTATTAACCCTTCTCTTTGCTTGTCTATGTGTGTGCTAAGTCATAATGCCATATGAATCATAATGCTAATGTATATTTTTAATCTATTCAGCATCTAAATCACACTGTTTTAACCTAAGACCAACCATGGAATCAGAATTTTATGGTTGAACTAAAGTCACCCCTCCCCGTGTGCCGAATTATAGTCGGTTGTGTTAAATT
Source organism: Cordylochernes scorpioides (assembly GCA_030710605.1). Taxonomy (NCBI): domain Eukaryota; kingdom Metazoa; phylum Arthropoda; class Arachnida; order Pseudoscorpiones; family Chernetidae; genus Cordylochernes; species Cordylochernes scorpioides. Next base: position 5,405,777 of record CP092882.1, on the reverse strand, counting down.
AACCGACTTAAATAGTTGTGAAGAGCCTTATTGGGATTTGAAAAAAAAAAAGAGGTTGAAATGAGATGAGGTAAATGTTGACTTAAAGTCTGTTGATTTATAGAGACTATACTGTAGTTATTAGAGAGAGCAATGACCCAAGCTTCTCTCATTGACAGCTCCCAATCACACAGAGGGCAAGGACGTCATCTATTGGAATAATTTGTTACCGACCTGCATTCTATTAGTTTTCAGAGATGATTGATTGGTTGCAAGGTTTTCCCACTATGTACTAAGTGCAATTCTCAACCTCCAACTCCAAAAAACATTATTGACTGTATTGACTCATCCATTGATGAGCTCTATTCATCCCCGGCAGACACCATCAAAAGTCTCAAGCTTTACAGGCTTGATACCTTAATATGATTGAGTGGAGATAGGAAATAAGAAGAAGAGATGATTGATTGATAGATTTTTGCTCATAAAAGGTAGACCTATTTCTTCCTACAAATACAGTAGAACAACCTCATGAGAGAGGTCATCCATGCTAGAGGACACCTCTTTACCTCACCGGAATTACAATTTTTACCAAGTAGCTGCTCTCTCCGGTCTAAGAGTACATCTCTTCCTAAAGGATACTTTGGCTCTGTAACTAGGTGTTGTCATTTAGAGATAAGTATAGTTTTACATATCAACTATAAATGTATGTATAATATAGCTTGCACCTTCTTAAAACCTGTACCATTCCCCAGCAGTTCTGGGGAGAATAGCTAAGGCCGTAGCACAGCTATCATTCCCACTCAGCTGGGAATATGTCTGTCCAGTGGGGGAAACTTACCAAGAAAAACGGTCTGAAAGAAATGCTTCTGAACAGATGACCAGGCTAGGTTTTACCCAAAGTGAGAGAGGAAGACAAAGAAGAGTTGCCTGCATCTTTAAACCGAATTAAACAATTTCTAGTAATTCATCTACTTACACTGCCATATATCCCCTATATCGTAAATCACTGATTCCAATTCCTTGCATCCTTATCTTTTGAGAGAAAAATAATGAGTTATCCACAGGGAGAGGAAAAAGTTTCTTATATAAGAATTATAAAACAAGGTAATAAGACCAAATCCAAATAAATAAATAGTGTGTGACGTTTTGGTAACAACGCTGAAACGTCACACACTATTTATTTATTTGGATTTGGTCTTATTACCTTGTTTTATAATCTACTAGACGGGTGACCTGGGATTGACCCGTGTGCATATCTACCCGAGTGATATATATTTAGATAAGATTTTTTTAAATAATTGTTTGTTATTAGCATTATCTATTGGTTTGCATCAGCATAATTTAATCTAATCTTTGATAGAGGGCGCTGTTCGTGAGCTAAGTAGAATAATTTGAATATATAGTTATAATAATTGATTTATATATTTTTTAAAATAGCCTATCGTCTTCTCCGTATTTTTTTACCTATGTATGGAAATTTTGGTTTGAATTAGTGAACTACTGCGAATTTGTATACCGGACATACAAACATTGATTTTTATATATAATCTATAATCCAAATTGTGCCTTATCAATTATATAAGAATTAACTCAATCTTTGAGGATTTTGAGATATCTTTTACACACACAGAAGTTATAGAGTTAACATTACTCCTGTAGATGGGCACTAAGGCCTGAAAGCTCGAGTAAATTGAATAATTTTTATAAGAAACTTTTCACTTGTTGGATGATTTTTCTTATCAAAAGATGATTAGCTGAGGTTATTTAAAGAACGACAACTTTACTAATAACGATTCTAAGCAATTCTCTTCACTTCTCTTTGTATCTTTTGATTTCATAGACCATTTTATTGTAAATCATCACATTATAAACCTATCCTACCTTGGTCTCTTCCTTGGTTCTTCAAGATGTTTCTTTACAGTATGGCTAATAGACAATATTCCCCAGTTCTGAGCCATTCTCTTCCTATCTTCTAATTCTCGAGAGACCGTTCTATTAGATTATCAAACCAATCCTACCTTGGTCTCTACCTCTCCCTTTGTTCTTCAAGGTGTTTCTGTCCAGTATAGCTAATAGACAAAATTCCCCTGTTCTGACCTATTCACTTCATTACATCATCTAATTCAAACCGTTCTATTACGATATCAAAAACGTATCCTTCCTAGAGGGGGGTTGGTGGAAGGCTGGTCTAAACCGTTTTTGACCACTACGACCCGGGTTCGATTCCCGCATTGGACTTTTTTTTTCCTATTTAAAAAAAAAAATGTTCCAATGGCCCCCGATTCTTGCTAAAGTCCAACCCCACCAGCGATTGCAAGTAACCAAACGGGGCTCTGGCACATTTGTAAGTGCAAAGTCGAACTGCTTTTCACATGTGTAGACATGTGGTGCGCTTACAGTAAAAGCAGTCGCTAACTACCCACCATGATTATCATGGCCTGTACCACGTGTACTAGGGATAATTTTTTTAAAAAATCCTTCCTTGGTCAACTTATACCTCAAAAGATGATGATGATCCTTGGAACAGACCACCACTTGCTACTTTGGACTGACAACTTCTGTGTGTATGCCTTCCTTTTCCTGCACCGGGATTTAAAAAAAAAAAGACAATTCAACTTTTTTTCCAAAACCTTGACCTGAAACTTTTAATTCAACCTTAAGCCTTATCAATTTATTTCACAATCAAGTTAAAAGGTATTTAGGTTAATTGTACAATAAATTGATAAAGTAATTCCTTGAAATATATTTTGAGAAAAAAAAAAAAAAGAGTTCATTCACACACAGGTTCAGGTAAGCCATTTTTTAAAACTTATAAATCTATTCATCTTACTGCAAAGAAAAAAATATAATAATAAGGCACAATTTGGATTATCCCTATATATAGTCACGACCGTCTTTCCTCATCGGCCTCTGTCACGGATGTGCGTGCACAGGGAGGTCACGTGCTCGCCGGCAGCCAATAAAAATAATTTAAAAAAAACTCCCTCGAGCCGGATTTGAACCAGCGACCTAAGGATCACCATTGTAACATCTACAGTCCTCCGCTCTGCCAACTGAGCTATCGAGGGATACAAACTGTATGAATAAGTTTACCTTATAAAGTCAACTAATCCTATTTCTACACAAAATGTACTCATACATATATTATATTATTATTATTGTATATATATAGTCACGACCGTCTTTCCTCATCAGCCTCTGTTACCGATGCGCGCGCACAGGAAGGTCACGTGCTCGCCGGCTCCCTCGAGCTGGATTTGAACCAGCGACCTAAGGATCACTGTTGTAACATCTACAGTCGGGTAAAACACGGGCGTTGCCCGGGTCATTCGGCTAGTAGATTATATACACAAGGTAATAAGACCAAATAAATAAATAGTGTGCAACGTTACTGCAAAAAAAAAAAAACCTTGTGAGAAAAGATAATAATGAAAATTGATAAAGCACAATTTGTATTATAGATTATAAACACAAGGTAATAAAACCAAATCCAAATAAATAAATAGTGTGTGCACTACTAGACACAGTATTTATTTGGATTTGGTCTTATTACCTTGTGTTTATAATAATGAAAAGTAATGGTTTCATTAGTGGTGTGAACCCGTTTTTGGGAGGTTTTCTCTACAGCCATTATCTTCCATTATAATTGTTTCTCATTGCACTAAGAGAGAGTTTAAATGAGAACAAAAATCTTAAAATATTTTCACCATTTTTATTGAAAATTAGTTCTATGATTTTGATCATGAATTTTTCCAAGCATTTTTTTTTAATACTCCATTAAAACATGGTAAAAATCTGGAATTAGAAAAGCCATACCCTTTGTGTGTATAGGTGATTTCACACAAATATTTTATTTTTTTAAGATGGCAAAAAAAAACGCCATCTATTGGAATAAATTGCAACTAAATGTTAGTTTTTAAGCTTTATTCCACCATCTTAGTCATTTTCTTGATTAAAAAAAAAAATCAAGAAAAAAAAAGCGTTAACCACAAACACATTTCTCAAAAGGCTCATTTGAGTAATCAGAGCATATATGTAGAATGACATTTAAAAATTATCCAGCATGTGTTTCTTTTGAATGAAAATTTGAAACTTATTTTAAGGAGACATGACCATTTCTAACCTTAGGGATGAAGTATGAAAGGATGAATTGTTGTTGTTTCTTATCCCCTTGTGTAAAGACTACACAAATTCCATGAGTTCATGCTCCTCGAGCTGTTTTATGATGAGCAGCGGCCTCTCCCAAAGGTCCTGTTTAGTGCATCTAATGCAAGCCAAAATGTGTCCTGGAGCTGCAGGTGCCAAAGGATGAATTGTGAAGAGTAATGATAAACAGAAAAATAAATATATATTGCGTATGATATTGTTTTTTACAGCACAATACAACAATGTTGGCAAGTTTCTCTAGAGTGGAATGTCGAGGTGACGAATCCACTCCAGGGCCTCCTCTGTGCACCGGTGGATATCCCCAAGTGTTCCCTGGAAGAATCTTCGAGGACAGTCCCTTAGGATATGGTGCATTGTTTGTATTTGTCCACAGTCGCAGTTCTGGTCTGGACTCATGTTCCACTTATTTAGTAGGTAGTTGCATCTACCAGTAGAGGTCCTGATTCTATTGAGGGTTGACCAGGTCCTCCTAGGTAGGTTGTAGCCGGGAGGTTTGGTGTTAGGGTCCTCCACCAGGTCTTTGTTGGCGATGGCAAGATTGCTCCATCGGTTTCTCCACTCTTCTTTAAGATCTACATTTTCATCGGCCACCCATGCAGGATTCCTTGATATTAGTCGAGTTGGGGGAGGAATTTCGAGAACAGTGTTGATTGGAAGCTTAGTGTTAGCTTTAATTTTACTGAGAAGGTTGGAGGTAGATTTCTTTCTTCTGAGGTCAGGAGGTGCTATGTTAGAGAGATATGGGAGCCAGTCTATAGGGGTGGGTCTCATGTTTCCCGTTATTAATCTCATAGTTTGGTTAAGTTGAGCATCTATGCTGTCTGTATGGGAGCTTCTTTCCCACACAGGGGCGCAGTACTCCGCAACTGAGTATACTAAGGCGAGGGCAGTCGTGCGTAGAGTGTCAGCACCACAGCCCCACGTGGTGCCTGCCAACCTAGTCATGATATTATTCCTTGTTTTTAATTTATCTCTCGTTTTTTCAAGGTGTTGGCGAAAAGTGAGAGATCTATCAAGGGTTACTCCCAGATATTTGGGGCATGGATCATGGCTGAGTGGTTTGTTGCAGAATGTGAGTTTCAAGGGTCTATTGGCTTTATGGTTATTCAGATGGAATACTGATGAGACTGTCTTGGAAGGGTTGGGAATCAGGTGCCATAGAAAAATAAAAGTGTCCAGGGATGGGAAATTTTTTTTTACGGCTTATCCTCTTCTCATTCTTTCTCACATATTGTGAAATTTTGTCCCCTCCACCGACACTTCACACACTATTTATTTATTTGGATTTATTACCTTGTGTTTATAATCTATAATCCAAATTGTGCCTTATATAGTCCCCTCCATAAATTTTTAAAATAACCATTGGGAATAGAAAGATGTTTCCTCTCCCCAACACAAATATACAATTACATATACTGTAGAACCTTTTAAATCCAACTCCCGATAAGCTGCGAGTCACCACAGATAAAATGATTGACTTGATGGCCTCTTTTGTCGTGTCCAATGAAGATCCTCAGATGTCTCCACACATAAATCTCTATTACAGCAATGTCCTTTATCTTGGGTGTGTAAAGTTCTGGATCCATGTCAATTTCTTTTGTTTTTGTTATGTCCAATGAAGATCCTCAGATGTCTCCACACATACATCTCTATCACAGCAGTCATTCTCTATCTTGGGTGTGTAAAGCTGCTGTTCTGAGTCCATGTCAATTTTATTTAGTGGTTGTCGTGTCCAATGAAGATCCTCAGATGTCTCCATACATCTCTATCACAGAAGTCGTTCTCTATCTTGGGTGTCTTCTGGGTCCATGTCAATTGTCTGCTGCGGCCATTATGAATATGTGGGTAGGCGTTAGTTCTACCCCAGGACAATTGTTACAAGACTTGAAGGACACTAACAACAAGAATTATTCTCCAGTTAGAGAACACCTGTCTCTCTCTCTAAAGAACCCTTTGGCTCTGTATCTAAGTGTTGTCCTTTAGAGCAGGCATTCTCAACTTGAAGCTCCAGTCCGCAGAACATTTTGAGTATCCCTCAGAGATCTTTCTGCATAAAAAAAAATTATAAAAAAGATGATAATAAGGCACAATTTGGATTCTAGATTATAAACACAAGGTAAAAGGACCAAATCAGTACTTTTGTTTGAAGATGGTGTCAACGCTGTTACCGGAATGTCACACACTATTTATTTGGATTTGGTCTTATTACCTTGTGTTTATAAAAAAAAAAAAGTTTTTGTAAACCTTTTTTTTTTACATTAATATCTGAATTTTAGGATTTAGAATGGTGGACAAGTGGTGTAAGCTGTCAGTTTCCAACAGACATGACCCAGGATAGTATCCCACACATTGGGAACTTTTTTTCTTAATTAAAAAATTGCTCCAATGGCTCCCTATTCTAGCAAAAGTCCAACCTCACAGGTGAGTGCAATTAATCAGAGCTTTTTGTACTCCTGTATCGACTTTTGAACTTACAAGTATGCCAAAGTAGGGTAAAAGCAGTCTCCTACTTCTACCCACCTATTCTCTGGCACATTTATAAGTGCAAAGTTGAACTGCTTTTCACATGTGTAGACATGTGGTGCCCTTACAGTAAAAGGAGCCGCCTACTTCTTCCCAGCATGATCATCATGGCCTGTACCACGTATACTAGGGATAAGCAAAAAAAAAAAAAGATACTTGGAAGTTCAAAATTTGATACAGGAATACAAATGAGCTCATTTTTTCTCTTGTATAAGGGAAGAAAAGCTCGGCTAAATAAATAAAAACCCACAAGAAACTCTTTGCCTCATGAATTTGTAGATTTAATAATTGATCCAGGTGAATATCCATCTTATTTTATTATTTTTTGCTTATCCCTAGTACACGTGGTACAGGCCATGATAATCATGGTGGATAGTTAGCGACTGCTTTTACTGTAAGCGCACCACATGTCTACACATATGAAAAGCAGTTCGACTTTGCACTTACAAATATGTCAGAGCCCCGTTTGGTTACTTGCACTCGCTGGTGGGGTTGGACTTTTGCAAGAATTGGGGGCCATTGGAGCATTTTTTTTTTTTAATCAGAAAAAAAGTGTCCAATGCGGGAATCGAACCCGGGTCGTAGTGGCCGAAAACCAAACGGTTTAACCAGCCTTCCACCGACCCCCCCTTTTTTTTTGGTCCCTCAAGCTGATTCCTTAGGTTACTGGTTCATATCTATCTTATGAATAGGATGAATATACTTCTATCCAATTGGTCCACTTCTCTCCATGACTGCTATAACCTGCTAATGTTCTACCCAGAGTTATGTTTGTACAATAGGCCTTCTTTTATATTTATATATCTCTGTTAGAGGTATAGGGAGGGGGTTGGTGGAAGGATAGTCTAAACCATTGGTTTTTGACCGCTACGACCCGGGATTGATTCCCACATTGGGCACTTTTTTTCTGATAAAAAAAAAAAAAAAAATGCTCCAATGGCCCCCCAATTCTTGCAAAAGTTCAACCCCACCAGCGAGTGCAAGTAACCAAACGGGGCTCTGGCACATTTTAAAGTGCAAAGTCGAATTGCTTTTCACATGTGTAGACATGTGGTACACTTACAGTAAAAGGAGTATCCTACTTCTACCCACCATGATTATCATGGCCTGTACCACGTGTACTAGGGATAAGCAAAAAAAAAAAAAAAGAATAGGATCTAAGAGTTCTGCTGTAGACAACTGATATTATAAGTAATTGACCAACATACTAAGACAATGTGTTAGAAAAAAAAAAAAGACACCACAAAACAACACATAGGAGAAAATAAACATTTTATTTGTCAACAAAAAAAAAGAAAGAAAAAAGTTTTTCAACCTTATTAAATAACAAGAAAAAAGGTAAACAAAAACAAAGCATAAAAAAATAAATAAATTACTAACAACACACTATTAATTTATATAAATTAAAAAAAAAAAAGAGAGAAGGGGGATGGTGGAAAATAAATATGATGAAAGAATCATAGAAGACAGTCTGGTAAACAAAATTTTGAAGAAAATAAAACAAGATCAACACATTTGTTAGGAAGAACATAAGGGGAAAAAAGACCAAAGCTTTTCTTAAATTTCTGTTCAGAGGTCTTTAGCTAGGTCATCCAGGGATGGTATGATCAACGTGGCATTGTGGCAGATGGTTCCGTAACAGAGAGGGACTACTTCCTTCGAAGAGTCTTCCGCAAACTTATCCTTGAAGAAGGATCCCCAGGGTCCGTCCTGACTGTCGGGTAGTCCCTCCAACTGGAGCTCCTCCACGATGGCGGCAGTGTGGCAGCACGAGTTACTCACGGGGGAGAAGATATCTGAGAGGAAGGAGTCCCCGAAGTAGATCACCTTCTCCAGCGGGATGTCCGAGTAATTGTTGAAGAAGTAGAGGAGATCTTTCCAGTTGCCCTTGCTGTAGATGATATTGGAGGTGAGGTTCTCCTTCGACACGGTTTCTGTGGTGTCCTGGGTGATGATCTGGAAGTTGGAGTCGCTCATGAAGAAGCTGGGTTTGTCCCCGTCGGTGATGACGATGTCGAAGTGTTCGTTCCAGGAGGGTCCGAGGCAGTAGGAGCAGAGGAAGGAGACAAAGTCCATTGGGGAGTTGGAGAGAAGGAAGAGCTTGGTCCTGTGTTTGGTGTTGAGGCTCTGGAGCCAGGACTTGAAAGCCGGGGATGACTTCTTGATGTAGAGCTCCGGGGACCCGAGGAGATTCTCATAGAACCCTCCATTGGTGGAGAATATGTATTCCAGCCCTTCGTAGACGTCGCTCCAGAAATTGTAGATCTCCTGCGGCCCGGCTTCAGAATCCAAGGTGTCCACAATCCTAGTGCAAATGAGGGAGGCAAAGACCACAAAGAAATCATAGAAGATGTAGTAGGAATTGGGGGATTTGGAGGAGGCTTGCTTCTGAGGGAAACCTTCGAGTTCCTTCCACTTCAGATCAGAGCCATAGATGGCCTTGAGCTCCTCCACACCAAGGGGGTTGGTACCATGGTAACCTCTAAGGATCCGGTGATCATGGGAGATCTTCAGGATGTTGCCCCGCTGCTTATCCAGGATAAGACCTTTCTGGATGAAATGTTTGCCGGAGGCGTAAGACTGTCTCAGGAACTTGGGGTTGTAGCCCTTCTTCCCGATCAGAAAGTCTGCGTGGAGCTTGTAGAGGATGCAATTGAGGGACTCCAGGTTGTAATGGCAGAGGGTGTGGTCCATGTCAAATCCCACAGCATCGTAATTGGCCAGGACCTGCTCTAACCTCTCAGGCATATTGTAGCGAAACCCTGGAAACAAACCGGAGAAATGCCACAAATCATGTCACAAATGTTTGTTAAGGACAATCATGACAACATTAATTGGGTTCAGACCAAGTGCTTTTCAAGACAGTACATGGTTAGAAAGACAATAAATACAATCAACACTTAACAAATTGGGACTCTCTGAGAAAGAAAATAAGTGTGAATAGATTACTACTTGAGCATCATTAACCCCTAGTTTCACATGCGACATAGAGAAATTCAAATGTATCTAAACCATGTATGTTTAAACCAGAGAAGAACTCTTCAACCTCACAGTAGCCACTGTCTTCTTCTTCTTCCTTATCTCTACTCAATCATATTAGGGTATCAAGTTGTGACCCTTGATGATGTCTGTTTGACAACCATCATGACTGGGTGAAGTAGAATGCGTCTGTCTTTGTCATTAAGACTGGGAGCACTACTAAGTGGCAGGCCAACTTAGCTCCAAAAGAAATGGCCGCCGCCTCTGACATGAGAAACAGACGCAATGTGCAGCTGCTCCTAACATGGAGTACAAACGCTGCTCATCCTGTATCCCTGGAGCTCTTACAGGGTACTATTAGCTGAACCCAGGTTTTTTAGTGAGCTTGTTACTGCTCCCCCTCCTCCTTTTTCATCCGGGCTTGGGAGCGGCAAAGGCGGAGTTTTATTATTCATTGTAAACAACATAGGCTAGGTTGCTCTTTTTGAGCAGTATCTAGTAAAGTTATTTTGGAAATAGAAGACCTTCAGTGTCATCTATTCACCAAGAATATAAACAGATGATCTACCTACCTGATCACTTAGTCTGATGAGTTATCAACATTCCAACATTTTAAAATTCTTTATTGGCACATGGTTCAGTGACCCGCTCTTACTCTTTTTTAAGGAGAAAACAAATCTTACACATGGTTCAGGAAAATAAAGACCTAATCCAAATAATTTAATAGTGTGTGATGTTTCCGCAACAGCATTGTCACCATCATCAGATCGAAATATTTTTTTTTTTTACTTATCCTTTTATAAGTTTAAATTGTACAAGATCTTGGAAGTTGTGCTCATAAAGAAGTTCAAGAACTCTTCCTGGTTCTCTGTACAGGGATCCCTTGTCCTTTCCAATACAAGAGACCAAAGAATAAACAGAATAAAGAATAACATTTTATTCTTTTGTCTGATGGTGACAATGCTGCTGGCGAAATGTTACACACTATTAAATTATTTGGATTAGGTCTTATTTTTCTTGTGTCTATAATCAAAATTGTGGTTTATCACCTTACACAAGGTTTTAAATAACAAAAATAATGACAGTGCAGGTCACTGAAACTTGGGAAAAATAAGGAATTTTAAAAAGTAGTAGTTGATGTCTAATCATACTTAGAATTTCAACCGCTATGCAATTATATTTTTTCCATATTTACATATAGTGATATTAAGAAAAAGGCATCTCCTTATTGTGCAACTGAAAGTTGCTGATGGCTTGCGCCATCTATCGGAATAAATATCAACACTACTCGTTGATTTCTAATTATTCCAGAATTGGCCAAATACCTATTCTTGATTAATCAAGAAAAGCTAACCACCAACGTGTTTCGGGCTGTTGGCCCTCATCAGCGTGGTGCAAGCTGTACCTCAACAACCAAAAAATTGGTCATTCAGGCATCGAAACGCGTCCGTGGTTAGCTTTTCTTGATTAATCAAGAATGGGTATTTGGCCAATTCTGGAATAATTAGAAATCAACGAGAATAATTGATATTTATTCCAATAGGTGGCACAGGCCATCAGCAACTTTCACTTGCACGATAAGGAGATGCCTTTTTCATAATTTCTGCACCTTATCCCAGTACAATATCACATTTGTACTATTTTTTCATATAGTGATATAGGTTTGTCTGTTACCTCTCTGGACATCAGGGTTGAGTCAACTTAATAAAAAGGATTTTTGTCCTTGTAGCTTCAATGTATTAAAAGGGAAAACCAGCCAATCAGTGGAGTGTTTAGGAGGTCTGGTTGATGGGAGTGTTTGTATTTGAGGGTCAGAGTGGGAGGAATGGATAGTTTATGAGGTATAGATATAAAGTACGCTGATAAAGAAATACAGTTAAACCTGTCTATAGCGCCCCCTCTTGGTACTCACCAAAATAGGGTGCTATAGAGAGGGGGCGCTATAGACAGGTTTAACTGTACACCTATCCCCCGATTTACACGGTACTTGTTTTACACGTTTTCGCTTTTACACGGTTTTCCAAATAAGTTTTTTTTTGTTTTTATCGCACTATACTAAAATGCGATATTCTACTCTATACTACCTATGTTGAAAAGAATATTGGGAGGCTCTGAATCATGAGGGGGTGAACACCTATTCAGAATTGACAGTTTAATATACACCTATCCCTCGATTTACATGTTTTTCTCAGGAACGTATCTACAGTGTAAATCGGGGGATAGGTGTATAAGCAAGATGGAAAAAAAAAAAGTTAGGATAATGTACAATTTGTAGATTAGAAAAAAAAAAGGTAATAAGACTGCATCTAAAAAAATAACAGTAAAACCTCTTTTTAATTCCATACACTTACTTTAATGAAAGTTTTTCCTTATTTTTTCCATTGTCCAACATTGATGTTCAAAAAAACTCAGACTTAATGGCTACTATAAACAATAGAAAAAGAAGCCTCCAATTCGAGGGGTTACCTCAAGATATAAAAATTATTTTTGAAAGAATTCTTAAAAATTCTTTGTAAAAAAAAGTAGAATAGAGAAGGGAGAGAAAAAAAATTAGATGAAAGTTAAAAAGTTATATATATAGAGAAATGTCATTATTACTTTCTCTTTTTTCCATTCTGTTGATTGTTTAACACATTTATTTTGGAATGGTTTGGGGGGGTCAGTGGAAGGCTGGTTAAACCATTTGGTTTTCGATCACTACGACCCGGGGTCAATTCCCGCATTGGACACTTTTTACTGTTTAAAAAAAATTTTTTTTTTAAATGCTCTAATGGCCCCCCGATTCTTGAAAAAGTTCAACCCCACCAGCGAGTGCAAGTAACCAAACGGGGCTCTGGCACATTTGTAAGTGCAAAGTTGAACGGCTTTCACATGTGTAGACATGTGGTGCGCTTACAGTAAAAAAAAAGCAGTCGCTAACTACCCTAAATGATTATCATGGCCTGTACCACGTGTACTAGGGATTAGCAAAAAAAAATTTGGAATGGGAATAAATAGCTGGCTTCTTTAAATTGAGAAAAAGGCATCTCCTTATCGTGCAACTGAAAGTTTCTGATTGCTGCACCATCTATCGTCTTCTTTCTTATCTCCACTCAATCACACTAAGGTATCAAGCTTGTAAAGCTTGTTGATGGTGTCTGCCGGGGAAGAGTAGAGCTCATCAATGGATGAGTCAATACAGTCAATAATATGTCTTGGGGTTGCAGGTTGACACTTAGTACATAGTGGGAAAACCCTGCAACCATTCTGGAAAGTCATTGTCCGTAGATGACCAGACTTAAGTCTAGAAATCAAAGACTGTTGTTCTCTTGGGATCCATTTATCGTAATAAATATCAACTATTCTCGTTGATTTTTTAATTATTCCAGAATTGACCAAATACCCATTCTTGATTAATCAATGGGCCATCAGCAACTTTCAGTTGCACGATAAGGAGATGCCTTTTTCTTAATTTATGCACCTTATCCCAGTACAATATCACATTCGTACTATTTTTTCACATTCTTTAACTTTTGGAATAATTTTGTCTCTTCATAGTAATGGTAACAACAATGTCACTATAAATTACCTAATTAAATTTGGTCTTGCCACCCTGTAAAAATAATCAAAGTTAAAAATTTCAGAACCAAAAAAAGATAAAATACACAGCCTCAATCCTTGACCAAATTGTTTGTAAGTGGTGTAGGAATTGTAAACCCTAGATAATCGTGGTTCCCCCTGGTCCTATATAAGTGGTCCCAATTACCAACATCTGAATTATCGATAGTTCTAATTATCAGTAGTCCCAATTACCATTATCCCCAATTATCATTAGTTCTAATTATCAGTGGTCCCAATTACCATCATTCCAATTATCAGTAGTCCCAATTACCATCATTCCCAATTATCATTAATTCTGATTATCAGTGGTCCCAATTACCATCATTCCAATTATCAGTAGTCCCAATTACCATCATTCCCAATTATCATTAATTCTGATTATCAGTGGTCCCAATTATCAGTTGTTTCTAATTATCAGTAGTCCCAATTACCATCATTCCCAATTATCATTAGTTCTAATTATCAGTGGTCCCAATTACCATCATTCCCAATTATCATTTATTCTGATTATCAGTGGTCCCAATTATCAGTAGTTCTAATTATCAGTGGTCCCAATTACCATCATTCCCATTTATCATTAATTCTGATTATCAGTGGTCCCAATTATCAGTATTTCTAATTATTAGTGGTCCCAATTATCAGTATTTCTAATCATCAGTGGTCCCAATTATCATTAATCCTAATTATCAATGGTCCCAATTATCATTAATTCTGATTATCAGTGATCCCAATTACCATCATTCCCAATTATCAGTGGTCCCAATTATTACTAGTTCCCTATTAACATGTTAAAAATAATAAAAGTTCCTGGTTTTGTGCATAAAAAAAAAAAAACTTTTTTTCATACTGTAAACTTTTAATATATATAATAAAATATTAATTTTCTGCCATATTCACATTTGGTAATTGGGACTGTTAACAAATGAAGCTTATTAATTGGGACCATTGATATTTAGGACACACACTGCTGTTTTTTGAATCTAATAATAATTGGAACTTTTTTTTACTTTGTCAGTTAGCACCCCAATTAATGGGACAGAATGGAGAAAAAGATAAAATTACAGAAAATTTTTCAAAAAGGGAGGAAAATGACAAAGAAGGTTTTTGTTCCCAATTCTGCGTCCACACAAAGAGGTAGGCTGGCAGTCAGTGGTGGAAATTTACCAGATCCGTCTCTGAGGAGGAATCCATGATTCTTGGCTTTAATCAGGGTCTCCGCTGGGTGGATGAAACCTGCGAAACACAAATCCATGGTATTATTACATAGAATTGATTTTAAAAAGGGGAGGGTGAACATAGATTGTGTGTTATTATGTGTGAAATTGGTTGGAAATATCGCTCATGAAAAAAACTTAAGGAAGTTGTACCTTTCAGCATGTATATCGAGACAAAAACTCTGAAAGATATTACAGTGACCTTTATTAAAGATACACAAAATAACCTAGTGGGAACAAAATTTATACCTATGTATCCTTCAAAAACACAAAGTAATAAGACCAAATCCAAATAAAAAAATAGTGTGTGACGTTTCGGTAACAGCGTTGTTACCATCTTCAGACAAAAGTACTGAATGAGAGAATTTTACCACAGCAAAGCCTGCACAGGTAAAATTCTCTCATTCAGTACTTTTGTCTGAAGATGGTAACAACGCTGTTACCGAAACGTCACACACTATATATTTATTTGGATTTGGTCTCATTACCTTGTGTTTATAATCTATAATCCAAATTGTGCCTTATCTATCCTTCAAAAAAAAAAATGACTGGTGACATCAAAGACTTTCCACTTCTTTTAAGTTTTGTCCATGAGTGTAGATCAGAATCAAAAGGTAACGAGGACTAAAAAAAATTCATATTATAGAATCACACATACACACACATTTGGTACTTTGATGATGACACGAATGCAGTTACGGAAAGCGTCGCTAAACATTTCATTAATTTAGGATTTTGTCTTGTTACCTTTAGAAACTTTTATCTAACTTTCTGTTTATATATACAGGTTAGGGAGGGAGGGAGTTGTACCGTCTTGGATGAAAGAGGAAGAGGAGGAGGACTCCATGGATAGGTTGGGAAACCGGGTGGGATAGGTGGAACACAGGGATTGGATGTGGGAGAGGAGCTGTTTCTTCTGGGGCAGGAGCTCTGGTTGGTTGACACTGCCTAGGAACTGGTGGACCTCTGAACACCCACACCTACTATACTACCTGTGGTCATGACAGTTTACACTCACGGACACAACATTTCTTAAGTTTTGTCCATGAGTGTATTGTTTATATAAATAGAACTGTTAAAAATAGAGCAAATCCATTTTGAATACATTAATAAAATGAAGATTTATTTTGGATTACAATTTTTTTAATAAACTTCCAATAACCTTGTAAACAAATTATTCATTACAAGGTAAATTACAAGGTTTGAATCCCGGAGGAAGATAGGTGGATCTGTGCCTTGTCGAAATATTGGAATTTTTTATCAAACATTTTGATCCAAAATAAGCCTTTTATTTAATTAATATACATATGTATACACATGTATATATTTACCTCTTTCTATGTGTATTTCTTTTTTTTTTTCACATTGTCATCAGTTTTGAATTTTTTTTTTTTTATCAATCAAAATATCTTTAGGAGTCTAATATACAGATTCCTTAGAGAGAAGAGGAGCAGGGGGAAGAGGGAGGAAGAAAAAAAAACAAACAAATTTACAAAATTAAATGTGATCTGAGTGCACTCTGGACAAACTTTAATGTCTCTGGTCATATATATTTTTTTGGAGACAGGCAATTTTGTTCACACCTTGGTTATCTCATGTGTCTTCAATAAAGGTCACTGTAATTTCTTTAAGAATTACTAGCGGATGTGCCCAGCTTCGCCCGGGTTTTACCCGAGTGAATGTTTGTCTAACGAACATTTGTTAAAACAATTCTCTACAAACTTATAAAAAAAAAGATATATTTTGATAATTTGAAACTCGTAAATTTGAATCTCTCGATAAAGTGAACATTTTTTCCCGGTCCCTGTGTGCCGTGTCATCCTGAATTTTGTCTTCCATAATTTTCTACATTACAAAATCGTCGTTTTATCTAGTGAACATTTTTTCCCGGTCCCTTGAAAGATATTCGATAAGTATTTCCTAATTTTCTACATTACAAAATCATCGTTTTATCTACATATTTTCCCGGTCCCTTGAATATTACTCGATAGGTTGAATAGAATCATGGTCGTTTATGGAAGATGGATGTAGTTCCCGGAGGTTACCCGCCCCCCCAGCGCCAGGACCTCTTGATCCCTCTGATTGGCCGGCGGCCGGACGGGGGTGGGGGGGAGGGGGGGATCTTGATCCCTCTGATTGGTCGGTGGGAACTTGAACTGTCCAATGGCCGGCGGCCGGACGGGGGGGGGGGGGCAGACCTAAGCCTAAGGTGGCGTTGCTTGCGAGTTAAAGAGGATATTAAAGATATTCAAGATATTATTTTTCGTAAACCTTTCCGGGGATACACCTAATAATATCCCAAAATTTCACGGCGATTGGATGTATGGTTTTCGAATCCATAGAGGACACACAAACACACACACACACACACAGACATTCAATTTTATATATATAGATTGCCTGAATCCCGATATACATGTTGAGAGGTACAACTTCTTTAAGTTTTGTCCATGAGTGTATATTTTGAAGGTATGGTAACTAAGCGTCGTAGACTTCAATACAGTAGAACCACCTCTCTGTAGAGAACAACACCTAGCTGCACAGAGCCAAAGTATCCTTTAGGGAGAGAAGTATCTTCATTTTAACAAGAAACTAATTACAATCCAACTTCTTTTAATTCAACACCAGTTAAAGAGATCAGAAATTTAGGTCAAATTAAAGTCGGTGTGTTAAATTATAGTCAGTTAAATTAACAAAAATATCATAAAAGAAAATAAGACCTAATCCAAATAATAATTATTAATACAAATTGTGCTTTATCATAACAAAAATATTCTTTATAGGGATTTAAAAAAAAAAAAAAAAAAGTTGAATTAAAGGTGTTGATTTATATATATTTGATTGAAATGAAAGAAGTTATACTAGGCAAGCAATAGTTACCCACCAGAAATTATTCAGATAAGAAAAACTACATTTTGGGGGCAAAAAATAAACTCTTTGGCCTATAAAATCTATTTTTCCTTTTTCAAGTTATACTATGATTTAAAATAATATAATTTTGGTAATGAAAACTATCTTTTGTAGAGAGAGACGTATTCCTAGGAGTCTTCATGTATATTGTAGCAAAATATTTATTATATTGTAAGTGCTCTCAGTCTTAATGACAAAGGCAGACATATAGGTGGGACCCCCTGTCTTGTGTATCTTGGTATTTAGCCCAATTTTATTGATCTCTAACTTCTATATGTTTTAATCTCCGTATTTATTTAATAGTTAATTTTAGATTATACCTTTTAAATTATTTGTCATATTTGTAATTTTAATTTTAAATTTCTCCAATTTTGTACATGCAAAATTCTTAGTCATAAAGTTTTTTATTATGTTAGTTTTACAGATATAGGGATGTAAATATTGTCATCTTTATAATGGCTCAATGATCGTTTATATGCGTTAGTTTTTACAACTATCCTTTGCCTGTAGAAGGACGTCTAGTCCGAAAGCTTGCAGAATAAAATTTTGAAAGAAGCTCCTCTTAGTCTTTTTATGCTTATTCCTTTAACCAAATTTTAAGAGTTCTTATCGTTTAATATTCTACTTCACCCAATCATAGATAAGAAAGAAGAAGTTTTATTATATTTTATATACACATTAGTATATCTTTGATATTTTGCTACTCGGGAAACTTCCCTTATTGCTTATCTTATAAACACAAGGTAATAAGATCAAATCCAAATAAATAAATAGTGTGTGACGTTTCAGTGTTGTTACCATCTTCAGACAAAAGTACTTGTTTACACACTTGATAACAGTAACTATTTAAAACATGCTGTGGTAAAATTTCTCATTCAATACTTTTGTCTGAAGATGGTAACAACGCTGTTACCGAAACGTCACACACTATTTATTTGGATTTGGTCTTATTACCTTGTGTTTATAATCTATAATCCAAATTGTGCCTTATTATTATCTTATAAATGTTGATTTTGTGCTTGCCATAAATAATTTGCAGTTTCATCTTGAAGTTTGTCTGTCTTAATTTTCTACATTACAATATAACTCTACTGTATAATATGATAGGATTAAAAAAAAATACTTCATTTAGAAATTTTCTTACTTAATAAAAATTGTGACAATTAAATAAATCAATAGAGAGGTTTCTAGAGAGGAGTTTTTTTTTTCATTTTTTTAATTGCAATCTCAAGCTTTCAGGCATTACCACACTACTACAGAAGTACAAAATTGAACAATAACGAAACATCAGTATCCAATGGCATTTCATTATTGTTCATTTTTGTACTTCTGTAGTAGTGCGGTAATACCTGAAAGCTTGAGATTGCAATTAAAAAATGAAAAGAAACTCATCTTCAAAAAAACTATTGCCTTTTTTGATAAGGCACAATTTGGATTATAGATTATAAATACAAGGTAATAAGACCAAATCCAAATAAATAAATAGTGTGTGACGTTTCTGTAACAACACTGTTAATTAAGTACTTTTGTCTGAAGATGGTAACAACGCTGTTACCAAAACCGTCACACACTATTTATTTATTTGGATTTGGTCTTATTACCTTGTGTTTATTGCCTTTTTTAATTAATGTATACAGTAGATTCACATTTCTATTAAATGATGGCAATAACAATGGCAGGCTCCTTCATTCCTCTACAAGTGTACAACCAGTGAAAATTACAAGTAACCAAAGAGGAGGTACTACTCACCGTCTTCCCCCACAAAGTAATGGAGGATATCACCTTACTATAGGAAGACCTAATTCCCAGGATCCCTTACCTGGAGCCTCCAAGTGATGGTGGGTGTACAAGGGGCACTCACTTTGCCCTTGAAGTCAGAAACTGGTTCCAAAGAGATACTTTTTAATTTCTAATCCATCAATTGATTGCTTAAACCAACAGACTTCCTAAGTATATTGATGACTTGCTGGGGAATTTTGTATTCACATCATTTCAAATGTCTAACTCCCTCTGTGTTATGTATCTAGATTATCACATGGAGCCGTGTCTAGTTAACATTTAGGTAAATGTCTTTCTTTAAGCTCCCTCTTTAGGTCACTGAGTCTTGACAATAACTTGGCATTCACGCGGTATCAACTATATTTTGGAGTTAAATAAATCAATAACCATCCCTACCATATATAAATATAATAGGGTATTTCTGGTGGTATCTCTGACTCAATTTATATTATTTATATTTTGCTACTTTGTAAACTTCCCTCATTGATTTTCATGTATCTTGCTTGTTTAGCACTACAGGATGTGCTTCACAAGCCAGACATTTTGTACAGTCCAAAGATGTTACTACAGTACTTCTACTAAAGGACACCACTCTACTGAGAGGACAGTCATGCTAATTACTATCCTAATTGATTATTACAAATTTGTAAAGCTTGCCTCACACAATGCAATGAGAATTTTTCTGCCACCTCACCTGCATTATTATTTTTTTTACTACCATATTACCACATCATATTTTAAAAATAATATTGACCCAAAAGTAACAAAAATAAATTGTTTCATATAGGGATAATTATTCAGTAAAGAACTACCTCTCTGTAATGAACAACACCTAGTTACAGAGTCAAAGTGTCCTTTAGAGAGAGCAGCTACAATAGAACTACCTTTCTGTAGTGGGCAACACCTAGTTACAGAGTCAAAGTGTCCTTTAGGGAGAGAAGCTACAATAGAACTACCTCTCTGTAATGAACAACACCTAGTTACAGAGTCAAAGTGTCCTTTAGGGAGAGCAGCTACAATAGAACTACCTTTCTGTAGTGGACAACACCTAGTTATAGAGCCAAAGTGTCCTTTAGGGAGAGCAGCTACAATAGAACTACCTTTCTGTAGTGGACAACACCTAGTTATAGAGCCAAAGTGTCCTTTAGGGAGAGCAGCTACAATAGAACTACCTTTCTGTAGTGGACAACACCTAGTTATAGAGCCAAAGTGTCCTTTAGGGAGAGCAGCTACAATAGAACTACCTTTCTGTAGTGGACAACACCTAGTTATAGAGCCAAAGTGTCCTTTAGAGAGGGCAGCTACAATAGAACTACATTTCTGTAGTGGACAACACCTAGTTATAGAGCCAAAGTGTCCTTTAGGGAGAGCAGCTACAATAGAACTACCTTTCTGTAAAGGACAACACCTAGTTACAGAGTCAAAGTGTCCTTTAGGGAGAGAAGTGTCCTCTTAACAAAAGAGTTGCTAAATTAGTAAAGAAAAATAATTTTGGTGATAAAAACTGTCCATTATATAGAGGTGTTCTCTAGTGAATGACCTCTTTTTTTTTTTTGCTTATCCCTAGTACATGTGGTACAGGCCATGATAATCATGGTAGGTAGAAGTAGGCGACTGTTTTTACTGTAAGTGCATCACATGTCTACACATGTGAAAAACAGTTCGACATTTGCACTTACAAATGTGCCAGAGCCCCATTTGGTTACTTGCACTCGCTGGTGGGGTTGGACTTTTGCAAGAATCGGGAGTCATTGGAGCATTTTTTTAAATCTGAAAAAGGTTCCCAATGCGGGAATTGAACCTGGGTCGTAGCGGTTGAAAACCAGTGGTTTAGACCATCCTTCCACTGACCCCCCCCCATACCTCTAACAGAAATATATCTATAAAAGAAGGCCTATTGTACAAACACATAGCTCTGGGTAGAACAGAACATTAGCAGTCATGGAGAGAAGTGGACCAATTGGATAGAAGTACGATACAGACAACTCTGCCTTTGTCTGTCCCAAGCCTAGATGACAAAGAAGGAGGGAAGCAGTAACATGCTCGCTAAAAAACCAGGGCTCAGCTGGCCCAGCTGATAGTACCCTGTAAGAGCTCCTGATCCAGGGATACAAAATGAGCAGCGTCTGTACTCCATGTTAGGAGCAGCTGCACATGGAGTCTGTTCGCCATGTCAGAGGTGGCCATTACATATTGGAGCTAAGTCAGTGGCCTGCCACTGAGTAGTGCTTAATGTCAAAGGTAGACGCATTCTACTTCACCCAGTCATGATGGCTGTCAACTCTACAAGCTTGATACCTTAATATGATTGAATAGAGATAAGAAAGAAGAAGATGGACACAGACTGAGCCTAGCAGAGATAGTATGGCAATCAAGTTCAGAGCAAGGACCATTGTTACCTGTTCACTGTCCAGCCACTAATTCCTCTAACTACTCATCTGATAACCATGAAGCCTGTTATCATGGAATAACTCTTAGAGATAAGAGTCTTTAGAACTCAGGTTATCTATCCCTACATCCATACTACTATCCTGTGTGCAGGTGTCTCTCTCTTTCTTTTTTATTACTTCACAAATGTGACAAAAATACTTCACTAATATGCTTCCATCTTTTTTTTTTAAGGGCTACAGTGGGTCGACGGAACATCAATGTTTATAAAAAAAGGTTGATGGAGTCTAAAAACTTGAATTGATAAAAATCCTACCTA
>CP092882.1:5354439-5383423 GCA_030710605.1 Cordylochernes scorpioides | reverse complement strand
TGAACTGGACTTTATATAGACACTAGCAACAACAATTGTTATTTACATTTTTTTTTACATAGGGAGAAAAAATACAAAAAAATATACAGGAAAACTTATTTCAAGACAATCAAGCTTATAAATAGATTAGTCTGGGTAAATCTGAGGAAAGGAAATTTCTTTTATACATGGATTTACCACCGAGCCTACAAATGGGGGAAAAAAAAACACTAAAGAGTTCTTGAGGAACACTACACACCAGACATTTATTTATCATCTTCAAACCTCTTTAATTCAACACCCCAGGTTGCTTTCTCTTTAATCAAGGTTGAATTATTTACTGGTAAAAATTTAGAGTAGAGATAAAATTCATTTGGAATTTAAAAAAAAAAATGGATGAATTATTAACACAAGGTGATAAGACCAAATCCAAATAAATAAATAGTGTGTGACGTTTCGGTAACAGCGTTGTTACCATCTTCAGACAAAAGTACTGAATTAACAACGCTGTTACTGAAACGTCACACACTATTTATTTGGATTTGGTCTTATTACCTTGTGTTTATCATCTATAATCCAAATTGTGCCTTATCATGGATGAATTATATAGTAGGTTAAAAGTAAAATTGTGAAAAGCAATTAAAAACTACAAAAATGTTTCCCACAATGATTTTCTTCTTATTTTTATTAATAGAAAGAAACTTATTGGGTGAAAAAAAGCAGTTTTTATATAGTAGGTGTTGAATTGATTCAGGGACCCCTAATCCAGGGATACAGGATGAGCCTGTACTCATGTTAGGAGCAGCTGCACATGGCGTCTGTTCCTCATGTCAGAGGCGGTCATTTCTTTTGGAGCTAAGTCGGCCTGCCACTGAGTAGTGCTCCCAGTCTTAATGACAAAGGCATTCTACTTCACCCAGTCATGATGGTTGTCAAACAGACACCATCAAGGGTCACAACTGGATACCCTAATATGATTGAGTGGAGATAAGAAAGAAGAAGAAGAAGAAGAGGTGTTGAATTGACACGGTCAGTTGAATTAAAGAGATGTTATAGGGTTTAATTTCATAAAATAACAATGGGGGGAAATAATTAAAATACAACTATGCAAATTCAGCTATGCAAATTTAAATCATTTAGTGGGCATGCACCAAACTGAGCGAGGGGCAGGAGACAACATTATTTTGTTTGTAGGTGTTGTTTACTTCCAAGTGTTGATAAACAAAGAGGTATGAGGAAGACAAGATACTAGTGTAAACAGATGATACCGTACTGCATATCTACGCAACATAAGTTTGGCACCAGAGGAATCTAAATAACATATGAAAATTATCTATGGTCCAAAAATTGTACATCTCATATCTCCAATATATATATATATATATATATACTATACAGAGTAGAACAATAAAATTCAAATGACATTAATCAACCCATTTTTTCCACTTACTAATCGGCCCTATTTGCTTTAATTTAACAGATTATAATTCAACAGACTTTAATCTCAGCCAGAAATTATGAGCCTTGGGGTGTTGAATTAAAGAAGTAGGAGGACTATATATATTTGTTTAAAGTCTAGATATGATTGCCCTGTATACACCATACTATTGTTTAGAGTTGTCCGCTAAGGGAGGTTCTATTGTATATTTTGATATAATCTAAAGTATAAGGGTAAAATTATTCTTCTATGGGCATAGATTTCTTAATTAACCAGATCTCTAAAAGTGCACTTTGAAAATCCCTTGCAAATGTGAGGGTAAAGAATTGTCTGCTAGCAGGAAGGTCTATTATAAGTAAGATCAATAAATGATGCATTGGGAAAGCCTCCATTGTTTGGAGATGTCCGTTAGAGCAAACATATTTTCAATGGGAGGGCAATTTTGGCAGTAAAAAAACTGTCCCCTTTTTATATTTGTCCGCTATGGGAGGTTCTACTGTATTTAGATATAATCGCAAGTATTCAAGCAAAATTACTCTTCATAGACATCTTAACCAGATCTCTAACACTGCATATACATTTGGAAAATCCTTCGCAAGTGTGATGAGGGTGGAAACATGAAAGAGCTATAAATTAAGCAAAACAAAAAAAGGGGGGGGGGATATATGCTCAAATCCAGTAACTTGCAAAAGACACACAAGGTAATAAGAACAAATCCAAATAAATAAATAGTGTGTGACGTTTCGGCAACAGCGTTGTTACCATCTTCAGACAAAAGTACTGAATGAGCTCATTCAGTACTTTTGTCTGAAGATGGTAACAACGCTGTTGCCGAAACGTCACACACTATTTATTTATTTGGATTTGGTCTTATTACCTTGTGTTTATAATCTATAATCCAAATTGTGCCTTATCAATTGCAAAAGAGACTTTTCAAAGCGTCATCAATTTTTACAGATAAGGTTTGTAAAGGAGAATAAATCAGTAGAGAATAACATTTTTGCATATATTTGGGAAAACTTTGTGCAAAGAACATGAATCACTATATAATACAATATATACAATATATACACTATATATACAACACAGGGGTCAGAAATTTCCAGTCAAATTAAAGTTAAGGCTATATATACACGGTAGAACTACCTCTCGGTAAAGGTCAAAGTGTCCTTTAGAGAGAGCAGCTACCGTAGAACTACCTCTCTGTGAAGGACAGCACCTTGTTACAGAGTCAAAGTGTCTTTTAGAGAGAGCAGCTACAGTAGAACTACCTCTCTGAAATGGACAACACCTAGTTGTAAAGTCAAAGTGTCCTTTAGAGAGGGCAGCTACAGTAGAACTACCTCTCTGAAATGGACAACACCTAGTTGTAAAGTCAAAGTGTCCTTTAGAGAGGGCAGCTACAGTAGAACTACCTCTCTGAAATGGACAACACCTAGTTGCACAGTCAAAGTGTCTTTTAGAGAGAGCAGCTACAGTAGAACTACCTCTCTGAAATGGACAACACCTAGTTGTAAAGTCAAAGTGTCCTTTAGAGAGGGCAGCTACAGTAGAACTACCTCTCTGAAATGGACAACACCTAGTTGTAAAGTCAAAGTGTCCTTTAGAGAGGGCAGCTACAGTAGAACTACCTCTCTGTGAAGGACAGCACCTTGTTACAGAGTCAAAGTGTCTTTTAGAGAGAGAAGTGTCCTCTTACCTCAGAGCAGCTACAGTAGAACTACCTCTCTGAAATGGACAACACCTAGTTGTAAAGTCAAAGTGTCCTTTAGAGAGAGCAGCTACAGTAGAACTACCTCTCTGAAATGGACAACACCTAGTTGTAAAGTCAAAGTGTCCTTTAGAGAGGGCAGCTACAGTAGAACTACCTCTCTGAAATGGACAACACCTAGTTGTAAAGTCAAAGTGTCCTTTAGAGAGGGCAGCTACAGTAGAACTACCTCTCTGAAATGGACAACACCTAGTTGTAAAGTCAAAGTGTCCTTTAGAGAGGGCAGCTACAGTAGAACTACCTCTCTGAAATGGACAACAACTAGTTACAGAGCCAAAGTTTCCTTTAGAGAGAGCAGCTACAGTACAACTACCTCTCTGTACACACACACACAAAGCCTTTATTAAGACATTAGTCTTATACAGATTCTCCGTACAAGGTGCAGTAACAGGAAAAGAGCAGCACAGGAAACCAGTAGTTCCGCAACTATATACAATTATTAGTAATAACACGATGGCCCCTCGATGTTTCGTCATCATTCTGAGGTGTAAGAACAATAGCTTCCAAGTTCTCTTTTCTCCCTCTTTACACCTACTGCCTTGTAAAAATTATATAGGGCCTGAGCAACTAGTCTGCTTGTTTGGACACTGGTTAACATCATTTGGATTGACCTAAGTTGGCTGGTGTCTACCATTGAAAAGAATGTCCTTCTCTCCTCACTAATATCTTGGCATTCATAGATGTAATGAGATAGTTCAGTTTCCATATTTTCTTTGCAGAGATCACAAATCTTATCACCCTCTTTGAAAATGTTTGTATGGTTTTCCTTGAAAAACGAATATAGTATTCTCTGTTGTGCGATATAGCGTTTTACTGGGAATGGAAAGTTGCTAAGTAAATAGTTTTCAATTCGGAATGAACTGTGTAAATACTTATAGTGAGAGTAGAATTTAGAATTCTCTATTTTTGCCTGGTCACTTTGAATAGATTGTTCTATTGCAATTTTAGTTATTAAAGGTATTTCTTGCCGGATAATCCTTGCATCGTTGCAGTTAATTAACCAAGAAAATCCTGTTGAGTTGAGTATGTTGGCCAAACTTTCCGCAAGTCCAATATATATATTTCTATTTCTTGATATTTCATATAGTTGAGCTAAGCATATATGGGGGAGTCGGCTGCTGTTCATTTTTAGAATTCTAAACCAGAACCCGAGTGAAGTTTCAGCACCGTAACTCCCAGTGACGTTCTTCCGCACTCCATACGTAGAATAAAACCAGGAGTATATCTGGGTAAATTTAGAAGTCTCCGTAAGAAATTGTCTTGTACCCTGTCAACCAAGTTTTTTTGGTTGTTTGCCCAAATTGTAGCTGCGTAGAGCAAGGTTGACAGAGCCATTGAGTCTAGAAGCTTGAGTGAGGATCTGATAGAATTGATTCTTGTTTTAGTCGATATTGCCCAGACCGCATTAATAGCATTTAGCGCCTTGTTTTTAAAATGCTTTGCCGCCTGTTGAGTTGAGTTTGACGCTGTCAGCTGGTAACCCAGATACGTGTATTTAGATGTTATAGTGAGAGGCAATTGTCCCCAGAACCAAACATCCGATCGGGCCTTTCGACCTCCATTTCTAAACACCATAACCTTTGATTTGCTCTGGTTCAGCGTTAAAAAATTATCTTCGAAGTATTTTCTGAGTAGATTGATTTTTTTTTGTAAATTTATCTTGGATTCTCCGAGAAGTACGATGTCGTCTGCGAACAGAAGGAGATGTATATTTCCATAATTCGGTAAATAAATACTTGGCAAATCAGCGTCATCGTACAGAGAAACCAAGTCGTTTAGAAAAAGGATAAATAGATAAGGTGACAGGGGTTCACCTTGTAGAACACCAGCTTGTATTTTTATAAATTCTGTAAGTGATCCGTTCCATCTTATTGTTGCTGACATTTGATTATAATAGCTTTGTATAAGGCTGATAAATCGGGTACTTAAACCGTAAACTGTCAACTTTTTCCAAAGCAGGGAGTGTGGTACTGTATCAAAGGCCTTTTTGACATCTACGAAGAGACTACCTCTCTGTAAAGGACAACACCTAGTTACAGAGCCAAAGTGTCCTTTAGAGAGAGCAGCTACAGTAGAACTACCTCTCTGTAAAGGACAACACCTAGTTACAGAGCCAAAGTGTCCTTTAGAGAGAGCAGCTACAGTAGAACTACCTCTCTGTAAAGGACAACACCTAGTTACAGAGCCAAAGTGTCCTTTAGAGAGAGCAGCTACAGTAGAACTACCTCTCTGTAAAGGACAACACCTAGTTACAGAGCCAAAGTATCCTTTAGAGAGAGCAGCTACAGTAGAACTACCTCCCTGAAATGGACAACACCTAGTTGTAAAGTCAAAGTGTCCTTTAGAGAGAGCAGCTACAGTAGAACTACCTCTCTGTAAAGGACAACACCTAGTTACAGAGCCAAAGTGTCCTTTAGAGAGAGCAGCTACAGTAGAACTACCTCTCTGTAAAGGACAACACCTAGTTACAGAGCCAAAGTGTCCTTTAGAGAGAGCAGCTACAGTAGAACTACCTCTCTGTAAAGGACAACACCTAGTTACAGAGCCAAAGTATCCTTTAGAGAGAGCAGCTACAGTAGAACTACCTCCCTGAAATGGACAACACCTAGTTGTAAAGTCAAAGTGTCCTTTAGAGAGAGCAGCTACAGTAGAACTACCTCTCTGTAAAGGACAACACCTAGTTACAGAGTCAAAGTGTCCTTTAGAGAGAGCAGCTACAGTAGAACTACCTCCCTGAAATGGACACCTAGTTGTAGAGTCAAAGTGTCCTTTAGAGAGAGCAGCTACAGTAGAACTACCTCCCTGTAAAGGACAACACCTAGTTACAGAGACAAAGTGTCCTTTAGAGAGAGCAGCTACAGTAGAACTACCTCTCTGTATAGGACAACACCAAGTTACAGAGTCAAAGTGTCCTTTAGAGAGAGCAGCTACAGTAGAACTACCTCTCTGTAAAGGACAACACCTAGTTGTAAAGTCAAAGTGTCTTTTAGAGAGAGCAGCTACAGTAGAACTACCTCTCTATAAAGGACAACACCTAGTTACAGAGTCAAAGTGTCTTTTAGGGAGAGAAGTGTCCTCTTACCTCAGAGTTGCTACAGTAGAACAACCTATCTGGAAAGGACAATACCTAGTTGCAGAGAGCCAGAATTGTTAAATAGCATAAAATAGGAAATGCTGACAATGAAAACTGTCCTTAGTAAAAAGAGAGGTGTTCTCTCATGGAGAGCTTCTACTGACTGTATATATTACATAAGGGGGGTTGTATAGGATTTCTTTACAGATAACTAAACATGAGATGGGAGGAATGGATTCTAGTAACATGAGAGACAATATATGGTGATAGCTTATTTAGTTTCAAGCTGCTGTTATACATTTTTTTAGCTAAACTCTTTCCTCTCTTTTTTTATCATGAGGCTAGGAGATTCAGCCTGTTATATTCTGTTATTTTATTGTTAATCAAAAAATCAATAAAAGATCTATAAAACTTGCAATCCAGAATTGAAACGCTTACTGTGGAATAAAGCCTCTCTATTGATAAGGCACAATTTGGATTATAGATTATAAACACTAGGTAATAAGACCAAATCCAAATAAATAAATAGTGTGTGACGTTTCGGTAACAGCATTGTTACCATCTTCATATTGATTCAGTACTTTTGTCTGAAGATGGTAACAACGCTGTTACCGAAACGTCACACACTATTTATTTATTTGGATTTGGTCTTATTACCTTGTGTTTATAAAGCCTCTCTAATTAAAACAGGTTTTTGAAAATCCCAAATCGGCCTATTTTTTCTTTATTGGTTGTTGTTGTTGCTTATTCCTCAAGTCGTTTAAACGATCTCCATTAGGTTCCATTGTCTCAGCTTTTCTATTATAGTCCTGGGGTTTTCCCAGAGGTCTTTTTTAGAGGATTTGATACAATTACTTTACTTTGGACAGCTATAACTCAACTGAAAATTCTGATCACTTGGGGATGCTGAATTAAAGAAGTTAGGTTGAAACAAGTATAAACAATATTGGTTTGGGTCTGGGGGTTCATCAATAGTGTGTGTGACGTTTTGGTAACAACGTTGGTACCGAAACGTCACATACTATTAATTTATATGTATTTTTCAATATATTGTAGAACCTCCCTGTGTAAAGAACAACACCTAATTGCAGATCCAAAATGTCGTTTAGGGAGAGGTGTCTTCTTAACGGAGAGTGTCAAAATAGTAAAAATGGTAATTTTACAAATGAAAACTGTCCTTTGTAGAGAGGTTTCCTCTAGCGGGAGTGTCCTTTCATGGAGGTTCTACTGTATTATAAGGTACAATTTGGTACATAGATTAGAAACATAAGATAATAAGACCAAATCAATGTTCATCATATGCTAACTATGGTCAGTGTGTCCCGCATGCCAAGGTATTGTATTTTTAACAATAAATTTATATATTTAGCAAGAATTATCTATTGTTTAAATTATAATTAAAAAAATCTGTTGAATTTTATCATTTGGTTGAGTTATCATTTGTTATTTGATAGGCTTGGAGAGGAGATTGGAATATGCAAATATGGTCAAATTAACATAAAGTGTTGGATTATAGAATGTCAAATTAAAAAGGTTAAACAGTAGAACCTCCCTTTAGTGGATACCCCACTAAAGTACATCTCTACAAAGGACAGTTTTCATTTGCAAAATTACCATTTTTACTTATTTGGCAACTCTCCGGTAAGAGAACACCTCTTTCTAAAGGACACTTTGGCTCTACAATTAAGTATTCCAACGTTCACCAACGCAGTTTACAAAATCCCCTGTCTCGATTGCGGGCAGTGTTACATCGGAGAAACCGGCCGATCTATCCGCACCAGGTTATCAGAACACAGCCGCAACATACGCACTAACGACCGCAGGTCTCTCTTATGCCAACACATCACAGAATTCCGCCACTCGTTTAATTTGGACAGCGCGGTATGCGTTTACAAGGGCGTCGGGAACAAGTATCAGCGCTTAGTCCTCGAATCTTTGGTTTCTCATATCACGCCCAGTTTTAACCGTAAAATCGACCTCCCACCCCAGTACTCCGTGTTTTACCCCGCCATTCCCCCCAGCTGAACTTTACCTACTGCATCTTTTAGTCTTTTATCCCGCTCTACCGTGTTCTCGTTCTTCGCGTTCCTTTCGCCCCCTTTTTTCTCTTTTTTCTCTCTTTTTTCTTTATTCTTGTTGTCCATTCATCTGTAAATCCTTTGCTTTTTACTTTTTACCTTTTAATAGTATGTAAATTTCCCATACCTCTCCATAGCATGTAAATTAATTTCTTGTCCATAGTTTTTTAAATATCCTCGATTCATCTGTAAATATGTAAATCCTTTGCTTTTTACTTTTTAGTATGTAAATTTCCCATACTTCTTCATATCATGTAAATTTCTTTCGCTTATATATTTGGCACTTCTGTTTCCTGCTCAGTAGCAACCTGAGGAAGGGCATTTTTGCCTGAAAGCTCGTGTTTTGTCAATAAAAGAGAATTACCACGTTTTATCGACTTCGTTTCTAAGTATTCTTTACAGGGAGGTAGTACTACTGTGCTGCATATTATAGCCATGATTGACTAGGGCTAGGTTAGGGATAGTAAACAAAAGATTCAGTTTAGAGATCTCCCAATTTGGTTAGGTTAGTTTTAGATTAAAGTTAGGTTAACAAATCTACACATTTGTAGTATCATGGGAACCAATGAGGTATACCTTAAAGCATATAAACAACATAATTGATTAATATTTCTTAGCAGATTTTGTATGGAAATTAAGTTTTAAAAGGCATTATCGTTTGGCTCAGGTAGGGGTTTAGTAAACCAGGGAGCTAATCCTGAGTTCTCCCAAGGAAGTGAAAATAGAGATTATGTTTTAAATGTATAGTTAAAGCTTCATAGGAATCAATGAATTCTTAAGTAATAGTAACATCACAAAAAAATTATAAATTATATAAATTATAAAGTATGTAAATTTTAATGTTATTGGGAGCGCAACTAAACAAAAATTATCTTTTATTTCGTATTTATTTCAACACACAAAACAAGATATCCCGGCTAGGGATAATTGCATCGATTTACATTTTTTTTTTTTTTTTAACAGAAACATTAACAGGTTATAAACATTTCTTGAAAAAAGATACTTCGGCCAGTATAAATCTTTTTATTACCTCGACGTTTCGACAAAAAGCTTTTGTCCTCGTCAGGAGCAAACAATAATTAAAACATATGGCAAGGCGTTAAAAATTATTTATGTAAAAAATTTTTAACGCCTTGCTATATGTTTTAATTTTAATAAAAAGATTTATACTGGCCGAAGTATCTTTTTTCAAGAAATATGAATGCCGGCCAGGCAGCCTCTATCTTCACGATAGTTATAAACATATTATATTTAGTGTGAATACATATCATTGTGAAATACGTACCTTCTATAAATCCTTTTATATCTTGATTGAATTTAGACATATAAATATATTTTTTAAAAACTACCTATTTTATTTAATATATTACATGAATTTTGTAATCAATAAAAAATTGTTCAATTTTTAAAGATACATTACAGAATGTTGGAATACATGAAAACTTTTCAAAAATAAGTTCCACAAGATTTCCATAATTTTAAAAGTTTGTTTTTGGTTAAAGAGGTGTTGCCAATTATTTTTCAAAATATGCTAAAATTGAGATGTCAATTAATTGTCTTTTTAAAATAATAGCTTGTAAATAGTTTGTTAGCTAATATATTTGATCGCATTTTTCAAATTTTAAGATATATTTATATATATATATTTTTAAGATATATTTTTTTGTAAAATAATAAGGGAATCAGTATTAAAAACTAACAGTATATTATCAAAAGTCGGCATTTGTCTACATATATTTTTTTAAATTAGAATATGTGACTATATAAATCGTTTCTTGTTAAAAAATATATTTTTTTTAAATAGTAAAATAAAAAGTAAAAAGTTTAATGACTACGCATGCGCCGTAGAAGAAATTAGTAAACAAACGAGGTAGAAGAGTATAATTTTCTTTCAAAGAGATTTGTAATGATTTCTAGTTATTTTAAGCTTATTGTATTGGAAAATGATCAAAGTAAATTCGTTTTGTTTTCAGAACATTATATAACAGAAAAAGAGTATTTCAAGATTATTTTATTGGATATAGCAACGAATAAGGCGTACGAAGGAGCAATTATTGAAGATGATATTGTCAAATCTGCCAAAGTTGTCCGAATGAATTCCGAAAATATAAAATCATTTTTGATTGAATCATTGTCCAATGTCAAATGCACTACATTCAAATTTTACCTAAAGCCAAATGGCGAAGAATTTACATTTCAAATAAAAAAAGTACTCGATAAAGGTGTCAACCTCAATATTCTTTCAGCCAACTTTAAATCTTGTGATCACATTGAAGCATTGGAAAAAGTAATGAGCTCAACAATTCATTTGATTGAAGAACAAAGACTACGGATATCCAATTTGGAAAAAGAAAATGAAGAGCTTCAAAACGAACTAACCTCATCCAGAAGTATATATCAAGAAAGCATTGAACAGAAAGATAATCTTGAAAAGCACCTTTTTGGTTGCTTTGTTGAAGTATTGAATAGCAAAAAACGAAAGATAAATGAATTAGAAAATCAAATCAGACAGCCAAAAATTGCCAAAACTGGAAACCAAAATATGAAACAAGAAATCAATATGGGTCAAGTACAAATTAAAACAGAAGAACCTAAAGCAAGAGCTCCAAGAGGAAGAAGAATTGCATCTCGTCAACAAATTAAAAAGGAACCAAAAGATGAAGTGGAGATTCCAATTTCTGTTTCAAATTCAGAGTCCCTATATCAAGCCAGTACCCAAGTTGACAATACACAAGATATTTTGAATGATCTGTAAGCCATGTATATTAACAAACTATATAATCATGTAGAGATAAAGGTACCCATTTTATTATTATTATCCATATTATTATTATTAATTTTTTTTTTGTTATTACATATATATATATATATATATATTCCCCTCTATAATGTATGTTATTGAAGAGAAGTGTTATTAAATATTATCCCAGATATATAAATTCAACTCATTTAAAACATTAAATCATTTTTTTGGTGATTGATAAGTTACAATTTGGATTATAGATTAGATAACTCCGCCTTTGCCGGTCCCAAGCCCGGATGAAAAAGGAGGAGGGGGAGCAGTAACAAGCTTGCCAAAAAACCTGGGCTCAGCTGGCCTGGCTGATAGTACACTGAAAAGGCTCCTGATCTAGGGATACAGGATGTCTATACTCCATGTTAGGAGCGGCTGTACATTGTGTCTGTTCCTCATGTCAGAAGCGATCATTTCATATTACAGCTGTCAGTCTGCCACTGAGTAGTGCTCCCAGTCTTAATGACAAAAGCAGATGCATTCTACTTCACCCAATCATAATGGTTGCCAAATCTCTTTTGATGAGCTCTACTCATCTCCAGCAGACACCATCAGACCCCCTCCTCCCAAGAGAACAACAGTCTTTGATTTCCAAACTTAAGTCTGGTCATCTACGGACAATGACTTTCCAGAATGGTTGCAAGGTTTTCCCACTATGTACTAAGTGCAATTCT
The DNA here is from genome assembly GCA_030710605.1 of Cordylochernes scorpioides. Taxonomy (NCBI): domain Eukaryota; kingdom Metazoa; phylum Arthropoda; class Arachnida; order Pseudoscorpiones; family Chernetidae; genus Cordylochernes; species Cordylochernes scorpioides. The sequence goes on along the minus strand of CP092882.1, from coordinate 5,371,616 downwards.
CAACCTGCAACCCCAAGACATATTATTGACTGTATTGACTCATCCATTGATGATCTCTACTCTTCCCCGGCAGACACCATCAAAAGTCTCAAGCTTTACAAGCTTGATACCTTAATATGATTGAGTGGAGATAAGAAAGAAGAAGAGACACCATCAAAAAGCTCTACAGGCTTGATACCCTGATATGATTGAGTAGGGATAAGAAAGAAGAAGATTAGAATCAAAAGGTCTTCTTTCTTATCTCCACTCAACAATCATATCAGGGTATCAAGCCTTTTTTGATGATGTCTGCTGAGGATGAGTAGAGTTCATCAATGGAATAGCCAATACAGTCAATGGTGAAATAAAAAGGTAACAAAACTATAAACACAAGGTAATAAGACCAAATCCAAATAAATAAATAGTATGTGACGTTTCGGTAACAGCGTTGTTATTATCTTCAGACAAAAGTACGCTAACAACGCTGTTACCGAAACGTCATACACTATTTATTTATTTGGATTTGGTCTTATTACCTTGTGTTTATAATCTATAATCCAAATTGTACCTTATCGTAACAAAACTATGTTTATGACATTTTGGTCTTGTTACCTTTCGATTGTTTTTTTTTTTTTTGGGAAGTAAGAAATAGACCATGATGTTGTCACATGGTGGGTTTTGTCTGTTCTTCTTGTTTCTTATTCCCACTCAATCCTAATAGGGTATCAGTAAACATTTATTTTTACAGCCCTTATCCTGCAATGAATAAAAAATTTTAAAAAGGGAGATATTTTAGAAGTAGCGTTAAAATATATGTTTATAATTTTTATCAATATAAATAATAACAAAATTTACCTCACTTGCCCAAAATCTAGCTTGGCACCTGCAGCTCCAGAACACATTTTGGCTTGCATTAGATGCGCTAAACAGGACCTTTGGTAAAGGCTGCTGCTTATCATAAAACAGCTCAAACTCCGCCTTGCCGGTCCCAAGCCCGGATGAAAAAGGAGGAGGGGGAGCAGTAACAAGCTCACTAAAAAACCTGGGCTCAGCTGGCCCGGCTGATAGTACCCTGTAAGGGCTCCTGATCCAGGGATACAGGATGAGCAGCGTTTATACTCCATATTAGGAGCGGCTGCACATGGTGTCTGTTCCTCATGTCAGAGGCAGTCATTTCTTTTGGAGCTAAGTCAGCCTGCCACTGAGTAGTGCTCCCAGTCTTAATGACAAAGGCAGATGCATTCTACTTTACCCAGTGTGGAGATAAGAAAGAAGAAGAAGATTTATCTAAAAAAATATGTATGTGTGTGTTTTTAAACAACTCAAATTTCATACAGTCCAGTGAACAAGGCACTCTGGAATTGACCATTCTCAGTGTTAAAATGGATTCCCAGAAAAGATTGATTTGAAAACTTTTACCTTATGGCTTTCAATTGGGTCATAATGCTGACGAAACAACAAGAAACATCTGTTATGCAAATAAGGAAGGGGTCCTTGAACCAGAGCACCACAACCAGATGGTTTAATGACTACGCATGCGCCATAGAAGAAATTAGTAAACAAACGAGGTAGATGAGTAAACACAAGGTGATAAGACCAAATCCAAATAAATAAATAGTGTGTGACATTTCGGTAACAGTGTTGTTACCATCTTCAGACAAAAGTATTGAATCAATGGTAACAATGCTGTTACTGAAACATCATACGCTATTTATTTATTTTGATTTGGTCTTATTATCTTGTAAATTAAATTTAACTGCCATCTATCATTAAAATTTTACACAAATAAATTTACAGGCAATGCGCTTCTTTTAAATATCATCAAATATTATCTCTACAGACCTTACTGCAATGATATGAGTTATTGAATGAGAGGGTTCACTACTGATGAGTCAAGCCCTCTCATTCAATAACTCATATCATTGCAGTAAGGTCTGTAGAGATAATATTTGATGATATTTAAAAGAAGCGCATTGCCTGTAAATTTATTTGTGTAAAATTATTACCTTGTGTTTATAATTTCTAATTACAAAATATTTTCTCAAAATGAGTTTCTTACAAAACGCTAGCTTTCAAACGACAATCTATATATCTTGTATATACATTTTTTAAATATTTGATAAGGCACAATTTGGATTATAGATTATAAACACAAGGGAATAAGACCAAATCCAAATAAATAAATAGTGTGTGACGTTTCGGTAACAACGTTGTTACCATCTTCAGAAAAAAGTACTGAATGAGAAATTTTACCATTTGTTAATAATAAATAAAAATAAATAAATGTTTTAAATAGTTACTGTTATCAAGTGTGTAAACAAGATAGCAGATATACACACTTGATAACAGTAACTATTTAAAACATGCTGTGGTAAAATTTCTCATTCAGTACTTTTTTGTCTGAAGATGGTAATAATGCTGTTACCGAAACGTCACACACTATTTATTTGGATTTGGTCTTATTACCTTGTGTTTTGAGTATTTCAAGATAATTTTATTGGATATTTAACAAAGAATAAGGTGTATAAAGAAGCAATTATTGAAGATGATTGGTAGATTTTACGTAGGTGACAGCAGGAATCATGAAGAGCTGGTAGTCTGTAAACAAAGGTAAAGATGCCCTTGTAGAAGGTCTGTATGCAAATCTGAAGCACCTGAAGACTGGGAACATCACAAATCTCCGTAGTGTTTCACCTTCCCAAACTAGGCAAGGTCTAGTACAGTAGAACCTCCATGAGAGCACACTCCTGCTAGAAGATACCTCTCTTCTATAACTGACGTGCTGTGGTACTATGCCTGGTGTTGCACATCACTTACAATACATTTACATATAAAATAACTCCGCCTTTGCTGGTCCCAAGCCCAGATGAGAAAGGAGGAGGGGGAGCAGTAACAAGTTCGCTAAAAAACCTGGGCTCAGCTGGCCTGGCAGATAGTACCCTGTAAGGGCTCCTAATCCAGGGATACAGGATGAGCCGCGTTTCTACTAATGTTAGGAGCGGCTGCACAAGGCGCCTGTTCCTCAGGTCAGAGGCGGCCATTTCTTTTGGAGCTAAGTCTGCCTGCCACTGAGTAGTGCTCCCAGTCTTAAAGGACAGTTTTTATTACCAAAATTACCATTTTTACTATATAGCAACTCTCCGGTAAAAGGACACCTCTCCATAAAGAACACTTTGATTCTGCAACTAGGTGTCCTTTACAGAGAGGTAGTTCTAGTGTACCTTATGAATTGATGCCAGCTCAAGAAAACTGCGAAGTGGATGTGTTCTAAGAAACTGCTTGTAGATCATAATGATATCCACTTAATAGCATTATTATAATGAGACATGGGTTTATTAACACAAGGTCTTCTTCTTTCTTATCTCCACTCAATCATATCAGGGTGTCAACTTGTAAAGCTTGAGACTTTTGATGGTGTCTGCCGGGGAAGAGTAGAGCTCATCAATGGATGAGTCAATACAGTCAATAATGTGTATTAATTAACATTAACACAAAGTAATAACACCTAATAAAATTACAGTAGAACCTCTCTGTAAAGGATACCTAAATGCAGAGCAAAAATGTCCTTTAGAAAGAGGTGTCCTCTTAAAAAAGAGTTTCTAAATATTAAAAAGTTAATTTCAGATATGAAAACTGTCCTATGTAGAGAGATGTCCATTAGCGGGAGTGTCCTCTCATGGATGTTCTGTTGTTGTTGTGTCCAATGAAGAGCCTCAGATGTCCCCATACATCTCTATCACAGCATTCTCAATGTCCACTATCTTGGGTGTGTAAAGCTGCTTCTCTGGGTCCATGTCAATTTTCTGCAAGGCTGCAGCCATTGTTGGACATGGGAATATGTGGGTAGGTGTTAAGTTCCACACCAGGACAATTGTTCCATGTCCTATAGGTTCTTGTGCCATCTGAATGTATTGTCATTCCTTTATAGTGTTTCGTTCTGAGTCTTTATGGAGGTTCTACTGTATATATATTATTATCCTATTGTACAATTATAGAAGGTCATGGAGACTAAATTCATGGATTAAATAAATCAATATTTAGTCTATAAGTCTCCATGATGGAGAGCTGCTGTCGTTGGTTGGCTATCCAGGAGGCACCACATGACAGACTTTGCTCCCAAATAAATAAATAGTGTGTGACCACTGATGAGCCAAGCCCTCCTAATTTATTTTTTCATCGCAGTAAGAGCAATACAAGTTTATTTTATGTGTAAAAGAAATATTCGTGCTTTCATTTCTTATATACAGATTGCAAAACAAGGTAATAACGCACCAAATCCAAATAAATAAATAGTGTGTGACGTTTCGGTAACAGCGTTGTTACCATCTTCAGACAAAAGTACTGAATGAGAAATTTTACCACAGCATGGTTTAAATAGTTACTGTTATCAAGTGTGTAAGCAAGATATCTGTTTTAAACAAGATTATCTTGTTTACACACTTGATAACAGTAACTATTTAAAACATGCTGTAGTAAAATTTCTCATTCAGTACTTTTGTCTGAAGATGGTAACAACGCTGTTACCGAAACGTCACACACTATTTATTTATTTGGATTTGGTCTTATTACCTTGTGTTTATAATCTACTAGCTGAATGACCCGGGCAACGCCCGGGGTTTACCCGATTAAATGCTTTTATTAAAATACTATTCGTTACAATTATAGATTGGCGCCGTGTGGATGTCATTCTTGTATAATATATAAATGTGTTTTAAAAATTGTAAAAAAAAAAAAATGCATCGGCCGGGGATCGAACCCGGGGCGCCCGCGTGGCAGGCGAGCATTCCACCACTGAACCAAAAGCAAACGGTGACAGAAGTGTCTCGTGCATTGGTGGCACCAAATGATGGGGGGGGGGGGGCAAAGGTGGCGTGATCGTAGCCGACCAATAGGAGGGCGCCAGCAAACCATGACAGAGGCCATGACGCTCGTAACTGTATAATCAATATAGATTGCAAGTTATTGCCTTATAATTAGATAGTGTGTGATGTTTTGTTAACAGCGTTGTTACAATCATCAGACAAAAGTATTGATGTACTAAAAAAAATGCTAAATTCAGTACTTTTTTGTCTGATGATGGTAACAACGCTGATATAGAAATGTCACACACTATTTGGATTTGGTGCGTTATTACCTTATGTCTCTAATTTATAAATCCAAATTGTACCTAACCATGGTTTTATTATCCTAACACATGATGTTCTAAAAAATAGTAAATTCAGTACTTTTTTTGTCTGATGATGATAACAACGCTGTTATAGAAATGTCACACATTATTTATTCATTTGGATTTGGTCTTATTACCTTGTGTTTATAATCCAAATTGTACCTTATCATGGTTTAATTATCCTAACCCTAACACCCAAAAGAATGATTGAACCTAGGTTAACCACCTGAACCTGTGTTGTCAAACGTGGGTGTGCTTCGAACATCAGTTGATGTTCTGCAGTTGGTGGAATTTTGAATTGATAATTCAAATTTATTCCAAATGGTTGAGTCATCAACACCAATCTGTATTCAGAACAGTTGTGATGGTATTATACAATTCTAAAACAGATGTACCTGGATTTGGTAAACAGAAAATGATGAAAGAAAAACTCCAGTTCCTTTAATCAATTGAACTATTGCCATATCCAGCATGTAATTCATCCTTCAAATTTCTACTTGTTCTTATTAATGTCCTTCGCTGGTTGCACTTCATTTATCAGAATGAGTTGGAAAATTGAGGTGAAAGAGTTTGTTTCTGAAAAGGATAAGAACTGGTATTGCCATGGGATCAAAGAATTCACAGATAGCTTCAAATGGTACACACAAACAGTACAATAGCCTATAGCCAATATTCCTGAGTTCAACTGACCTAGTTGATAAACCTCAGCAAGGGTCCCTCTCCAGGGATACAAAGGAGCTGCATCTGTACTCATGTTAGAGTCAGCAGCAAAGGCATCTGCCTCCATGTTAGGAACGGCCTCAAACTACAAGCAAAGTCGGACTTTCACCAAAGTGTGCCTGGATCATGTTGTTGTTGTCGTGTCCAAAGAAGAGTCTCAGATGTCTCCATGCATCTCCATCACAGCAGCAGCAATTATTCACTATCTTGGGTGTGTAAAGCTGCTGCTCTGGGTCTAAGTCAATTTTCTGCAAGGCTGCGGCCATTGCTGGGCATGAGAATATGTGAGGTGTTAGTTCCACACTGGGATCATGGTGCCATGATAAACAAAAGCTGCACCCCTACACTCCATTCCATGAGATCATGGAATTTGTGTAATATTTACACAAGGGGATAAGAAACAACAACAATAGCCTATATGAAAAAAAATAGTAAAAAAGTGAAATTGTACTGGGATCAGGTGGATACATTAAGAAAAAGGCATTTCCTAATTATGCAACTAAAAGTTACTGACAGCTTGTGCCATCTATCAGAATAAATTTCAACTAATCGTTGATTTTTAATTATTCCAGAATTGGCCAAATATCCTTTCTTGATTAATCAAGAAAAGCTAAACACATATGCGTGTCAGGCCATCATCAGCATTGTGCAAGCTGTACCTCAATAACCAAAAAACAGATCTTATAGACTTTATAATGATGTGCCATATATGTGCTATAATAAAATGACCAAAATCTTACAAAACTTTCAGTTCACCATTATAGTTAACTTATTTTGAAATGTCTCAAGACCTATAGTAATACTGCTCCAGTTATATTTTGTACAAAAACATTCATAGACAAAACTTAAGGAAGTTGTACCTTTTAACATGTATATAGGGATTTAGACAATAACTCTGAAAGATACACCACTCATGGACAAAACTTAAGGAAGTTGTACCTTTTAACATGTATATAGGGATTTAGACAATAACTCTGAAAGATACACCACTCATGGACAAAACTTAAGGAAGTTGTACCTTTTAACATGTATATAGGGATTTAGACAATAACTCTGAAAGATACACTCATGGACAAAACTTAAGGAAGTTGTACCTTTTAACATGTATATAGGGATTTAGACAATAACTCTGAAAGATACACTCATGGACAAAACTTAAGGAAGTTGTACCTTTTAACATGTATATAGGGATTTAGACAATAACTCTGAAAGATACACTCATGGACAAAACTTGTGGAAGTTTTACCTTTTAACATGTATATCGTGATTCAGATAATAACTCTGAAAGATATTACAGTGACACCTTTATTTAAGACACCCAAGATAACCTAAATGTGTACAAAATTGCCTTTGTCTCTTTAAAAATAAAAATAAAATGAAGACCAGCGACATTAAAGACTTTCCACTTTCAAGTTTTGTCTCCATAAGTGTAAATATTTAACCCATTAAAAATAACAAGAGAGACAGAATGTCAATAACAACTTTATTTTTTTCAAGTTAAATATCTGTGGAATTGTTGTTTTCTTGGTTTTCATTCAACATCACTGGTTTCACTTCTTTAACTGTAACTACAGGTAATAGTTAGTATAATTATAGAAACACACACACAAAGCCTTTATTAGGGATTTGCCCCATACAGATTCTCCCAATTGGGTAAGGTAATAATCATCTTGTGTTATTTACATAGGTAATAAGATAGAAATTGAACTGGCTTTACTCTTCATCTCAAAGTCATTCACTTGTTGACTGATCCTTACATAATGATGATCTAAAAAATGTATAGTAAGCTATTTCCATAGATTTGTTTGCTGATATTTTTTAAAGCAATACGTAGGGTGAAATGTTGGTACATTTAATTTGTTGATATAGGGCCTTCCTTTCTGCATCAAGGGCTTATACTTATAGAAACAACATGAAACCAAATTCATTCAATAGGGGATTTAAAACTATGGAAAAACACAAAATCAGAAATCTTCATGTGCATTCAGGACAACATTAGAATTCCATGGGAATTAAAGATAGAGGTTTCCATACTGCCATTCATATTTCTAAAAAAAGGACAGTTTGGTGAGAAAAAAATTTTCTATTTCATCGAAATATCAATTTTTTTAATCAATTTATTATTGGTATCAGCAAATTATTATTGGTAAACATTATTGAATGATTGAGGTGATACAGGATAACATTATCTATCAACAATGGATAGTTTAGGAGAACCAAATCTGACTACCACCTCCCGGATAACCAACCAATGATAGCAGTATACAAAACTGATCATGGAGACTTCTTATACTGATACTTGTCCACCAGTTGAGAGTTGATTTCATACAGAATAATTGGGTACTGTTGATGGGAACATTACACAAAGGTAGGATGTTGACATTTAGCTGGACTTAGTAGGACAGTCTTATGGTACCAGGAGTATAAGACATACTGTCCTGTCCTGGGTTATCTCCCTGTCACACTGAGACAGTTAACAGGACTTGGGAAGTACAGGCTGTGATGCTTATCTCCTTAGTATGGTATAATTGGGTGCTGTTGATGGGAACATCACACAAAGGTAGGATGTTAACATTTAGCTGGGCTTAGTAGGACAGTCCTAAGGTACCAGGAGTACAAGACATACTGTCCTGTCCAGGGTCATCTCTCCAACACACTGAGGCTGTTAACAGGACTTGGGGAGTACAGGCTGTGATGCTCATATCCTTAGTACGGTATAATTGGGTGCTGTTGATGGGAACATCACACAAAGGTAGGATGTTAACATTTAGCTGGGCTTAGTAGGACAGTCCTAAGGTACCAGGAGTATAAGACATACTGTCCTGTCCTGGGTCATCTCCCTGTCACATTGAGGCAGTTAGCAGGACTTGAATCCTTATACTTCAATGTATATAGTCTTCATGAACTTAAAAGAAAATAAGACCTAATTCAAATAATTTAATAGTGTGTGACGTTTCGGCAACAACATTATCACCATCATCAGACAAAAAAAAAAGCTAAAATAGTACGGTTATCAAGTGTTTAAAAAAGATAACAGAATTACCTTTTTTTTTTGTCTGATGGTGACAATGTTGTTGCTGAAACGTCACACACTAATAAATTATTTGGATTAGGCCTTATTTTCTTTTATTATAATCTATAATCCAAATTGTGCTTTATCATCTTCATGAACTTGTATACAATGTGATACATGGGATAACAATTAAATCTTAGTATAAAATACCCAGATTTTACCAAATCTAGAGAAAACTATTCTGTATAGGTTATGCAGGGTTCATCATGGGTAAAATATAGTCTCCAGAATGGGTTTTAAGTACTGTGCTGCTGGTATTGGTTGGTTATTAAGGAAACCTTGGCTTTCCTATTTGTTCCCAGATATTGCTGCTTTTTCACTGATATTTGGCACTTTTTTGTAAAGGTATTCTATTGACAGCTGGAATCTAAGAAAAGAAGAAAGAAAAGAAATTGAAGCTTTTGAAATGTAGGCATGGAGAAAGCTACTCGGAGTGCCATGGACAGATAAAAGGTTAAATATTTCAATCTTAAATAAAATTAATCCTAATTAGATGGTTAGTATCCTAAGTATGTAACCAAAGACTGACCTACTTCAGATATGTAATGAGAGCAAATGGTTTTTAAATGATGTTTATAAAACAACACTTGAAGTTACACTGCATGAGTTTCTTTTCAACGAAAATCAAAAATCATTTCAAGGTGAAATATTGACTATTTCTAACCTTTTTGGATGAGGTATGAAAGGGTGAATTATGAAGAGTAATGATGAACGGAAAAATAAAAGTGTCCAGGGATGGGAATTCACACTTTTATTTTTCCGTTCATCATTACTCTTCATAATTCACCCTTTCATACCTCATCCAAAAAGGTTAGAAATAGTCAATATTTCACCTTGAAATAAATTTTGATTTTTCATTGAAAAGAAACTCATGCGGTGTAACTTCAAGTGTTGTTTTACAATCACAGGCCGCAGTGTATTATAAAAGATGTTGATGTTGGGAAAAATTGAAGGAAGAGAGGAAGACCTACAATAAGCTGGTTAGGAGGGTTCAAGAAAGCTACTGGAAGGTCACTAGATGAGAGTGATGGTCACTGACAGATCACATTGTAGAATAGTTTGGGTTATATAATCGCATGGAGCAAATTAGAAAAGTGCGAAATCGTGAGGTGAAAGGTTTCTTTTTGGAGAATATTTGTTTATATAGTCAGCAAAAGTCAACTTGGAGGACACCAACAACATTATACTGAAATTTTACATTGTCAAGTTTCTCTGTTATTAGTTTTTCTACATATTGAACCAAAATACTTACGTTTGATGTGGCACAGTTCAGGCTCAATCACTGGACACAGATACAATATCAACAATAGAGTAACAAGGTCTGAAGGAATAAACTATATATGATAATTCAATAACAGCATGGGTGCCATGCAAAATCATACAAATGTTTGAGAGAGCTTTTTCCTGGTTATAAACATTTAGAAAAACAGCATCAAAAAGGAGGGAAAAGTTTAAACACTATTAAAAAAATAAATTTAATTTGTGGTTTTTGTATTCTTAAATTTATTATTAATTTTAACTCCGCCTTTGCCGGTCCCAAGCCCGGATTAAAAAGTAGGAGGGGGAGCAGCAACAAGCTCGCTAAAAAACTGGGCTCAGCTGGCCCGGCTGATAGTACCCTGTAAGGGCTCCTAATCCAGGGATACAGGATGAGCAGCATTTGTACTCCATGTTAGGAGCGGCTGCACATGGCGTCTGTTCCTCATGTCAGAGGCGGCCATTTCTTTTGGAGCTAATTCAGTGGCCTGCTACTGAGTAGTGCTCCCAGTCATAATGACAAAGGCAGACGCATTCTACTTCACCCAGTCATGATGGTTGTCAAACAGACACTGTCAAGGGTCATAAATTGATACCCTAATATGATTGAGTGGAGATAAGAAAGAAGACAATATCAACAATAGAGTAGCAGCATCTAAAGGAATAAACTATTCATGAAAATTTAATAACAGCATTGGTGCCTTCATCAGACAAGTGTTTGAGAGATTCTTTTCCTGCTTTAAAATATTTGTTAAACACATATTTGTAAATAGCAGGAAAAGTTCTATTGCTGTTAAAAAAATAAATTTAATTCAGGGTGATATTTTTTTAAATTAAATATTAATTTTAGGTTTTTGCAATTTTAATATTATATATTTTTTAATTATATATGTATAACCTCTTTAGAAACACAAGGTAATAAGACCAAATCCAAATAAATTAATAGTGTGTCATGTTTCGGTAACAGCATTGTTACAGAAACGTCGCACAATATTAATTTATTTGGATTTGGTGTTATTACCTTGTGTTTAAAAGTTCAAAATGTTTTATACAAAATAGTTGGAGTTCAATATACTTTAGAAGGAGTATGGTCAACACTTAAAGGTAGGTATAGGTTACTTTAAAGGTGAAACCACATTTATGACAGTAGATATTATAGATGAGATGTAACATTGTGGAATATACAACAACAACAAAAAGGTTTTTATTAGGGCCCATTGCCCTGTATGGATTCACCATACAACAACAGTATAATACAGTAATTTTTTCTCCCTTTCCTCATGTGCACGCGATTCTTTGTTTGAAAAGGGATTTATTTACATATCTGTTCTAAAACTTTCCTCACTACCTCTTTTGTGTATGAATCTATTTACAATTGATCTGTAGAAATTATAGAGTTCTATTGCTATATTTTCCTTTCTGAAATAGTTCTCAGCAGTGGAATATATAAAAGTTATAGTTACCTCTTGTTACCCCTCTCATGATCATTGGGTCTGAAACCATACATTGCTGTTACCAACACTATGGTAAATACAGGGTAACAATACTTTTATCGAATAATTATATGTAATTTCAAAGTAATAAGACCAAATAAATAAATAGTGTGTACGTTTCAGTAACAGTGTTGTTACCATCTTCATACAAAAGTGCCGAATCTGTGCCTTAGCATACACAATTTATTTATTTGGATTTGATCATGTTACCTTATGTTTCTAATCTATAAATCTAATTGTTTTTGTTGTTGTTGTTTCTTATCCCCTTGTGTAAAGATTACACGAATTCCATGAGTTCATGCTCCTCGAGCTGTTTTATGATAAGCAGGGGCCTCTCCCAAAGGTCCTGTTTAGTACATCTAATGCAAGCCAAAGTGTGTTCTGGAGCTGCGGGTGCCAAGCTACAGTTTGGGCAAGTGGGGTAGATTTTGTTATTATTTTCATAAATCTAATTGTACCTCATCACTATGGAAATTAAAAACACAAGGTAACAAAGCCAAATCTAAATAATTAAACTGTAAGTGATGTTTCGGTAGCAACACTTTGTCACTGAAATGTCACATAGAGTTTAATTATTTGGTTTTTTGTTACTAATCAATAATCCAAATTGTACATTCCTTACAGTAAGTAGACTACATATTGTTAAAAATGGATTTAAACACAAGGTAATAAGACCAAATCTAAATAAATAGTGTAAGACGTTTTATTAAAATAAAAACATAAATCCTCCAGGGAAAAGATTCTTTTAAAAATATTTTTATTAAAAAATATCTCGAGCTTTCGGGCAAGTAAGCCCTTCTACGGGAGAAACTATTTTACATCCTTAATACGCCACAATAAAATAATATTTAAACTTAAATACAGTCCTTTAGTTGTTTACATTTGTTTTGAGGCATAATCAACGCGGGCTTCTATTGCGCGTGATTCACTTGGAGGTTATGGGGTGGGCTCAGGAAATATAATGTTATAAACTTCCGGGATATCTATTCTTCTGTTAATACTACAGTGGACCCTCGGTTTACGAGCACCTTGGAGTACGAGCTTTTCGCAGTACGAGCAAAATTTTTTGAAAAATTTTACCTCGGATTACGAGTGAAATTTCGCATTACGAGCAACTCGTGATGGTTGCCCGTAATCGTGATGGATGAAAATTCACTGGGATCCCTCCCTTCAGATCAGATTCGGGAAATATGTAAAATGTGGGAAACTGTGCAATTGTTCGTAGCAAGAAGAATTGCCCGAGTTTCAATTATTAAAAATAAGAAATTAGTTTCGCACTACGAGCGTTTTGGAGTACGAGCATGGCTCTGGAACGGATTATGCTCGCAAACCGAGGGTCCACTGTATTGTGCTTTCTGGATATGATGGATTCTATTATTAGTCTCTGTAGTCTATTGGGGATGTTGGAGTAATGGGTCTTTGGTTCTGATAGGGAGAAGGAATGGCCTGTTTCTCTTATATGTTGGTATACTAAAGATCTACTGTCTTGGTTGTCGATATTTCGTTTATGTTCTGATATTCTTATATTTAAATGTCTGCCAGTTCCGCCAACATATTTGGTTTTGCATTCGTTGCATTCTATGGAATATATGGCATTCTTAATATTGGAAGGATAATCAACGGTATTGTTCTTTGTTATGGGGTTTCTTAGTAACGAATTTAAATTAGGTGAGTTGCTGAAAAATGTTTTGATCCCAAATTTCTTCAGATGACGGGCTATAGAAACAGATACTGGTGAATAAGGAATACTGCTAATAGATTTATAGATTGGGGAATTCCGAATTTCAGAGGGGCTATAGAAATGTCTTAGAATAAACGATAAAGGATATTGACAAGTCTTCAGATTTCTTAATATATTCTGAGTTTCTTCTGTTTTAAAGGTTTGAAGTGAGCAGTGGCTATGGATACGTTTAGTTAAGGTCTTTACGGTATTGATTTTATGGCTGAGAGGGCAGTAGGAGGAAAAAACGGATATAGTCGGGGTTGAAGGATGGCTTATAATAAACAGTTGTTTGGAATTGATTCTGTATGCGAAAAATTGTTATATCTAGAAAAGGCAGGCTATTGTTTGTTTCTTTTTCAAATGTGAAATTTAGGTTAGGATGGTAACTGTTGAGTCTTTCTAGAATGATCTTGGTTTGATTTTCGGGGCATATACAGAATATGTCGTCAATATATCGACGCCATAAAATTATATCTGACGGGAATAGGGAGGTTATCCATTTGTCTATGCGACGCACGTTTTTCTCAGGAACGTATCTACCGTGTAAATCGGGGGATAGGTGTACTTTTGTCTGATGATGGTTATAACATTATTACTGAAACGTCACACACTATTTATTTATTTGGATTTGGTCTCCATTATCTTGTGTACACAATGATGATGTTTACAATATACAGTAGAACCTCCATGAGAGGAATTTCCTGCTAGAGGACACCTCTCTATAAAAGACAGTTTTCATTTGCAAAATTATCATTTATACTATTTAGCAACTCTCCAGTAAGAGGATACCTGTGCCTAAAGGCCACTTTGGCTTTGCAAATAAGTGTCCTTTACAGGGAGGTAGTTCTACTGTATCACTAAAAAGAAGAAGTCTCACTTGCTAGAAACCGGACTTCGGGGATAAGATCCTCCTCTGTAACACCAAGGATCCAACACAGTGTTAGCCACTCAACAAAGATGTTATACTACATTAGGAATGGCAGTAACAATCTGAACTCACCGGAGACATCTAACTTTACTGTTCTAACTGTCATGGAGGAATCTGTAACACAACCTCATTTAGTAACTGTGGTTCCCACACAAACTACACAATACGCACACAAGCATATATTAAGTTTTGAAAATAGAACAATCCATAAATAAATCTTTAATTAAAAAGTCATATATTGTGTGGATCAGAATATCATTTATTTTACCAATATTTCAGGTGGCTGAACGTCAACCTTTATCAAGGTGTTATAACATATTTAATATATGTCAACAACAAACTCAGCGCCACATAACGTCAATAGAATTCTAAGTATATTGAATAATAAAAAGGCATATATTGGCAAATTAATCAATCCAATATATGACTTTTTTTTATTATTTAATGATATAAGTATGAATTGCTCTAATTTTCAAAACAAACATATATATATAAAAGTTCCATTTAGATAATGCACAATAAAATCCTAAATAATTGCAATTAGATATTCAATGAATGAAAGGAAGAAAAAATTGCAACGAGTTTCTTTATTCTGAATGTTGGCGAGCTTTCAGGCGTTAGCCTATCTTCAGGCCGATTTCGCAAAAAATATATATATACAAATAACACAAAATCTACACCTTATATATAGTTTAGATTTTGTATTATTTGTATATATATTTTTTTTTTTGCGAAATCGGCCTGAAGATAGGCTAACGCCTGAAAGCTCGCCAACATTCAGAATAAAGAAACTTGTTGCAATTTTTTTCTTCCTTTCATTCATTGAATATATAAAAGTACTGGTTATCTTACTGTTAGATTGGAGAGGGCAGAGTCTGTATCTGGAACACAACAACAACAGTTCAATAACAAAAGGCTCCCAGTCTCATAGGAAGTTGTGAAATTGAAGCCGTCCCTGTACTGATGAGGGCCATAGCCTGAAACCATGGTATACACAGGACACAGAGGTTAGCCTTTTGTCTGAATTTGCCAAAACTGGTGTCATGGCTCAATCTTTATCACCACTAGTAATATATACAACTAATAAGGAACCATAGAGATAGTTTCCATCATTCTTGGTACCAGGTAGAAAACCCCAAAAAACAGACCCTCCAACTAAACAGAAGGGAATCGACACAGTTGGCCAGATGGAAATCTGGTCACCTGCGCCCTCTAGTCTATAAAGAGGGAGCCAAAAGCTTCCCCATGTGCACTAGGTGCAAAACCGAAGAGGCCACTCCCCAACATTTACTAAATTGCATTGGAAAGGACAAAAGATCCCTGTACAGAGAACCAAGAAGAGTTCTTGAGCTTCTTTACGAGCACGACCTCCAAGATCTTGTCTAATTTAGACTAAAAGGATAAGTAAAAAAAAAATCTAGTAAAGTTTTTACTAGGGTGATTAACATTGTATCATATTGTATTGGAAAAGATAAAGGATCCCTGTACAGAGAACCAAGAAGAGTTCTTGAGCTTCTTTATGAGCATGACCTCCAAGATCTTGTCTAATTTAGACTAAAAGGATAAGTAAAAAAAAAAACAATGTATCATTCTGATACATAATTAAAGGTTGGTACAATTACTAATTTCTGTTGATGATAAGGCACAATTTAGATTATAGATTACAAACACAAGGTAATAAGACCAAATTCAAATATATAAACACAATGTATTTGGATTTGGTTTTATTACCTTGTGTTTAATATCTATTGATTAAATATTCTACTACAAAACCAGTTTCCTTTGAAGTATTAAACCAAACTAGTTTGAAAAAAAAAGGTGTATTTAGCAACAAAAAAATAAAAGTAAAATCACTGGAAAAAAAGTTCCTGATATACAGAGATAAGACCTAAAAAGGAAAGAAAATTGAGAAGGATGTCATCTTACTGTTAGATTGGGGTATGCTGGTGGGGTCTGTAGTATCTGGAACATCAACAGCAACTATGTAATCTATGTAATTAAAGTTGCATATTTCAGCACAGCAACAATAACATATGGTTGATTCTCCTTTAATCAAGACTTGCTGGAGAAAAAAAGCTGAAATTACATATATAATCCAAGATTTTATTTAACAATAAATGTATGATGAAAGCTTACAATCCAATTACAAATTAAATTTGTCAAAGCCGGTGTTGTGGCTTTCTCACCAACCCAAGTCTTCTAGATTGCAGAGATGATCAATAAATGGCACTTTATTTTTCGTCTATTTTGATGAGAGAGGTAGGTAGGCTTTCTTTGTTAGATCCACTGAGTAAAAAATTTCATTTTATATAAAAAATCTTTTTAATTATAATGAGAATAACTCTTTAAGCAGCATACCATTATACACATATAGGTATCTATAAAACAAAGGTCGCCTCTACTATAAAAAAAAAATCAAAACTTATTTTTTTTTTTTGCCTATCCCTAGTACACGTGGTACAGGCCATGATAATCATGGTGGGTAGTTAGCGACTGCTTTTACTGTAAGCGCACCACATGTCTACACATGTGAAAAGCAGTTCGACTTTGCACTTACAAATGTGCCAGAGCCCCGTTTGGTTACTTGCACTCGCTGGTGGAGTTGGACTTTTGCAAGAATCGGGGGCCATTGGAGCATTTTTTTAAACAGAAAAAAGTGTCCAATGCGGGAATCGAACACAGGTTGTAGTGGTCGAACCGGTTTAACCAGCCTTCCACCGACCCCCCCCATATCAAAACTAGATGCCATATATTGACCTACGCTGCAAAATAGCAGGCTTGGGTTGGTGATGACAGAGCCACAACACCAGATTTGTCACCAACTCTAAGCCACTAGT